>JARFJB010001497.1:1177500-1377500 GCA_036346205.1 Vesta saturnalis | reverse complement strand
TTGAAAAGGATTCAAATAACGTATGTATTTTCGGTAAGTCTTCTTCATTTTCGGTAAATATTGTTAGGTCATCTGCGTATGACGATAGTACCAACTTCTCTTGTTTTGTCGTAACACGTATTCCCAGCAAGCTATTTCGGAAACATTCTAGAAGCGGTTCCACAGCTAGGATGAAGAGTAATCCGGAGATGGGACATCCTTGCCTTATGCCATTTTGTATATGTATGCTTTTTGTTAATGTGTTTTTCACATTTACGTATGCCTTAGCATTTGTATACAACAGTTGTATGTTCTGGATAAAATTTTGACCTATTCCGAATAATTTGAGTATTTCAAAAAGATATCCTTGATTAACGTTATCAAAGGCTTTTCCTTGATCTAAAGATATTATTGCCATCTGTCGATTTTCGTTATTAATATGGTCAATCAAACTTCTGGTTAGGTGTAGGTTGTCGAATATTGATCTTCCTGGGATGCCACATGTTTGGTCCCGTTTCACTAAGTGTTTAATGACCTGTTTCAGTCTGTTGGCTAAAGCCTTAGTAAATATTTTATAGTCTACAGATAACAGCGATATAGTTCTCCAGTTGTTTAGATCTTGTCGATTTCCTTTTTTGTGCACCAATGTAATGACAGACTTTCGCATATCTGCAGGTAGTTGTCCTTTTTTCTGTGCTTCATTAATCATGTTTTTGAAGGGCTGCTTAAGTAATTCCCAAAACCTCATGTAGAACTCGGGCGTAAAACCGTCAATCCCAGGTGATTTTCCTTTATTTAATGAGAAGAGAGCCTTTGTGAGCTCTTCAACCGAAAGTTCTTGTTCTAGATCATTTTTATTTTGTTGGTCTAAAGTAGGTAATTTTGGAAGATCGGGTCTTTGGAGATCTTGTTTCTTATATGTGTCCGTTAACTGTTTGTGTATATGCATGCGCAAATCTTCTGATTCGTCTAGAATATGGTTTTCAACTTGTAACGATGATATCGGTTCATGATAGAAGCTTCTTTTTATCATGTTTGCTTCTGGTCTATCTACATTGTAGAGTTGCTGGAAGTTTATGGATTTTAGCTTTTCATTTACTTCATCATTGAACATTATTTTCAGCTCACTTAGCGTAGTTTGGTCTTCTTCAAAATATTCTTTACTGTTAAGCTTTTTAGTAATGTTTTCAAGTACTCTCCCTTTTTCTTTTTGCGCTTGTAAAGTAAATTGTATCGTTATATCTTTCGCTACCATTTTGATATTTTCCCAATGTAATATAGGGTCTTTCTGTGGTATTTTATTGTTCAGTTCAATGAATGCTGTTACTATTTCAACGTAGTTGTGATTATCTAACAGCTGGTTTATAAACCGCCAGTATGGTGCTTTATATTCGTCGTGGTTCAAATCAAATGTGAATTCAAGAAGCATATGGTCTGAGAAACTTGGTTTAACGTTTATGTTTGTAATATGTTTTATTAGCTTGTTGTTAGTGTAAAACCTGTCAAGTCGTGATGATGAGTTCCTTTCGTAATATGTGTGTCCGCTGTAGTATGGATGTTTTGTTCTGTAGATATCTTGGTAGCATTGCTTGTCTATTACATTCTGAAGGTAAGAAGCTACGTTTGGGAACCTATTTTTGGATTTGCGCCTGTCTAATTTTGAATTTAGTGTACAGTTAAAATCCCCTCCTAAAAAGATGTTATCTTGTGTATTTTGTAAATACCCTTTTAAGGTCCGTAGAATATCTACCGCTACGTATTGTTCGTGGGGAAGATAAATGTTAACGAAGACGTACCTTTTCTTGTTTTTTTTTAATATTACTTTCTGCAAGTAGCCGTTGTATAGATTTTCATGGCTGATTAGCTCAAAAAGTGTAGGTTTAAAGGCAATAATAGTGCCATTGTAAGGTGTAGTGAAGGGATTTATGAGGAACGTATATTGTGATTTTAGTAAAGGAGTTGGATTTATGCTAATATTGGTTTCTTGTAAAACAGAATGTCTATGTAAGAGTGGGATTCAATAAAGGATAGCAGTGTGGTCCATTTTCGGATACTTTTAGTGTTTAAAGTAGTCACTGTGAATGTAAATTTTTTGATATTGCCCGCTCCGTTTCTGAATCAGTTGTTTGACTTTTTCCATCAATTTCTATTTGCAATCGTCTCCCTATTCTTTTACAACGTTCTGCCAGTGGTCGGTGTTTAATTAATGATACGTTTTCTTTTATAAGTTTTATTATCCCTCGCACATCCGTAGTAAAGGTCTTAGCTATTTCAATAGGGTTTTCCTTGCCTTTACACTCTGCCAAAAATTCTTTGAACTCATTGAACGTTAAAGGAAGTAAATTTTTTTCGTTTTGAAACACGTGGCGTATGCTGTTTAAAGCTTCCGGTGGATCTGGTTCTTGCGTCTTAGACGTTTTTCTGCTTTTTTTGGTGATCGGTGTAATTTTCTTAGGTGGTATCATTGTTTCGGTATCGCTGGTTAGTTCTTGACTTATATCTTCGTTGGAAGAAATTGATGCCAGCCGTTTATCCCTCGATACGCTATTGTTTGCGGGCTGTTACATTCCTGTGAACGATTACTTCTGTTTGTATAGAATTTTGATTAACA
The DNA here is from genome assembly GCA_036346205.1 of Vesta saturnalis. Lineage (NCBI taxonomy): Eukaryota > Metazoa > Arthropoda > Insecta > Coleoptera > Lampyridae > Vesta > Vesta saturnalis. Next base: position 1,374,910 of record JARFJB010001497.1, on the reverse strand, counting down.
ATTGGTTTTTCAATAGATGTGTCTGAATTTTGCATTATGTCCATATGTTCAGGTACATTTTGTGACGTAATACAGTCCGTTGATATGTGTCCAATTTTTTTGCATTTAAAACAACGTAATTCGTCAGTTGCTAAAAATAATCTATAATTCTCGTTGTCATATTTAATTAATAACGTTTCAGGGAAGGTTTCTTTATCGTTAAAAACTATAAAAACTTGTCTGCGGAAGCTCATAACATGTTTATATTCAGATATATGTACTCCTGCTCCAATAAAGGTAACGGGAGAGACTACTTTTAAATTAAATGATTTTAGTGAATCTTCTATAATTTTATGCGGAATACATGGAGATACATTAGATAGTATTATTCTTTTAGCAGGTGTTATTAATCGTCTCACCGTTACTGTTTGATTTTTAATGGTTACACTTTCATGTTTTGAAATAAAATTGTCAACAGTTAATTTTGATGTTAAATAAATACATATTCGATTGTTTGATAGCCTTGAAGCGAAACGTACATTATTAGGTCCAACAAGTGAACCAATTGTAATTATATAATCGACAAGTTTGATGCCATCAATTGCATCTATAACAACGGCTTGTTCTTTTTTTGGAAAGGCGTAATCTTTCTTTAATGCATTTGCGAATGTCGATGGCTGAGTTATTATACTATTTGGTTCTACAGTGTTTGAATTTACTTGTTCCTTGAGATCATTGTCTACGCTAATGTTATCAAAAGCGTTTACATTTGTAGTCATGTTATTGTCCCTGTTATCAGAGACAATCACAATACTTTTATTTGTTTCCATTTTATATAAATTATATATATTATGGTGCACACCACAGAATACAACCCGCGCCTAATGCCAACATCGGCACCGGCTGGGTTTATTATCACTAACGTTTAACACAGCAATAGGTATTTCCACAATAAGTACTATTTATTAGAAAAGTAAAGTATGCTTAATTGTCTTTTAATCTTACCAATAAATTTTACACTTATATTTACAACGAAACTAGAAAATTTCCACTATTTAATTAATTTTAACAAATAAAATAAAACTCATAAGTAATAACTAAACTCAATTAAAACACACAGCTCTCTCAAAGTACGTCCGCACTCTTCGAAAAATACGGTGTGTGTGTGTGTGTGTGTGTGTGTGTGTGTGTGTGTGTGTGTGTGTGTGTGTGTGTGTGTGTGTGTGTGTGTGTGCGTGTGTGGTGTCGTGGTGTGTGGTGTGTGTGTGTGTGTGTGTGTGTGTGTGTGTGTGTGTGTTGTGTGTGTGTGTGTGTGTGTGTGTGTGTGTGTGTGTGTGTGTGTGTGTGTGTGTGTGTGTGTGTGTGTGTGTGTGTGCGTGCGTGCGTGCGTGCGTGCGTGCGTGCGTGCGTGCGTGCGTGCGTGCGTGCGTCTTGTGCGTGCGTTGTGCGTTCGTGGTGCGTGCGTGCGTGCGTGCGTGCGTTCGTGCGTGCGTGCGTGCGTGTGCGTGCTGCGTTGCGTGCGTGCGTGCGTGCGTGCGTGCGTGCGTGCGTGCGTGCGTGCGTGCGTGAGCGTTCTTGCGTGCGTGCGTGCATGTGTGCGTGCGTGTGTGCGTGCGTGCGTGCGTGCGTGCGTGAGTGCGTGCGTGCGTGCGTTCGTGAGTGCGTGCGTGCGTGCGTGCGTGCGTGCGTGGTGGTTGGTGAGTGCGTGCGTGCGTGCGTGCGTGCGTGCGTGCGTGGTGCGTGCGTGTGTGTGTTTGTGTGTGTTTATATATCATATATATATATATATATATATATATATATATATATATATATATATATGTATATATATATATATATATGTATATATATATATATATATATATATATATATATATATATATATATATATATATTAGGTGGCCCAGTCTTCTGTAATCGGTTGATAGCTTGTTTACTATTCAATACACCGATTTTAGGTTTTTCCATTTAGTAGATATGCTTTTGGTGCACAATTTAGAAACATTTTATACAGGGTGTCCTACTAAGAATGCTGTACAAAACTTATGTTTTTTAAATGGAGTACCCGGTATACTTCCTTTTCTTGGTTTCCCAGTACAGAAATAATGGGAGTTTGCATGAGTCATTATGGGTCGATCTCTTTCCATTCCAGAGCATTTCTCGTTTTTATTAGGAAAATAGCTCATATTCAAGAAATCACTGTAAAGAACGTTACTGAACGTTTGACAATTAGTCCTAGTTTCGTATAATACACAATTTTTTTTCTAGTATGAGCACAGTAGCTAGAAGACAAAAAGTTTAATTACTTCATTTTTCAAATGGAAAACCCTATTTAGTTTTTATGAAAATGTAAACTTTCACCATTAACACTCATAATAAAATACTTATCTTTTTTGGGGCTTTTTAATGGTGTACTTTAAATTATACAATTTAAACGTTTAGATAACACTTACAGTTATCTTCGTCTGTAGTAATGTTTGTTAAAGATTGTTAAAGACGTTGAAAAATTAAAACATAAACATTAGCCTGCTATTAATATAACTGTTTGAGAAGCGTATAAAGCCAACTATAAAATTTTTAGAAAAGAATAACTAGGTCATAAAAATTAATTTTCCTTCCGCGATTTTCTTTTCTTTCACACTTCGCACTTCCAGATCCTTCAAAGCGGTCTCTCAATTTTTAAAGAAGAATACAACCCTTAAGTTCTATAAGTATACTTCAACACCCATGGCTACACATTTGAGCTACTTAACAGAAGATTTTGTGCTTTACGCTCAGTCGTAGATTAAAGTGGGCCAAGTTCGTAAAATTATCGATTTGCCTTATTAACCAAAAAATATTTACATGTACCTAGATATGTTCGCTTTAAAATCGGGGTTGCTTCTTCCTGAAACTAATTGTTAAATACTCGGACGACAATTTGCTCTTAAATATGGAATAAACAAGTAAACCGTTATACAATAAAGTTAAAATAAAATTTCTACAATAACAAATTTTATTACACAACCTGTATTTAGTTATAAACGGCAATACCTTAATGCTAATGTTAGTAACTTTATAACCTAACGAATAATTAATATTAAGGATGGTTAATGGAATCAGAATACGTTATTGTTGATCACACTGAAGATAACGAAATGGCTGCATGCTGGGTCAGCGCTTAGGAAACTGTTGCGTAATAATACTTCAGGGTTGAAATAAATCTGGATTTGTATGCTTTATAATTCCCAAATGAATAAATCTCACTCTTGATTAATCGTAATAATACCGTAAATTGGATTAACGGTAAAGTAATTAATTGCGTAGATGTATATAAACGAGTGAAAAGTAACATTAAAGGTGAACTTAAAGTAAGAATAAAAAAGCAAACGGGAAAGTACAAGTGCCTGAAATACAAACGTCTCAAACATTGTAAAGTAGTTTAAATAAACTCACCATAAAATTCATAGCACTTTTAATAAAAAATATTTGACACAGTCAAAATGGATGCTCTTCTACCTTTCAGTATCGCACAAAAAACGACGCTCCTAAAACGCCTGTGCGCGTTAACATGTCTGAAACTGAATGTGCAAACGATATGCGTGGAAGGCTGCACTTTAAATAAGCTAATTACGGTTTATGCAGCTATGATATGCAGTACACATGGCACGAAATGCATGTTAGTTGCCTACAGAGAGGTGAATTATTAACAACACGTTCGAAGTCTGTTACAACTTAAATCAGGGTTTTCTCCTTTACTAACGCAAATAATTATATAACTCATGTTTATATGTTTGTTTACTTAATTCATACATTAAAATTTACCTAATCTGCTTCATATATTCATAACTAAACATTAATACCCATCTACAGTACAAGTAGTACTTTTGTAAAAACCCAAGCACCACTTCTTCCAAATTTGGCGTCGGAAATAATTTTCCTTACTTAATTTATTAAACATAACCAATTAATTGTTGCACTTATGAACGGAACAGCTTTTATTATCTAATGGATTCGTTCGTGGAAAATTGACTTCTCTGAACCTGCTGAGTAAAAACCTTATAAATTTATACAGATACACGTCAATTTCATATCTACTAATTGTTTCGGGACATTTCTGTACAAATTTTAACGCCAACACTTCAATAATATTTACCACTGGTTACATCGTGTCCTTATACAAACTTATTCTAGCGATCACATTTACTTAGTGGTCCTTATTACGATCACATAGTGTTGCTGCAGGTAGGTATGCTTTGGTCTTGCTTGCCAAAGATCGTGAATATTCGATAGAAGTACTTAAACTATTTTTTACGGTAGATTCCGTTTTATATTCTTACGTTAACTTCCATTTTATAGGTAGAAATCTTGTACCACGAATATTTACTATTTCCATTTTTAAGGTTAATATACAGGGTTTAATTTTTCTACTCCTATCAAACTGAGCTGTTTAGGCTTAGATACACTCATTTCTTTAGAACTACCGGATTCTGCCGTAGATTCGTAAACAATTGCTCGCTAAAAGCTAGCTTATTATTAAACTGTCTTTCCCAAAGTGTGTGGCTGAGACTAGAACGTTTCATTTGCTTTGGATTAATTCTCTCGTTACCTTGCTAGCTGTCTGCCTGATTATATTTGGGTTAAATATTACTAAGTAAAATTGTTCTGAGGGATTATAAAATCCGTTATAATGGGTTACACTTAGGTGTAGTACTATCTCCCAAAAGTGGAGTAATCTTAAGTACTTCCCCACAAATGCTATGAAGCAATCAGTTTATCAAATAACAACAAACCATTTTCTTTAATCAAACATTTATTATCGTATACAACGCCAAAATAAACATTCTGATATAATTATTTGTAACACAAAAGCGCATTAGATGGTCTACATAAAATATAAAATTTGCTTTAGAGCTGGTTAATGTCATTTTTGGAAAATTGATTAAAAAATAACCCACTAAATGTAGCTCTTCTGCACCATCTTCTGACATATGTCTGTAGAATGGTCTCCACCGCTTTTTCATTTACCGGCAAAATTTCTCTAGCAAATATGTCAGAAAAACCGTTAATGAGCCTTTTCGTTACCACTGCAAAACAATTTTTGTATAATTGCAGAAACAAGCAAATGGTAAATTACCTTTGTTGTCTATATCCCCTATGTTTGCTTAAAGATCATCTATTTTTATAACTTTAATATTTATGTTAATAGAGTTACGAATACGTCGTACTATGAATGCACAAACCATACACCTCGATATTTAAATTGGCAAAACCAGCACCTTTTAACCCAATACGTGCAGTATTTCCATCAATTTCATAGAATGAACTGAGCGACAGGGATGGAAGCACAATAGTACCTTTAAACGTACGCGCTCTCGGGTAAAAACTGAACATTCAAAAGTATTAAATGTAGTACTAGGTACTTAATCTATATTTGTTACTTCATAATCGTTTAATCCGTCAACAATTAAGTTTGTAGAAGTTAAAACAAATGAAGATATTCCTGAAACATGTGTAATGTTAAGATAGGGATATCTAAAAGGATCTCTTTGGCTCCATTCGGAACATATGGTTTTATAGAATTAGTAACATTCAAAATGCACTTGTAAGAATTAGGTCATTTAAATCACAGTTTTCTACAAAAAATTATTACACTAATTAAAAATTAAAATTGGAGACATTTTTGGAAGTAAAGTTTTGGTTATACTAATTGTTTATTTATACCTATTTTATCTTTATGCATACAATGAGAAAAGGAAGCAGTTCCTTGTTATTTAGGATAATCACCAATTTACATATCTTAAGTAAAATTGTATTATTGAAAGTTATTAAGTTATTAATAGGGTAATTACAACAGACATAAATATTAATCGGGAAGGTCGTACATGATATGAATGCATAAAAGATCAATGTCTTACCATGGGAGCTAATCAGAAAATGTACGATACATTAATGTTTAAAAAATTATAACTACCCAGAAATGAAATCCATAACTAAATAATAGACGAGAAAGGCCTTCTAGTAACACATGTTAGTAATAGAAAATAAAAATAAGTAAGACATACATGTTTAAAAAGTGCAAAAATTTTTGATGTTAATGGGTAGATAAAAAAATTATTTTATTCTTTTTAGTAGATTTGGAAATAAAAGCGTTTTTTAAAAACGTTTTTTTTTTTTACTTATTTTTATTTTCTACTTTTTAGTCGCTTGGGTGTAAGTTCCAATAAAGGAAGAAACTCAATTATTCAAGACCCTAGTTTTATAAACAAAAATTTCGAACTTACTTTGCTAATATACACATGTATGACGAAATTCAGCTTAACCGGAGATCGGAAAACAGTTCATTTTTTTTGACCGAATACAATACTTTGAGCCCATAGGGCGCAGCCCTCTGATATTGAACCCAACTTGTCATATACTGTTGTGCATGGTCTTATACCAAAAGATTAAGTCATAAATTTGGACGCAATGCAACCCGGTGACATTGAAACTCAACTTGTCGCACATTTTTGTACAGGGTTTTAGGCGAAAAGGTCTAAGTTAAAAATTTCAAGGCCCTAGCTTCATAAACAAAACTTTCGAACATATTTGGCCAAATTTGGTCGCAAAGGTTATCCAGAATACTCATGTATGCCAAATTTCAGCTCAATCGCAGATCAGAAAGTTGTTGAAAATTCAATTACAAGCTTTAAACCGGACAAACAAAGTGAGTTGAAAGAAAGCGCTAAAAATAATTAAACCATTGCCTTATTGATAAACATGGTGGAAGAATAAACGAAACGATATACTTCTAATAACTTACTAATTGCTAATTACTTATTGGTTTCCCTACTAGCTACGAGGAGAACCTTAAACCGAGAACCACTTCTTTGTTTGAAATTAGATAGGCCTTCTGGGGTTTTAGGTTACCAAACTGAAACCAAAACCATTATCTATAATGTAAGGAAACAATGATACTTAAGAGGTATTTAGTATAAAAATTATATATATAGACACACAACACACACACACACACACACACAACACACACACACACACACACACACACACACACACACACACACACACACACACACACACACACACACACACACACACACACACACACACACACACACACACACACACACACACACACACACACACACACACACACACACACACACACACACAACACACACATAATATTATATATATATATACAAATATATATATTGTAACAACCATTTTGAGTTGTATTAAAATATACAGTAATTTACGTTTTCGTTCACATAGTTGTAAATATAAGAAACAAAATTTTAATAATTATTTATATGTTACAACTAATTTGCATTGTGGTGTAACTTAAGTTGCATATGTTCTTAAGGGTTTGTATTCCCACTTCTTCAAATTATTCCTTCTGCTCATATCGTTGACTTAATTCTTTGCGCAAATACTTTCGCGCAACGTGTGATCATCATCTGACATCCTAAAGCGTCCTTTTTTCACTTCTTGATGAACGTGGTGTTGTTTAGGAATCCATTTTTGGGTTTACACCTAAATTTTATTGTAACTGCCATTGATTTAATGGTAATAAATATTTTACTGGTATTATATTAAAATTAAATCATTTGCTTTTGCAGGCACTTTGATTGACACTTTTATTACTTTTACATTTCTACTTTAATTACATTTTAATTACACATTTAATGCTACTTTTACGTGCGCCTTAATTTTATGATTGCGTTGTGCTTTTAATGCAGAATTAAATTTGATCACATTTGTATTCGAACTTTCGAAATAATGCAATAAAAATTGGATTACTCAATTTCATGAAGATAAATTTATAAGAAGGAAAATTCCATTTTGGGCGTGGTTTACAACAAAAGCATTGTTATTGAAAATTTGCAACATTGATACAAGGATTACATCACCTCGGTTTGCATTTCCGCATTATTTTTATAATACCAGGTTCTCAACAAGATGTATTATATTTTGTAACAGGTACTTAAAACTTTAATGATTTTTAGGATAAGCTCATTTTAAGTATGTTATATAACCCTACTTTAACTGTCAATAAACAATAAACATAGTTTAGTATATTTTTTATTATTTTACATTTTGATAAAATATTTATTGTAAACCTCGGTTTAGTTATTCCGAGCATAATTAAAAAATAACTTGGCGTCCGAGATCATTGTTATTATAGTTACATTGCAGTTTTTTCTATTAATGTTCAGTGGAAATAACCAAGCCTAAATTGTGGTAATTAATCAAATCAAAAGATTGAATCGGCCCATTTTAATCAACCGACTGGGACAAAGGCATTATTCTTGGTGAATGGTTTGTATCTCTAGTTAGTTTAACGGTTTTGTGGAGAACTTTTTACACTTATTTATTATCAAATTTAAAACACATTTTAAATCTGGCACTATTACATCATTATAATACCTGGCGCATCGAGCAGGGACTTGATTTGCTTTCATTACCATTATTGCTGGTTATTTTCTTGCTTGTTTCAGTTTCGATTGTTAGAGTTCACCATTTTAGAGGTATTGTAACAATTTATTATTACGATTGGATATTTTTAGTGTGTTTATGGTTAGTGAAATTTTATTGTTTGTGTTTATATATTATCAATTACCATGTCAGATTTGAATTATTTAGTAGATGTTCTACGTAGTGATGAGTTATTAGTAGAGTTAAATTATAGAAATGTTAATGCTGCGGAAAAGTTAACTGTTGATGAGAAACGTTAATTACTAAGGCGTAAATTAAATTTAGAAAGGATTGATCCAAATTTATTTGATTCGTATAAAAAAGTTGAAATCAAACCAAACCATGGAATTCGAATTATTAAAAGACAAACTTTATAACATACAATACTTGACTAATTTATTTAAAATTAAGCCTTCTGGAGGAGAATACCTTAGACCTCATACTCGTTTATTGCATATTTTGAAACGTTTGAATTATACCACTTTTGATAATGAATTTTTGTATTTACACGATCAATTGCTAACCTTATGTAATGAATCAATAGAATTAATTAAAACTATTGACGAAAACATTGAATTAACTGATGAGTTACCATATTTAGACAGTTCTAATATTTCTGTCACCTAACGACAATGCTAATACTTCAGTTAGTATTCCAGCTGAAGATTTTTCCAAATTAATTCAAAGTTTACAAGTTTCTAAAAGTTCTGTTCCTGTTTATAAATTACATCTAAAATTTAATGGTAGTGAAAAAGAAGTTTTTACATTTATACAAAGATGTGAGGAGTTAATGGTAGCACGAAACATTTCAAAGTCGGAGGTGCTTATATCTGGTATTGATTTGTTTGCAGAAAAAGGTTTAATATGGTTCAGAGCTGTGAAACCCCTAATTCGTACGTGGGATGAAATTATTTTAAAATTAAAAAGCGACTTTTTACCCGAAGGACATGACGAAGTTTTGTTGAATGGAATTAAGAATAGAAAACAGACTTCCGAAATGTTAATTTATTTCACAATTAGACGTTCCTCCTTCTGAGTGAACAATTAAAAATTATTATGAAAATTTGCAACCTTGGTTGCTGCTCAGTTAGCTCTTGTTAATGTTACTGATATTTTCCATTTGGTTGAGTTATGTAAAAAATTACAGCAAGTACAAGCTCAGAATTCTAAATTCAAATTTAATTCAAGTTCAGATTCTCAGAGACAATTTGAATACAAACCCAAATATTCTACATTGAATCAAAATATTAAACCTAAAGTCAATTTTACTGGTGCTAAGCTAAAAAATTTAAATTCAACTTTTAATAATTCAAAAATTAATACAGCTGAATCTTCAACATGTTTTAAGTGTAAACAATTGGGTCATACCTATCACACGTGTGACAAGGATGATGATAAAATCTTTTGTTTTAAATGGTTATTCCTGATGTTACTTTTACTAATTGTCCGAAGTGTTCTGTTAGTCGACACATTGCTTATGATTTTTCAGAAGCTGACAAGCATGTTTTCAAAGAATGGCTAATTACAGTTAATAAATTTTATGGAACTCCAAAAATTTGTTCCAAATTTGCTAAAAAAAAAGAATGATATTATACCTTATATTAATGTGAAGATTTTAATGAAAATTTTGTTGCTTTATTAGATAGTGGAGCTACCGTTACAATTTTAGGTAAGCCTGCTTTGTATTTAATTGATAAATATGATTTAAAATTAAATAGAATTCACCTTTTCATCATTGCTTATTGCTGATGGTTCTTTACAATCCATTTTGGGAAGTGTTGATTTATCTTTGACTGTTAATGGTATTACTAAAACTATTGCTGTTATTGTTTCTGAATCTATTACTACTGCGATTACTTTGGGAGTAGATTTTTGTCAATTATTTGAAATTAAAGCTGATTTTAGTGAAAATTCTTTTGTTGCAAATTGTGCAGAGACAAATTTTTCAATGATTAAGAGTATTGATGATCTTAATAATGTTAAAATTTTTGAATTAAATCAAGTTATTGACCTTTTTAAAACCTTATCAAATTCAAAATTAGATAAAACAAATAAAGTTTTTCATTCAATTAATACTGGTGATGCAATACCAATTAAACAACGTTATTATCCATTATGTCTTGCTATGTTGGAGCATGCAAACAGAGAAATTGATGACATGTTAGAGCAAGGAATTACTAAACCCAGTTCTTCTCCTTGGAATTCTCCAATGGTTTTGGTTCGAAAGAAGTCAGGCGATTTTAGAGTTTGTTTTGATGCGAAGAAATTAAATTCTATTACTAAAACCATTTTTAAATGATATTTTGGATAAATTAAGAGATGCTCGTTATTTAACTTCGATTGATTTAAAGAAAGCTTTTTGGCAAATTCCTTTAGACCCTGAAAGTTGTGAAAAGACTGATTTTACTGTTCCACGTAGAGGATTATTTGAGTATACTGTTATGGCCATGGGACTTACCAACCCACCCAGTACTTTACAATGATTTATGGATTCAATTTTAGGTCATGGTTTATCCCAATCAGTTTTTGTTTACTTGGATGATATCATTATATTTTCAAGTATATTTAAGGAACACATTGCTATTTTAAGAGAAGTTTTTAAAAGGCTTAATGATGCCAAATTAAATATATTAATTTAGATAAATGTGAATTTTGTAAACCTCAATTATCATATTTAGGTTTTGTTATCGATAAGAATGGTGTTCACACTGATCCTTCAATGGTGGAAGCTATTACTAAATTTCCTCAACCACATACTTTTACAGAAGTTAAACGTTTTATTGGAATGTGTTCTTGGTATAGACGTTTCATTCATGATTTTTCCTATTAATAATTTATTGAAAGGTAAAAGTTGATCGATTTGTTTGGAGAACATTTTACACTTATTCCTTTATTATATTATTAAAACCACATTTATACCTTATACCATTACCTCATTTATTATATATATATATATATATATATATATATATATATATATATATATATATATTGTAATGAGCCAGAGTTATTAGTAAGATGAATAAATTTTTATTATTTTAAAATTATGCTGATAATAATTTATACGACAATTTATTCAATTCCATAATCCAGATGTGCGAACAAATATTACGTTTGTGTACGCACCAGCCCCCTTCTCTATATGTCTAATTTGCCAAAACCCTACTTCTATACGAAGTATATAAGCGAAAGTTTTATTATAATTAGTATTTTCCCCCTCAGAACCCTAACTCCGTTCCTTCCGATCCTATCCTGACCACACCCATCCTTAATCACACATGCATATATACGTAATGTATGTATGTATTCCGGGAATTCGTGATTGTGGTTGGAGGAGCTCGCAAAGCTCGAGCAAACCGCCTTTCCCCTTAGGGGGGGAATGAAATACGTAGCCTGTTCCTTTTCCTCCTTATAATTTGCTACTTCGCCTGCAGAATACTTCTCTGTAAGCATTCCTCCGTAGTATTACTACACCAGCGCTCCTAAACTTCTGTTGGAATTTTTCTTTATTCGAGAAAATATAAAATCCTGACCAGTGCTCTTAAAGCAATGTTCTGTACAATTTGAACTTATTGTTCCAGTATTTCAATATTTTAAAGTACACCTTTTTTTTACAATTTATAAACACAAATATTTGAAATACCTGTCGATTTCTGTCACCGAAATCCTTTAAAAAATTAGTCGAACGTAAAAGAGTGACTAGCAACCTGTACTAAGAGTGGGCTATTTGCTGAGTAACACCGGCGGTAACTCCAACCTTAATATCGAGCTCTTTAACTAGAAACGAGCTTAAAGCCACGTCTGGCGAGTTCAAATTGTTGCAATACCTCTGACACCCTGATTATAACCAGATCCAAACCATTCTAAGTATTTACGGTTAACCGCTTTTGGCTGTAAATATCTAGAACCCAGAACGTTACTTTTAGTCAACTAAGTCATCCTTTCGCTATAAAAGATAATAAAATCCAACCCCCTGTATAAATACTTCCAGACGAACGAATTTTAAGTATTTATGGTTGACCGCTTTGGCTATAAATATCTAGAACCAAGAACGTTACTTTTAGTCAGCTGAGGTATCCTTGGCTATAAAAGATAACAAAAATTAAACCCTCTGTATATTCATACTCTGTCCTCATGAAGAACTACCTATATAATTAAATCCAGAATTCTGAAAACACTTCCTTATACAACTAAAAGTGAAACTTAGCTCAAAATTGAATTAAACAAGGTTGGCTTTGTAAGAAAACGAATACGTTTCAATAATTAGATTATTTAATTTTCTATATAAACAATCTGTTTTTATGTCTAACGTAATTAAAAACATAATCGAAACCATCTCTTCTTTAATAAATAAGAAAGTATTACCCGTATTATCGAAACTTTCCATTTATATGAATTCAACTGAAATAAACTGCTGGCCACTCGAACTTACACATAGTGATTTTTAGGCAAAATTTAAAGTTAAATATTTTCATACGAATGTAAATTTTTGAACGCGGCTTGCAAATTTTAAGAGCTAGTTTTTTTCGGATTAAGCTGCATGACGTATATTTATCGTAGGACCATAGGTTTATTATATGTGGGGTGATCAATGAAGTCATGCAAAAAATCAAAAAGTTTGTATGAGTGAAATTTCCGCAAAAAATATCTCTAGACGTTTTTGTAAGTTTTTGGATTAAGGCCCTTAGGCCTTGCACACACTTCTCAACATAAAATTTGGGTTGCAAAATTTTTAAAATACTATAACTTGACATTGCATTGACGGTGCTTGATGATTTTTGCGAATTTGGAATCCTTGTTTCACGTAGATTTTATACGGTCTAAGCATTTTATTTGAGGGTTGAAATTTATACATTATACCGGGTCGATAATAAACAAAAACGCTCAGGTGAGAATTTATTTTTACAAAACCTTAAATAATGCCAAACCTTAGAGGGCGTCGTACCCTACGTTAGATAGAATTCCAGTGGCGCAGGTCAGGAGAACGTGGTGGTCATTGGACTGGTCTACCTCTCCCAATCCACTTGAAAAGATTGAAACCTTATTAATTGTCAATTAGTTTCCAAGAGACGAGTTAAAACTAAACTTTCTTGAGCCAATGAAATGTTGCTCACCGATTTGAGAAAGTCATATCTAAGTAGGTTCTGACAGAGCCAACAAAGTGTGACGGCGCTTCATCGTGTTGGAACCACAAATAGCCCCGCAGAGCCCAAGGCAAATCGTTTAAATACTCTGGAAGGTGATGGCAAATACAACTGCCCCTTTAGCCTATATGAGACAGTTTACGGGCTCAGCAGGTATTCGTGGACTAGACCAGCCCATAAGTTTATCGAAAAGCGTGGTTAAGCAGCGTGATCGATCATTGATTGGAGATTTTATTCTACCCGTTCGTGCTGGTTTCTAAAGTTCACAAAGCTATCTCTGTAGAGTGTGGCATTTTCCGTCCACAGGATTCTTTGTTGAAAATCCCTTACTCCACGCAGCCGGGCCCTCATAAAGTTACCGAACGTGGCTCGGTTAGCTTGATCCCCGGCATTCTGTAGTTGAGTTGTTTGTAAATGATAAGTGTACAACAAGTGATCTTTTGAAACATTCCAAACGGCTTGTTTATTACAGTTTATTGTTTTAGCAATAGCGCGGATACTCGTATGCAAGTTCCCAATCTTGTGAATTAGGGCTTCAGTGAGAGAAGGGTGCGCCCCCAGCCCAATCATGCCGCTGAAGAAGGCGTTGAAGGACTACAGTGAAAACGCTTCCACTCGGGTGCCTTCGTAGTGGATATCTAATAAAGCAAAAATGTAAAGTTGCCTAACGCAATTAAATTGACTACAAGTAAAGCAAATAAAATTGGAAAATGCATATGAAGTCTAGCATATGAAAATGTAAACTTTCATTATTATTACACATTATAAAAATATTTAGCCTTCGGATATAAATGGTACTTAACTTAACTTAACCTTCACGCCATTCCCTTGCGGGGTATGCAAAACAATCCCTGCCTCTTATTTATTTTTCATTCTCAATCTTTCTCCATGCCTTCCTATCTCCGCACACCTCCCTAGCTTCCGCAAGATTCATACATAGTCTCTGACATGCCCTTTTGTTTTTAAAGCTCCTTATCTTTCTTTCCTTTATCATAGATTCCACTACATTCAGCCAAGTTTTACGCGGCCTACCAGGCCCCGCCTTTCCCCTAACCTCACCCACATATATTTGTTTCGTTAATCTTGCATTGTTCATTCTCTCAATGTTACCAAACCAACGTAATGTACTACTTCTATATCTATCCATCATCGTCTTTTCCTCACCACACTCCGTCATTATGCATTCATTTTTTATCTTGTCCCTTCTCGTTTTACCACATGCGCTTCTCAGGAATCTCATACCCACGGCATTTATTATTCTTTCGTGCTTTTTTTGACATACCCATGTCTTACTTCCATACGGTACTGACGGGACGAATACGCTATTATAGATTGCTCGTTTCGCAGCTAGGCTCATACTTTCGTTTCTCATTATCGTCCACACAGTTCCAATCACTTTCCTTCCAGCATTGACCCTTCGTCCAATCTCGCTCTCAATTGTACCATCTGCAGTAAACATTCTACCGAGATATACCAGCTCGTCCACTTGCTCCACAATTTCATCTTGGAGAGTAAATACCCTACTCTCCTTTCCACCTTCCCGATTGAACACCACAATCTTAGTTTTGTTCACGTTTACCTTTAGGTCCATGCTCTCACAGACTGTATCAAACTTCCTCAGAGCGGTTTGCAGCTCATCCGCACTGTCACTTAATAAGACTGTGTCATCTGCATACAACAGAAGTCGTACATTTACGTCACCAACCATTACACCATTTGTATCGGTACATGCTTGTTTAAGACATTTATCCATGTATACATTGAACAACCACGGTGACATCACACAGCCTTGCCGCACTCCTTGCTCAATATTATAGTATTCACTCACACCTCCTCTCGCCCTAACACATGCCCGACTACCATTGTATACTGCCCTTATTCCATTTATTAGACCTTTATTTACGCCACATTCATTTAATATTTCCCACAGCTTCTCTCTATTCACTCTGTCATATGCTTTCTCCAGATCTACAAACGCACAGTACAACTTCATTTTTACCTTTAAACACTTTTAGATCACCTGCTGGAGAGCAACCATCTAATCGACACATCCTCTCCCTGGCACGAAGCCAACCTGCACATCCCACATCTTAGTTTGTGTAGTTTCTCGTACTCTATCTATCAGTAATCTTCCAAATACTTGACCAGGTACACTGAGCAAACATATTCTGCTGGAGTTCTTGCAACCACTCTTGTTCCCCTTACACTTATACAGTGGTACAATGATCGCGCTCTTCCAATCCCTCGGCACTTTTCCACACATAAGCCATACATTGAATAATTCACACATTCTTCGTATAAGCTTTGCACCCCCATACTTTAGCATTTCACCAGTGATTTCATCTACGCGCTCCCTTGCCGTTTTTTAACCTTCCTACCGTTTTGTCCACCTCATTTATCCCAATATTCTTCTCAGTTTCATTCGCCATTCCTTCTACATTATCCTTATTTAACCCTTCAGTCTTACTTTCCTCAGTACTGTAGAGCTTTCCGAAATATTCTTGCCAGCATTTCCACACTTCACAATCGTCCCATACTATTTGGTTGCTCATATTCATCACTCTTGCTGCGTTCTGTTTTGAGCCACGTTTTGTATTTTCACCCATTTCCAGAAGATTTTTTTGTTTCCCTCAAAATTATTCTGCATTTTCTTTCCATCCACTGCCATCACTTCCTCACTGCCCCCTTCGCCTTTTTGCAGCAATCATTGCCATGTACACATCTTTTTTCTTCATTACCGCCTTTTTTACCGCCTTTTTCCGCCAAGCACATTTTTTCTCTCTACCTACAGTCGCCCTTCCGCATATCCGCATGGCACAATTGATTTCGTGCTGTTCAACACATCTTTTCGCTCTTTCACTTACGATCATTCCTACTCCTTTTGCGCCATGCACTTCAGTCTCAACTCCTGACCACAGTGCTAGGCTGCCATCATCCACCTCCACAGAATCTTTTCCTTTGCGCTTTCCCTCCGATACACACAGAATATCAAAGTGCCTTTGATACAGTACATTCGAAATTTCAAATCCTTTACCATGCATACCTCTAACATTCCATGTACCGACTCTTCATTCATTCCTTGTACAATGACCGCCCCTTGTGCCAGGTCGATCCGAGGCAATTGTATTTTTCTCTTGGGTAATACCATAGCAAGCAGACCGGTTACTAGCCAAATCGTGCCCCGGGCGATGTAGAATTCCCTATTAACAGTATCGTCCTACTACCGGACAGCTATTTGTCTACTGCCTCGACATGTAAGGAAGTATGAAGTAGAAATATAGACAGAGTCAAGAAGGATATAAATAATAGATCGTATACTTCCTGTATGAATATCTAAATGTACACATATACATATACATTTTTTCATTTACATATTCTTCAATCACATCAACCAGATTGCTCCCTGCGCGATACCTGACTCTCGCGCCATTCACCGGACTTGCTATTATTTATTTGCGACCAAATGTTTCAATTACTTTTAATTTATATTTCCTAGTTATAGTTAGTTCATTGTTATTTAATTTAATATTCCTTTATCAAATCTGTTTTATTATTGTCGCGTCACAAATTAGACTTATCCTCCAAGTATCATCTTTATCATTATTATCTATAAATAACCATAATGCCCTGTTAGCTCTCCCGATATTAATTGCCCACTGTTAGGGTTAATTAATTACAATTAAGACCAAACATAGTAACGAAGGTAAAAGTTATCTTAAATTTTGAATTTGAAGTCAAGGAAAATATAGTATGAGACAATATGCAACACAACACATACTGTTGAAATAAGGGCACGGAGCAGCTACATCTCGGAAATCGTTAAAGCTACAGCTTTCGGAAAAAATTAGCATACAAGAAAAAATGCTGGAAATTATTTTCGGCTTTCTCAATCTGGCGCTAGGTGTGTAAAATGCCATGCCTACCTAAAAATCTTTAATTTCTCGAAAACCTTCATTCACAATATGAGCCACTTTTTTTAAGAAATTTTTGTTCAAAAGAGATTCAAAGCATTGGCATTTAAAATCGACAGTCATATATGCACAAAATACAGACGGCGTTAGAATAGAGGAGTCTGGTATTACCTAATTTTATGAAAATTTTTAAATGGCAGCATGGTATTATAATATGTCTATCCAAAACTACATGAAGATAGAGAGAAATAAGTAAAAACATAAAATGATCATGCCATTTGCCAGAATTGAATATGAATATAGCAAAATATCTGTAAAATATGTGTTTTCAAGGATTGTTCTACAGATTAACGTATCCCAATACCATTTAACTACTTTAATATGAAATTAGGTCTTTATTGAAAATTTACGATACAGAAGCAATGAAGTATTAAGAAAAAAATTGTGATTGTTTTATTAAAACGAAACAACTTTCTTTGAGCGTTTAGAGAAAATGCTCAGTATTTAGTTTTTAAATTCATTTATTACAAGTATCTTTATAATTATATATATATATATATATATATATATATATATATATATATATATATATATATATATATATATATATATATATATCTTATCATGTCTTATCAACGAAGGTAAGCAAATTGAAACAATTTATTTTATGAACGTGAATTTGTTGATTTGTCTGTCGTTATTGATTTTCGTGTTTTATGTTTGTTAATTTTTTCCAGTTTGGTACGTTTTTATTTCTTCCGTTCAATTTGTTACTTGTTATTAATTAATTGTAGGGTTACTATGTGTTTTTTATCAATAGTTAGTCTTTTACGTTTTCAAGATTTCTTATTCCAACAAGGGAGTACTTGATATTCTTGAAATTTATTTTTAATGTTTTCGCAATCCTGTTGTCGCGTCACGAGAATATACCCCCAAAGAAGAAATTACTCAAAAGAGGTGTTTAGTCGCATTACAAGAGATATAACGGGAAACTGGATCTATAAGACGCACCGGTAGACAAATAAGAGCTGGTAGGATTAAAAATGAAGAAAACATTACTAATGTTATTGCTCTTGTTAGTGCTAATCCACATATTAGTGTACGAAATATTTCTACGGTCAAACCTAGGTGTTACCGTAGGATCTGAACACAATATTTAAAAAGACCGTAGTATGCACCCATATCATATTGCATCAAGCTGATTTTGACCACAGACTGATTTACTACCATTGGATGCTGAGCGTGCTATAAGAAACCCCACGATTTGTATCACCAATGTTATAAACAGATAAAGTAACATTTTCAAATTGTGGGGGAGTAAATCTCCATAATATGCACTCGTGGTCGGACAGTAATCCCCATTGGATGAGAGAATTAGATCGGAAAAATGGATGGATTATAAACATATGATGTGGTATATCTGAAGGGAAAATTGTTGGACCATATTTCTTTGACAGGCTACTTAACGGAGACCTGTATATAAATTTTCTAAATCAAAATTAAAAAACGTTTTATTGGAAGACATTTCCCTAGAACAAGGTTAATAATGTGGTTGCAACATGACGTGTGTCCAGCACACTTCGGACAAAATGTACGCGAATATTTTAACTTTCGATTTCCAAATAGGTGGATAGGAAGAGGAAGCTTATTACCATGGCCATCCAGATCACCTGATTTGAGTTGCTTATATTTTTATTTATATGGGAGAGTGAATGGTTTGGCATTTCAAACTCGACCAACGACTAGAGAAAATATGATGGAAAGGATATAAATTTCTGTTAATAGCAAATCGATGGCTGAAATGAAAACGGAGGTATCATCTACTCGTAAATAATAAAATGTTATGTAAATATTAGATTATTATATTCATATACCTGTCCCTTATAGAAGTAATGCGCATGATTTTATTGTGACGCGACTATCCATTATAGTGCGCTTGGACCGGTCGGAAAATGTAGTGAAAGGTCTGCCCGTTCAAACGCGCCCGGTTTCAGTTTGCTCCGAGTAGTGAGATCGGAAGGACGTGTCTTTGCGTGAAGTGTGTATTTGGTCTTTGTAACACGGCGTGATGGAAGGTTCGCTTGAGATCCAAATGGCACACAAATTCCTCTCCCCGTCGCAAAAAAAGCGCGTACGAGCAAGTTTTACATCAAATCCATGCTCATTATCTCCTTTGATATCCGAGGAATCGTACATTTTGAGTTTGTAACGCAAGGACAAACTGTCAACGTAGCCTTTTACTTGGAAGTTCTAAGGGGAAGCTACACGGCCTTCACCGTAACTAACTTCCTGGACCGAAACAGTACCCCAGTGGTTCCTCAGTCACCTTACAGTCCCGAGTTAGCTCCATGTGACTATTTTTGTTCCCCAGATTGAAGAGAGAGCTGAAAGGAAAGCGTTAGGAGACCGTGGAAAACATCCAACCACATGTTATAACGTTCTTGAAAACCATTACTGGAGAGGAGATTCAGCGTGTCTCCCAGGCCTTGCAGACACGTCTCCGCAAAAGTGCATTGATGCAGGAGGGGACTATTTCGAAGAATTTTAAGCATATGTTCCGATAGGATCAATAAACCTATTTTTCCCAGAAAATACACATTCTTCCATAACGGATCCAGTAGTTTCCTTTTCATGATATAATCATTTAATTTACAAATACAACCTTAAATTCGATTCATGGCTCTTGCATCTTAGTGTCCTAATGAAGTAATATATTTAATTATAAGTGGTAAAATGTTATTCGGAATAAGGTTAATTTGTATAGAAAATACATGTTTTATGGAAATTTTGTTGTAATCATATCGAATTCTGGGAAGTGGCATAATCAGCACGAAAATACATAAAATTCGAGTTGTCCTCTAGAACGGAAAAAGATATTCATTTTGAGTTTTCACTGATTTCTTTTTAACTTCAACTATTTTTCGCTAGACATATTATAATACTATGCTGCCATTTAAAAATTTTTATAAAAGTAGATTAAGCTGGACTCCTCTACTCTGATTGATTTAAAATACTAATACTTTGAATCTGATATGAAAACCCTTTCCAACAAAATTTGTGAAATTCATGAGATTATGTCTAATGGTTATAGACATCTGGTTATAGCAAAATACTCTCCCCCTACCTCCACCACTGGTGCTTAAGAAAAAAAATTCTGAACAAAGTTTCTAGATAAGTAAAGGGTGACTGCAAATAACATAAAAGTAGCTTATGTTAAACAGCAATATTTTCCAGGAATTAAAGATTTTTAGGTAGGCCATGGCATTTTCGCCACCGGGCGGGAGATTTGGAAAGCTGAAAATAATTTCCAGTATTTTCTCGTGGTTACTTAAATTAAGGTAATTTTTCTCTATACATAACATTCGAAAGCGTTATGACAAATGTATTGAAGTGAATGGAGGCTTGGTGGAGGGAACCAAAATTTGAAAACCGTTTTTTATTTTTTTACATAGGTATTAAATGATTCTGCTCTTGTTAAAATATGTGTTTCTGTTGACTTCAAAAAATGTCATTTCATTTCGACAATAAGTTAAATTAAATTAAGAAATAGAGTTATAACTCTAGACCGGACAAAAAAAGTAACAGGATTTTTACCACACAACTGAGGAGATTTACTTTGTATTTGCCTTGTTGGCAGCTTTTTAATTTGTCCACAATCTACGTATAAAACAGATTGAAAGCATCGTTTCCAAAGGTAGCGCTGTTAAAAGTTAGTGCTTAATGAATATCTTGTTATGAAATTCTGTGAGTATTTATTCTTAAGCGTTATGAATCCAGTGGTGAAGTCAAATTGAGAAAAAAATTTCTAATAAACTTTCTAAAAAAGCCATTTTTGACAAGGAAAAAAATACATGAAAATGAAAAATAAATTATGAACATTTGTGCTATCATATAGTTTTTGATGGTTAATATGGCAAAATCTTTGTTTCAAAATCGGTTAAAAATGTGCATTTCACAAGAAATTAAGCCCATAATGTCCTATAATAACTTATCAATACAACTCAAACTCAATATTGACAGATTCCTTCAACTCCAATGTTTTCATGCACTACTCAACCAACACGTTCAACCAGCAAATCTTTATGATTTCAGTCATATTTCATTTGGTTACAAACTCCACGACAACAATTAACAAAGTTTGTTAAATTTCAAATAAAGCAAATTAAAACTACACAGCTACATCAGAGCAAGTTTTGTTAAAAGTTGTGAAATATACATTCGTGACGAAAAACAACTAGTCACATTAGAATATAATCTTAGTTAACTAAATTAAATCACATAAAAGCACATTCTACGATCAAGTAATAATTCACAAAACAGCAACCTATAATGAGAGATTATTTTATATATCGATACAGATTCTTTCAAATCTTCCAACTTTGCAGCTTGCACTCATGTTTCAAATGCACACGCACACACACACCACACACGACACGCACACACACGATACACGTACACATACACACGCACACGACACACAACACGACACACAGCAAAAACACGCACACCACGCACCAACACGCACACCAAGCATACACCCCACACGCACACGCACATACCACACGCACACGCACACAAGCACACGCACACACGCACACACGCACACACGCACGACACGCACACACGCAAACGCACACACGCAACACGCACACACGCACACGCACACACGACACACGCACGCACACGACACGCACACGCACACGCACACACGACGACACGCACACACGCACACCACGACACACGCACACACGCACACACACTGCACGACACGACACGCACACACGCACACACGCAGCGACACGCACACACACACACACATGCACACACGCGCATACACACACACGCACACACGCACACACGCACACACGCACACACGAACACACGCACACACGCACACACGTACACACGCGCACACACGCACACACACACACGCACACACGCATACGCACACGTACATGCACACGCACACGCCCTCGCAAATCTTTTTATTGATTTTCAGTCATATTTCATTTGTGGTTACAAACTTCTTCAGGACTAAACAATTAACAAAGTTTGTTTAAAATTTCAAATAAAGCTAAATTAAAACTTAAATGTACTTACATCAGAGCAAGTTTTGTTAAAAGTTGTAAAATATAATTGTGACGTGAAAAAACAATATGTCAATTAGAATATAATCTTAGTTAACTAAATTAAATCAATAAAGGACAATTCTAGATCAAGTAATAATTACTAAAACATGCAACTATAATGAGAGATTATTTTCATATATTTAGAGTGAATTATTTGATTTTAAGTTTTTGTAACTTAAAAAAAGACCTGAATAACTAGTGTTTAAATTGTTAGTGTCAGACTTAAAATTCATTGTTCCATTATTATTGATAACCATATAAAAAAACCTTTCACATAGTTGCGAGTTTTAATAATTATTACTTGATTTAGAATTGTCCTTTATTAATTTAATTTAGTAAACTAAGATTATAATGTCGTCTACTAGCATTAGAATGCCTTGCTTATTAATGTCAAAATCGTCAATAATTTGTCACTTTATGGCATGGGTGCTGTAATGTTTTGCCATAAAGTCGTCTTGATGACGAAATACAAACGAAGAAATTGATCATATTTATATTAATACTGCAGTTAGAATATGATCTGTAATTAATGTAATATTAAAGAAATTATTGTTTACTGATGTTAGTATTAATGGTGCAATTGGAATTTCCTGTAATTGAAATTCCTCCTGATGTTTCAAGATAGCATTCGCTTGAACTGCTTGAAAATGTTGATATAGATATTTCTCGGTTACTCATTTGTTGTACGCTACTAGATCCTGAGGTTTTGGCAATTTTCTTCATGTTCTCGATGGAGTCAGCCACGTACCCTTCAGCAATAGCACCGCTTTTCCAACCCCCCTGCCTTTTTAAAGTTCCAATGTCAGCTCCACTGCCTTCCAAGATTGTGGCAGAAGTTTTACGGAATGAATGACCTGTGTATTGATCAGAATTGGGAATATTTAAATACTGGGCAAATTGTCTAGGAATCTGACATTTACACCCATTGTAGAACAAAAAAAACTTTCCAATCTTCACATGCTTCGGTCTTAAACTCATGTACTTCTTAATGGGGTTAATATAATTTACTCTACTGTCATCGTTTAATACGGTACACACTCTGGGTCTATGTGTTTTGGCATCTCTAATATAAACCACAAAGACAGAACCTTCTTCTTTAATATCCCCCAACACACAGATTGTAATCATATTTATTAATAATCTTAAAAGTAAAAATTTGCCCACATAAGTAAGTATTTGTCGTTGGGTGTTTCAACAAAAAATTTAAGTAAAGTTTTGAAAACACTAATGGCTTCTCTGGTATGTATCCAATAGAACAGTTTTTCAAGAATGCCGAAAGTTTTGAAAATTTGGTGATGTCCAAATCCTTTTTGAGACGTAACATACGTTTTAATTTAGAGTACATGCACCATAATGAAGGCGATTTGTAGTTTTTCGACTAATAAAATAAATACTAAGAATGATTACCTGTAATAAATAATCTAATGAACTTACCTGATCAAGGAAATGCGCAAGCAAAACCTTCTCTGTATAATTCTTGCGCATCCACTCAATAAATCTGTCGAACTCTTTCTTATAAACGATTTGGGCCTTTTTAGGTATGTCTCAACCCAGCTTCCTCTCCTTTTTTAAAGATTTCTTCGCCCACATCTGAATCCATTTTTGCAAAATTTGTTTATTTACAAAAAATAAATGACACCTATAATGCAAAACTATGGCAACTATGATAAGACCGTTCATGAACTCCTGTGAAATGTTATTTTCTTTGTAACAATCTGAAATTATTATTTCATTTAAATTGTGTCTCAAAGTGGCTAGTTCGACGACAAAATAGCATACGAAATTCGTTTATAATGCGCAATTATGGCATTCGTTTCCATTATTGCTTGAGCGGAGACATAATCCCTGGTATTATAAACTAATTTCATAATATACTTTTCTAATTGACATATCGTTTTTTCACGTCAGAATTATATCTCACAACTTTTAACAAAATTTACTCTAAGATGTCGGTACATTTAAGTTTTAATTTAGATTTATTTGTAATTTTAAAGAAATTTTGTTAATAGTTTAGTCCTGAAGAAGTTTGTAGTCACAACCGAAAATTTGACTGAAAATCAATAAAGAAGGTTTTTTAAAAATGTTTTAAGCCGATACTCAGTAAACTTATTTGAATAAAAAACTACGGTCAATAATTTGATTATATACAACGTGTCCCAGATAACATTTCCAGCATGGGGATCTCGCTTATTATAAAAGATACAGATTTGGTTAAATTAGATGAATTACTGCTAAAGATTAATGAAATTATAGGACACTCTCCAATTTCCAAATTTCCATGTATTTTAAGACTTATGGCAAGAAAAAGAAAAATGTCAAATTTATTTTTCTTGTAATATCTTTTTTGTTATATTAGACATATGAATTTTATTTGCACTTTCGTAAGATATTTTTGATGCAGAATTTAAATATCAATTTGGATTTTTATTTTCACTTTCTATTTTTTAGTTTCAACCCCTAAATTAAATTTTTCTTATGGAACGACAAGTCGGCTTTGAAATAATTGATCGTGTTTTTTTATCCTCTTTACAATGATATAGCACATGTACTATATATTTTTAAAAACAACAAAGAAAATTAAAGAAATGATTTTATTAAAAACCGATTATTAAGATATTCGCTGAAGATGTTTGAATTGTGGGGTGGGGCGCCATCTTGTTGGAAGCAGATATTAATATTCTCAATCAGTGGTAAATCATCAAGTTTATTTTCTAAATCAGTTTGTAGTAAATTCAAATACCTTTCACTATTTAATCTTTCGTTAAAAAATATGGGCCCAATAAGTTTAGCGCCTAAAATACCACACCAGACGTTAAAACCAAATCTCACTTGATGCCGACTTTCCTTAACAACGTGAGGATTTTCACGGTCCCAAAAGTGAACATTGTGTCGATTGAAAAGGCCATTATTTGTAAATCTGCTTTCGTCAGACAACAAAATCGTAGCTGGAAAATTATCGTTATTCTCACATTGAATAACATACAATTGGCAAAATTGTAATCTTCTCCCCTGATCTCCATCTCTAAGTCCCTGCAGAATGGTGTACTTATACGGATGATACCTGTGACGTTTTAAAATTCTTTGTGATGTAGTTTTCGAAATACCAGTGTTATGTTCAATTTCTCTAACAGATGTTGAAGGATTTTCGATAACTGATTGTAATACATTTAGTTCTGCATCTTCATTCCGTAATTTCGGATTTCTAGTAGGTTTTGAAAATGAACCATATTCTTTTAAATTAATTACCAAATTTCCATACGTACGAGCACTGGGATGCCTTCTTTCAGGATACAACCTCAAGTACATCCGTTCAGCTTCTAAACTGTTTTTATGAGACAAGATGTAACAACTCAACATATCAAACTTTTCAGTATTAGTAAATAAAGCCATGTTTGACACAAAAATATTCTGGAACGAATAATGTTTAAGTGACATTAAATTCGATTGTGTTTTTATGTTTCACGGCCTGCTTACTGTTAGAGTCTTTAATAAAATACATTTTTTTTTAATTTTCTTTGTTGTTTTTAAAAACAGATAGTACATGTGCCATATCATTCTGGAGAGGATGAAAAAACACGATCAATTATTTCAAAGCCGACTTGTTCCATAAGAAAAATTTAAGTTAGGGGTTGAAACTAAAAAATAGAAAGTGCAAATAAAAATCCAAATTGATATTTAAATTCTGCATAACAAATATCTTAAGAAAGTGCAAATAAAATTTATATGTCTAATATAACAAAAAAGATATTACAAGAAAAAGAAATTTGACATTTTTCTTTCTTGCCATAAGTCTTAAAATACATGGAAATTTGGAAATTGGAGAGTGTCGTATAATTTCACTAATCCTTAGGAGTAATTCATCTAATTTAAACAAATCTGTATCTTTTATAATAAGCGAGATCTCCATGCTGGAAATGTTATCTGGGACACGTATATATATATATATATATATATATATATATATATATATATATATATTCTATTCTAGAAATATTCTACCGAATACCACGTGTGCATCAAAACTGATCAGATAATCCTAGAAAAAGCGTTGCTTCCTTTCGTTGGTTATTGTCTGTTGATTAAAGGAAGAGCTCTCCTCCTTCGTAGTCGGGCTCTTTTAACTTTTAACCAACAGAGAAAACCAACTCATGCAGTTTCCAGGCAACACCGCTTTTTTCCGGATAATCGACAATTTTGGACGCCCTAGTGGTATTATATATGATAATATGATTGTTCTGTACAATTGGATGATTGAAAAATTCTTATGAAGTCTTCACAAAAGAAAACTTTAGGTACTAGTTGGTTTTTAGGAATTATACAGTAATGATAAGTCAAGGTAAACAGCATTTTAACGACAGAAGATGATTACTAAATGTAATTGTGATAAAATAATGTATTATATTATATTATTAATATTTTTCCGGTTATAAAATTAAATTGTGTTAGCTGTTTTCGTTGGTATCGATATGCTGACGTAATTTGGATGTTTAATGACGATGAATTAGAATAGCTGGAACTTGTACATAAATTTCAAATATGAAAGCAAAATTCCTGCTATTATAGAAATCCCATATATCAATAATGACATAAGACCTTCGGTTAGATAGTTCTCTTCATAAGAAAAAGATATAGTCAAAAAATATTAGGATAAACCTTAACGTGTCTACAGTATAGGTTTCTAATATTGAAAGATAACTTTGCCATATATATTGAAGTGCACGTAAAACCTGCAATACTAACTACTTGGGTATGACCTTACGCAGTATCCAAAAATGCAGTTTCTACTTATCTTAGTGGAATTGAAATCTGATTTTTTGCGGAGTAACCCAAAAGATTATATAATAATGGAATTCAATTCACCCCCGAAGCCTTATTCCCTCAATGATTCATACATTTCAAGCGACCAAAGTTGAAGAAACATGACGATGCCTTCTGGTAGCAAGCTTAAAAATTCGCATAGAAATTCAAAATGTCATGCAGGAATACGCAACAATGCAAGAGGTGGATGCTTCATTATAACCTTGCGCCATGTTAATCAATAAGTGAATGGTTCAATTACCTTTAATTTATTACTTTCATCTATTATTAAAAGTTGTTGTTGTCGAGTATTGTTTACATTTTTGATATAAATAAAACTTTTATGTTATAGTTTCTCACCCATTGATCTATTATAACATATTTTCAAATTGGTTTCCATACGGTAAGGTAATGCTCTTCAACATTGTGAACGACCTTCTCGATTAATATTTTCATTTGATAGAAGCATACTATTTATAATAAAAACTTAGCTTAAAAATTTAAAAATTGAACATTAAGCTAAATAAATGAAGAATTGCCTTTTCTCTTTATTACAATACAACACAATATCTTTATTTGCTCATTCTTTTATAAATCTTGCAAAGTATAAGAGTTTATTTTACACTTACATTTATTTACATCCTTTTCTAACTTAACCTGCACTGTCTTCTTCCCTTTCGTCCCCTCTCTCCTTATCTGCCATCGCCTTTTCCATGCTTCTTCCATCCAATCCGCTCCTCTTCCTTTTTCCTCGAGTATTTCTCCTACCGTCCTCTCATCTTCCTTTAACTCCCTGCATTCTTTCACCATATGCTTGATCGTCTCTATCACTTTCTCGCATAACCTACATTTTCTGTCTTCGTCCCCTCTGCAATATTTGTTTCTCCGCTCTTCGTTTACACATTTAAATCTCGCTATCATTTTCTTTCTTTCCCTCCTGCCTTCCCCTTTGAAATATCCCGGATCCCTTCTCCATTATTTCACCGTTTTCAATCTTTCCTGCTTTTGCACACCCTTGTCCCATCTGATTACATTCTCTCTTATTCTCACTTCCTTCCTTCTTAGTCTCTTCACTTCTTCCTTCGAATATCCGTTTCTTTCATAATATTATTTCCTGTTCTCTTATCAATACTTTCATTTCAGTTCTTTTATTTCTTTCCAACATTATTGTAGTATTTTACACTCCGTTCTTTCTCTCATTTCCTCTTCGCACTTTATTGCTTTGTCTCCCTCCTCTACGCGTTTTTCTTCTAGCACTTCCTCTCTGATGATATACTCCGGTGTTTACCTTTCCAGTTAAAGTACCCACTTCCAATATTTTCTGGTAGCCCCTTCCTCCACCTTTTTATAGTCTTTCCACCCCAACACTTCCGTCCCATACAACACCGCATTTTTTATTCGTTTACCAAATAATAGTTTCCTTTTCCTTAAGTCCACCCCAAACAGTCTTTCTCCCACACTCCAGACTTGCACTATTACTTTATTTCCATGTTTCGGTCATTGTTTTGTGTTCCCCGTGTATGTTGTCTTGCCTCATCGTGTATTCCAGCTATGTGACTTCATTTACCTGCTGTATCTCCTCCTCCCTCCGTTTGCACTCCTCTTTTTTCCTTTTTCCTTCCTCTTTTCTTAACACCATTACCTTCGTTTTGTTTAAATTTACTTCCAGCTCTTTTCTTTTCAAGTAAATGCCCATCGTTTTTATCATCTCCTTCATTTCTTTTTCTGTGTCTGTGTATGCCAGCGTCTATTCTTTCTTGTTCTTCACCACCACACCACCTACTTGTCGTCTCCTTAATGTCTCCTGCACGTCCCTTGTGTATACGGCAAATACGTTTGTGCTCAAAGGACATCGTTGCGTTAGTCATTTCCTTATTACAAATTCCTCGCTCAGTTCCCAATCACTCTTACCCAGTTTCTCGCTTCTTCATAAATTTTCATCCTTTCCTTATATATATATCATATATATATATATATATATATATATAATATATATATATATATATATATATATATATATATATATATATATATATATATATATATCTAGCCGTAATATTGAAAGATATTGCACAAGTAAATCTAAGTTTAAAACGTTAAGAAAGCATATATAACCATATAAAATAAGAAAGGTTCATAACTTAATCCTGGAGATGAAGTGCGTTTAACTTTTGTCATTGGTATTCGCACAGATTAATCGAATCCAATGTTTCAAAATATAATATGGACCGACGAGGCTTTATATCTAGCGAAGGAATTTTAATCGAATAATAATCGATATTGGTCAAACATAAACTCATCAGACGTCGCCAGGATCAACAAGGACGGTTTGGGTTTACGTTTGTGGCGCTTAAAACATGAGTCCTTAACTACAGATTTAATGGAACAATTTGAATGCTCAAGGATACATCAAATTTTGGAAGAATGTGATATGGAGTTGGTACATCCATTAGCTGAAGAAATAATGTTTATCAACAACGGTCAATAATACAATTGGTCAAGGGACTATAAATCCTCAATTGCAGACGGTCGACATATGGACCACAACAGATGGCCTACGGTTCCTGACGCCTCAACGTTTAATTTGGGTGGCTATTTCAAAACAGAGTCCTATAAACCAGAATTGTAATGAAAATTGAAATCTAGTTCATAATTTTGGAAGAAGTGAATAATGGATTGTAAATCATTAGGCAAGAATATGTTATTTACAACAAGCCCAAGGTGCTCCAGCAAATGACAATTTAGCCCTATGGTTAAGGGACTTACTAATTATGTCAATTTTGGAAAAATTACTGTACATATGGACCAAACAGATGGCCTCGTTTCTGACCTGACGTCCATTCTCAACTTTTAATTTTGGGGATCTATCAAATTTATGAAGTCTATAAAACCCAAGTAATACTGTAGAAGGCAACTCAGAGCAAATTTTATTAATTTGCTATTTGGAAGAGTGCACAAATTATTCAAATTTCATATAACGAAACACTCGTTCAGTTACAAGCAGAGCCCTTAAAAAATGCACTTCGAAGCAGAATGGAAGACAATTTTTGAGCACCTATGGATTAACCACCTATGCTAATTGTTATGTCATAAGTATTTGAAATAATTACTGTTAGAGTATAAACGGTTATAAATATTTTCTTGAACATTTTTGTAGTTGTTGTTTTAGTTAATAATAAATAGGAATGTTTTATTATTGTTATTATCTGCAATTTTATTATGTCTATTATAAAATAAAGAATTCATTAAAACATGGCCAACTAAAAAAATGTTTTTAGTATTTTAGCTATTTAGGACAATGCAAAACATTAAGTGTTATATATTGTTGCAATCTCAAGAAAAATGCAATTTTTGAGATTATCAGATACAGGTGTCCCATTTAAGAAAATGCTACCTTTGATAATATCTCAAAAATAAAACATCTATATTTTTTTAAGAACGCCACTGGATTCAACGTAAAAAGTCATAAAAATTTCGTATCCAAAGCTTTTTTTTATCTCCATAAATAACCGAGTCATAAGAGATAATAAAAACCGGCAGATTTTGAGAATCACTTTGTATCTTAGAAACCAATTTAGTTAGCGTAGATCCGATTGCGCCATT
Organism: Vesta saturnalis; assembly: GCA_036346205.1. NCBI lineage: Eukaryota > Metazoa > Arthropoda > Insecta > Coleoptera > Lampyridae > Vesta > Vesta saturnalis. The sequence continues at coordinate 1,343,890 of JARFJB010001497.1, read as the reverse complement.
AAACTAAACACTAAAAAAGAGAACGGGACACGTATCTTAGTTTTTTTGTATCTCTTACCGTTTAGCCTATACCCTATAATATTAACGAAAAAAAACCACCCTTACAGTCTAACATTAAAGATATACCGAGCATATAAAAACAAGAATTTGTGATATGTTGAGTATACCTCAACCACGACAACTTTCACGATCTCAAAAAGTTTAAGGACCCTTCTGGTATTAAAAAATAATTTTTATAATTGTTAAGTTTATTCACGGCATTACTGAGTTGTTGTGGGCGTAAGAACTTGCATCCAGCGTTGCATACCAGTTAAACTAAGAAAGGTATTTATTCCCTTAGTAAATTATAAAATAATGGTGTCAGATTGCAAGTGAGATAAATGCATCTTTATACGCGAGTGAGAAGAGTGGCCCATGAGAGTGCGTTAGCACGCGTGTGGGACCCTTCTCAGGTGTTTCACAATGGCTTTTCGCTCACGTGTGGTATTCGACGTTTTATCTTACGAGTGCATTCAAAAAATTAATTTCATTCAAACAAATACATAATAGTCGCCTATAAAAATTGTATCGCCATATGTATCACTTTTTCTAGTTAACAACGAAATAAACAATTTATTATTTTGTTCACAATTTTCTTTGATTTAATCGAAATGAACCTGAACAGGCTAAATTAGGCCTATCGTGCTAAAGCACTCAGGAAGACTTAGGAGGATGGATAGAGGGATAATGAATGGATAGAGGGATAATTATAGAAACAATTCCTTTTAATTGTTAATTTATTGTCAATTGGCGTCTATAAACTTTTGTGAAATTTTCTTGCACAATAAAACAAAAATGATGACCTGGGTTAAAAATTTTGGGAACGTAACGAATGCTAAGCAGATCGTATCACCACTACGCTACCAGCTCGGTGAGATTTCAGCTCTTTTCGGAGGGTTTTATGGACACGGGGACGTGGAGCGGGAGAATGTTTTACAAATTGGGTTAGCAGGAGTTAGAAATGGCAGGATCGATGAGCAGTTGAGGGAATTTGGCATACAGGAATACAATTGCGTGGTTTGATAGGAAATAATTAAGGAAAATTAGGATTTTTGGGATAAAGATCTGAATCATTACAAGTGTGACAGATAACTTTGCTTAGACTTATGTTTAATTTATTACTCTTATAAGTTGGGAAATTATGTTTGTTTATTACTAATTCAATGAACACCGTCCAATAGAATAATATCACAATGAAAACAACTTTAGTTCATGTTGAAAAACTTGTTTCCATAAGGTTAACAGCCATCGGTTTAAGGTACCTGATAGCGTAAACTTTCAGTGCGAGATCAATGTCATGTTAAGTGCTTAGTGTATAAAGCAACGTACATATCAGCATATTCCACGAAAACTATCCCGTTTTAGAGAATTACAACCACAAAGTGATTTCAAACGAAATTTAAATTATATTAAGAAAGTTTATGTCAAAACACGAATTAGACCACAATGAAATCAATTAAAAATGACAAACTTGTAAACTGTGTTTCAGATAACAAAAATTACCAAAACAAAATAATTACAAAGAGCTCATAAATCATTGTACCATTTAAGCTTTGTAAATTCTAGTTCTTTGAAAGTAGCTAAGAGATAAAGGGGAGAAGGTTTTTTCATCCTTCTCATCTTCCAAGAAGAAATAGACACAGTACCTATGTTGAGGAAAAAAAAATTACAGTAAATGATTTCTATCAAAAATGAGAATGCTGAGCTTTCATAAATTTGTCCTTGATATTTGATAATAGTCTTAATTCATAATGGGATTTCTATTTACATTTTCGTCGAGAAACCCAAGATACGGTACACCGAACCTATTCATTCAAATATTCAGGTATCACAGGCACATCTGTATCAAAAGTGACTCAACCCCATGATGCTTTGCAAAAATTATAGCCTTTAAATAAATGTTGGATGTAGGTGGTTTCATTCAACCTTGCACCTCTCTCATCATTAAGCCTTTATTATTGTTATCATTTTTTATTATTTTTGTTCAATGGTATACGCGTTATTAAAAGTTCGTTGTCTTGTATTGTTTAAATTTTATTTATGAATTTAATTACAACTCAGTTATAGTTTCCCACCCATTCATCGTTTGATAACACATAGCTGATTGGTTCCCATTGTAGAAAAGTGGTCCTTTATAATTCAATATTCAGCATGACCTTCCAGATAAATATCTATATTTGATTTAATTATACCATTCATAACCTTTCAAAATACAATTTTATTTAAAACATGCAAATTAGCATTACATTAAAAAAACGGCCATTTCCTTTTCGCATTGCAGTTTTTGTAAACAGATGGTAAGTGTATATAAACAATTTGCCAAATCAAAACTTTACTTCAAAAAATGTATCCAATCTTATTGGTCTTCGCTGTGTTAGCAAACACTAATGCGCTGTTTTTACGTAAGTGTACTTATTTAACCATCGTAATTTAACAATTATTTTCAGCGAGTCACATACGAAAGTGTGATTTAAATGACCCAAATCTAAACCAGTGCCTGGTAAAAGTTGCTAACTCCATAAAACCATATATTCGCAATGGAATACCAGAGATTGATTTTCCTTCACTTAATCCTTTTAGATATCCTTATATAAATGTTACTCATACTGCACCAATATCTACATTTGTTTCAACCTTAACAAATATATTTGTTGACGGATTATACAATTATGAAGTAACAAATATAGAGTAAATATTTATTAATAAAATTTAACCTTATTTAATAATTTTGAATGTTTTAGTTATAACCGAAAGGAACGGACATGTAGAGGTAACATGATTATCCCATATGTATCCTCAAGATCATTCTATGAAATTGATGGTAATATTGCACATATAGCGCTAAATGGTGCTGGATTTGGTAATTTGAATGCGACGGATATAGAATGTACATTTATAGTACAACATACACGTAGTTGCAATGACGTAACTGTTAAAACTAATATAAAAATAGACGATCTGCGGGCAAACATAAGGGGTATTGGCAACGAAGGTAATTTACAATTCCCTCATTTTTACACTAGTACATAAATTTTTTGCAGTGATAACGAACAGACTTATTAACCGTTTTTCTAAAATATTCGCCGAAGAAATTTCACCAGTAGTTGAAAAGGTTGTGGAGACTATTCTTCAGATGTATAACAGAAAATGGTGCAGAAAGGGCGCTTTTATAGATTTGCTTATAAATTCGCTTTAAACTAATTGTACACGTTTGGGGTTTAGAAATAATCAGATATGGTAGTAAAACATGTAAGTCCCAACATTTGTTTTCTGGTATAATTATCAGTAGATTCTACACCAGTCTTCTTTATTTCATTATATCTTCATTTTATATGTTACTAATAATTAAATCAGAATTTTTGTATATGTTATACATTATACTGTAAGAAACAACAAGTACTTTGTTCTTAAAAAAATGTCCAAAAATAATAATTGTGTTGTCTATTTCATAGGGGGTTGCCCAATATAAGTGCAACTACACGATGAGCAGTTCAATATATAAATACCCGACTTCATAATGTGGTTAGTCGAACCTTTGATATTAAATAAACATTTAAGTACATTGGTATTAGTTTTGAAAGCTACTTTGTACTGCTGATATTTTTCCAAAATATATAATTGATATGTGTTTGTTTGTTTTTCGGTTCTATGTTAACTGGTTAAATGTTTTTGATGGATAATTTGTACTTTTGTAAAGTAAAATGTAACCATTTTCTTGTGCAATTTGTTTTATGATTGATATTTATTTACTAAAATTTGTTTGGTTTAATGGTAATGACATCGCACTATACACTTATGATTTGTATACAGGTAACTCACGTGTTCTATGGTGACATAAATCGTTTGGAATTGTAATGCCCGTATGTGTGAGTTTTCTGATTATGGAGAACGCAAAATTTGTTCTGTGTATTAATTTTATGTTTAATTCAGAAAGTGAGTGGGTCTATTTTGTCCTTTCTTTGGTGGAAACTAAAAACTCATAAATAAAATCTGATTAACTATAAAAATTTGCTAAAATATCATCAACCTTGTATTGCATGTTTTGATAGTTCATCTGGTTTTATTGATAAGATCATAAAAAATTTGGACACAGAACAAATTTGGCTTCTCTGTACCCAGAAGGGCTACACATACAGACTTTACAATTTCAAACAAACCATGTCACCATAGAACACATAAGCTATCTGCATATAGATAACTAGCACACAGCGTAATGTCATTACCATTAAACCAAATAAATTTTAATAAAGAAATATCAATTGTAGAACAAATTCCAGAAGTAAGATGCATTTCTAGCATAATGGACACTGCAGTTAACGGCAAGACCACAACATATATGTCAAAAGAATTTCTTCAATTAACACAGAACTGATTGAAAATAAATATATCAATTTCGTACTTTGGAAAAGAATCTGGAAAGTTAGCTTACATATTACCAAAGAACAAGAAGTATAAAGTAGCTTTCGAAACATTACAAACGTCTTTAAACGTTTATTTAATGCCAGAGGTTCTACTAAGGACATTTTAAAGTCTGGTATTTATAAATTAAAATAATTTTATAAACATTGTCTACGTTATATTGCAATTGTTCTAAGAAACAATAATCAGATTAGACATTGTGACACGAAGTAGATAAGTTCTTGCAACAATTTATGCGATATTCCAAGGAATATTCACTAAAACCTTGCTCATAGGTAGATTCGCCCCTCAATATTCGCCTCTGAAATATTTACGAAAATTCACCTTTGGAATATTTCCTTGAAGATCTGTCTCCAAAATTCGCCTTCACATAGATTTGGCAAATTTCGTTGAGTTACCATAGAGATGTCTAGATATTTATCGTCTTTCATTTTAACATACTTAGATAATGACAGAAGTAAACCACTTCTTCTACCTTGACGTTTTACGTTACGTGTAAAATCACACTGTAACCTCTATTTCGGGTAGTTAAACGCATTTTAGCATATACTTTAGAAAATGTTAGCTACTTAATCTTTTGAATGAGGTTTATTAATTTTTAATTATACGCGTGCACGTGTGTACGTGTGCGCGTGGAACGCTGTGCCTGTACGCAATCAAGTTCATGTGCGTGTACGTGCGTGTAGTACGCGTGTGCGTGTCCGTGTGAATGTGCGTGTGAGAGTAAGAATACTTGCGTCAACTTGTACGTGTGCGTGTGAGTACGCGTGTCTGTGCGTGTATGTGTGTGCGTGTGTACGTGTGCATGTGCGTGTTAGTGTGGTGTAATTTGCATGTCGTGTAAATGTGCTTGTGCGTGTGTGCTTGTTCATGGGGTGTGCGTTTGAGTGTGGGTGTGCGTGTACGAGTGCGAATGCGTGTGCGGTGCGTGTTCGTGAGCGTGAGCATGTGCGTGTCGTACAGTGAGTGTGCGTGTGCGTGTGTATGTGCGTGTGCGTACGTGTGCATATAGTGTGCGTGTGCGTGTACATGGGTGGGTCCGTGTGTGTCGTGTGCGTGTGCGTGTGCGTGTGCGTGTGCGTGTGCGTGTGCGTGTGCGTGTGCTGTGCATGTGCGTGTGCGTGTGCGTGTGCGTATGCGTTTGCGTATTCGTATGCTTGTACGTGTGCGTGTACATGTCCGTGTGCGTGTGCGTGTGAATGTGCGTGTGCGCGTGCGTGTGCGTGTGCGTGTCGTGAGCGTGCGCGTGTGTGTTCGTGTGCGTGTTAGTTTGTATATGCGTGTACATGTGCTTGTGCGTGTGTGTGCGTGTGCGTGTGCGTGTGCGTGTCGTGTGCGTGTGTGCGTGTGCGTGGGCGTATACGTGTGCGTGTACTTGTGCGTGTGCGTGTGCGAGTTAGTCTGTTTGTGCGTGTGCGTGTCCGTGTGCGTGTGCGTGTGAATGTGTGTGTGCGCGTGAGTATGTGTGTGCGTGTGCGTGTGTGTGTACGTGCACGTGTGTGTTTGTGTGCGTGCTAATGTGCGTGTTAGTTTGCATGTTCGTGTACATGTGCTTGTGCGTGTGAGTGTGTTGTGTGTGCTTGTGCATGAGGGTGTGCGTTTGCGTGTTCGTGTGCATGCGCGTGTTCGTGTGCGTGTGCATGTGCGAATACGTTTGCGTGTGCATGTGCGTGTGCATTGGCGTGTGCGTGTGCGTGTGGTTGTGCGTGTGCGTGTGCGTGTGCGTGTCCGTGTGCGTGTGCGTGTGCTTGTGTGTGAACGTGTGCGTGTTCGTGTGCAAGTGATTGTGCGTGTACGTGTCCGTGTGCGTGTGCGTGAGCGTGTGCGGGTGCGAGTGCGTGGGCGTGTGCGGTGCGTTCCGTGTGTATTGGCTCGACGTGTGCGTGTGCATGTGCGTGTGCTGTGCGTGTGCGTGTGCGTGTCGTGAGCGTGTGTCGTGTGTGTCGTGTGCGTGTGCTGTGCGTGTGCTTGTGCATGTGCGTGTGAGCGTGCGTGTGCGTGTGCTGTGTGAACACGTGCGTGTTCATGTGCTTGTGCGTGTGCGTGTGCGTGCGTGTGTGTGTGTGTGTGTGCGTGTGCGTGAGTGCGTGCGTGTGCATGTGCGTGTGCTTATGCGTGTGCGTGTGAGCGTGCGTGTGCGTGTGCGTGTGCGTGTGCGTGTGCTTGTGTGTGAACATGTGCGTGTTCGTGTGCTTGTGCGTGTGCGTGTACGTGTCCTTGTGCGTGTGCGTATGAGCGTGCGTGTCCGAGTGCGTGTGCATGAGCGTGCGCGTGTGTGTTCGTGTGCGTGTTAGTGTGCGTGTTAGTTTGCATATGCGTGTACATGTGCTTGTGCGCGTGTGTGTGTGTGTGTGTGTGCTTGTGCATGAGGGTGTCCTACTAAGAGTGCTGTACAAAACTTATGCTTTTTTAAATGGAATAACTGGTATATTTCATTTTCTTGGTTTCCCTGCACAGAAATCGTGCGAGATTGCATGGGTCATTATGGGTGGATCTCCTTCCATTCCAGAGTTATTCACATTTTTATTAGGAAAATAGTTCACATTCGAGAAATTAATGTGAGGAAGGCTATGGATATTTTAAAAAAACTCGTTACTAAAGGTTTCACAATTAGTCCAAGTTTCACATAATACATAATTTTTTTTCTAGTATGCGCACAATATGCAGGCTGAGTTAAAAGACAAAAGGTTTAATTACTTCATTTTTTTAAATGGAAAACCCTATTAATTTTTCACTAATAGATGCCATTTTTGATCAGATTTTCGTTGATATAAGTTTTCTGTTGTAAATTCTGGATATTTCTGGATATTTGATCGATACACATCCTCTATTGCCGTTCGAATTACGGGTTGACCGTATCTAGTAGTTCGAATTGAATTGTCCAAAATTCTTTGCGTACACGAGCTTTCATGTCTTCTGGTGTTGTTGGTTTTACCACATTGTAACAATCCAAATAATTGTTACTTAAAAGTTGCTTTAATTTATTTTATACTTTCTTTCTTCTCTCTCTTTCGCATTTCGTTTATAATCTCACTCCCTCTCTCTCTCTCCCATTCATTCCTTTCGCTAACGTTCTCCCACTCCGCAAGAATACACTTGTTTCCGCTAAGATTGACACTTGCTATCTTGTCCTCAACTTGAATGGAAGATCAGCACCAGTTTGCGGATAAATTATTAACCTTTCGTAAAATCTCAATAATTGTTTTTTTTTTATTGAATATATTGTTATGTTTGGCTATAATACAAAAAAGTCAACCATTTGATGATTACATATAAATCAACGACACGTTGCATATATTTTTATTTAGCCAGTCGCCGCCGAGAAAAAGAAGGTCAAATATATGTTAATTCTGTTCAATACTAATACGTAATTTAATTGTGTTCCTTATTTAAAATAGAGGCGCCTTGGCAACACGTACATTGAAGTTAAAGACTGCTTTGTCTTCTATGGATATTAATAGTGGCAATTAATTGGCATTACTGAACCCGATAACACCTGGAAGTCTGGAAAAACAACGGGTGAACCTGAAATTCCTGAACCTAAGATACATCTGGTGAGTCCGTTTCTATTGATCCACAGACCAGCAACTGATACACGGGAATCTAATTTAATATGTACCACGATAATAAAATATACTACATCTAAAATATTACCGAATAATTTTACATTTAGCGTTACCTTGAATCAATTCTAATATATTTGTGAAGGTGTGATAACGGCGAGAGCTCTTTAACTTATCTTTCCCATAATCGCCCTTTACATAAGAAATATCTTTTAGGGGATTTTCTCAATAAATAATAAAATATGTTATTATGGTGCCCAGTTTTAGTTATTTTATTTTAAATGCATTCTCCAAACCCACGACCAAGTCAACCGTGAATTAAAAAGAGCTGCCGGAATTGTGAACTTTAATATTAATGATGTAACAGCATAAACTTTGTCTCTGATGTATCCACAAATGAAAAAATCTGTTGGCGTCAGGTTGGGCGACCGTGATTGCAAGTCATGGAACCTACTCCACCTATCCATCCATTAAAGAATGTTGTATCCAGATATTGACAAACCACTCACCGGAGCACCGTCTTGCTGAAGCCAAATGTCCCTTCTTGTGATGAGATCGACATCTTCGAATAACAAGGAGAGTTGATGTAGAAAGCGGTTCTCAATTTTTAAAGGAGACAGTGCAACCCTTACGTTCTATAAGTATACACCCATGGCTACAAATTCTAACTACTTAACAGGAGATTTTGTGCCTTATGCTCAGTCGTATATTTTTTTGGGCCAGGTACATAAAATTATCGTTTTGCCTTCTTAATCAAAAATATTTACATGTACCTAGATATGTTCACTTTAAAATCAGGGTTGCTTCTTCCTGAAACTAATTGTTTAATACTCGGACGGCAACTTGCTTTTAAATATGGAATAAACAAGTAAACCATTGTACAATAAAGTTAAAAGAAACAAATTTTATTACACAACCTATATTTAATTATAAACTGAAGTACCTTAGTGCTAATGTTAGTAATGCTATAACCTAATGAATAATTAATGTAGTGAGTAATTAATGGAATCAGAATATCTTATTCTTGGTCACACTGAGGATAACGAAATTGCTGCATGCTGGGTGAGCGTTTTGGCAATTTTTGCGTAATATTACTTCAGGGTTCAAATAAATCTGAATTTCTATGCTTTATAATTCCCAAATGGATAAATTTCACATTTGGCTAACCGTACTAATACAGTAAATTGGATTAACGGTAAAATAATTAATTGCGTTAAAGTAAAAATTAAAAAATAAAAGTAAAAGCAAAAGTGCCTGCAATACAAACGTCTCAATCATTGTAAAATAACTTTAAATAACTCACCGTAAAATTTACAACACTTTTTATAAAAATATTTAACAGAGCAAAAATGGATGCTCTTCTACTTTTCATTATCGCACAAAAAACGACGCTCCCAAAAGGTCTTTGCGCATGAACATGTTTGAAACTGAACGTACAAACGATATGCGCGGAAGGCTCCACTTTAAATAAATAAATTACGTTTCATGCATTTATGATATACACGCATATATACGCGCTGCACGCACTGCATGTTAAGTTGCCTAAATAAACGTAAATTTTATTCCAAACTTAAAGAGTTCGTTACACCCCCTAATTAAAATTCAAGCAAAAATGTAAATGATAATACCTAAATTCCAAATAAATGCGCAAATAGAACCAAACATTCCTACAAATGTCCGAAGAAGTACGGAAAATGCGGTGATGTTGGTTAGACAAGACTCTTTGCTACATCAAAAGATAATGACACGCTACCTCTCGCGCGCACCGCTTGTTGAAACTACAGGTTCCAAAACCTTATATAAAGCTATGCAAACTTTAAGCTGGTGGGGTTTGTGAAGCAAACCTTCGCCAGGGGAGCAAAATAAAAAAAAAACAGTTCAAAAATTGAAGCTAACGTAAAGAGAGAACAGACACCAACCATGACCTGAAGGGTCAGACGGCGAGGAAGCCGGAAACAGTTTTCCTGTGCTACGATAAAAATCACGAAAAAATGCCACTCCGCGCAAGAATCAAACTTCCTCAAACGCAAACCATAAGAATTGCGAGAATCGATGCCGAGAGGAAGTGGTTCCAATTTCCTTCCCCGGTGATCTCAACTCCAGCCCCTGCGTACTTCAACACAAAACACCCACAGTCAAGTCCCGTTAAGTAAGTCAAAATCGGTATATTAAAGTCTTTACCAGGTCATGGTGTATAAATGGATTGGATTGTGCACTCTATTACGAAGACATTCATAACCGCACCCAAAAGTAATCCGGTGTCATAATCAGGAAGTCACGGTTAGAATGTGAACTATCTACGAGGTTGACACGATGTGAACCAAAGTACCGTTAAGTCTAGAACACTGGACAAATCATGCATTACCAAAAGCTAGAAGTTTGAACGTAGTTTATGGGTAATCAAAATAAATTAATTCGAATCAAAAACATACGTATATAAGGTCCCAACTAATCGGCAAAATCAGTTGCGCAATGTGATCTAAATATCAACAACCGTGCTAAACATTTGCAGCAAAAACAAAACAAATGGTGTTCGAAATAAGCACAAAACAAACTTAAATTACTTTTGAAAAATATAATCAAAGTAGTTAAAATGTAAGTAAGAAAAAGAATGTAATAGTCTCAAAATTACTATTGAATAAAAATAATTTCGATTTAATGTGGTTATAAATCTTTAACACGAAAAATACCTAAATGTTTATCATTAAGAGTGGCCAACCGGTAAGTGGTTGGACCTAACGCTTCGGTAACTTTTGCTTCAGCATATTTTGGAGCTAACATTTGACTATAATTTTTTGTTGCATCAGATTCTTTCACCAAACTAGATCGCCGACTTTTAATTTTAATTGACGACGTCGGAACTTGTAAGATTTTGAGTTTCGTTCGTAAGCGACGTGTAAGTTGTGTTTTAGATTCCTAAAAATCGGTGAAAGTTTATTTAAATCCTGAACCAACTGTTCACGGCTGTTAATTGATAAATCATCCTCTTTAAAATCCTTTAATCGACCATAAAAATCTCCAGTAATCGGAAAAGCTCAACCAAACGCCAAAAAGGAAGGTGAAAATTTAGTAGATTCATAAACAGCGTTACAAACAGCATGGGCAATCTTGTGAATTTCAGCATCCCAACATTTATGATTATCTTTAATGTAAGATCTTATTGCAGTACCTAATACTTTATTAACTGTTTCAACAAAATTTACTTGGGGATGGTAACTCGCATTAAACCAAATGGATTGAACTTTGCAAGAATCTAACAGGTTTTTAAACAATGCACCCATAAATTGAGGGCCGTTGTCAACCATACAAATTTCTGGTACACCGAAAACTAGAAACACATAATTTTCAATATATTGGCAAATGCCTTTATCCGTGGCACTGCGCAGTGGGTGAATAAGAGTAAATTTGGTAAACCAATCGCAAACAACCAGTAAAATAATATTACCATTCTTCGCTCTGGGAAAGGGACCTACTAAATCTATTAAAATGCATTGGAAAGGAAAGGAAACATTCTTCTCTTTACCCATTAAACCATGATGATTTGCGAGGCTTCATTTTGATTACAAATATTACAATTTCGAATATATTTGGAAATGTCTTATTTCATTTTTGGCCAATAATAAAATTCTTAAATTTTCACCAAAATGTGCTGATGTAGGATCATTGTAAAATTTTTGCAAAATATTTTTGCTTAGAAATTTAGGAACTAATTTCTATTCCACTAAATTGTATTCTATATTTAACTCATTTGAAATATATTTGTAAAGTTTATCGTTTTCATTTCTCTAATCGGGAAATAATTCAGAACTTTTTGAAACGTTAATTAACATTTTCTTATACCGATCGTCTAAATCTACAGGTGAAAATTCTAAAGAGCTCGCTTCTAATGGCGCTTTTGGAAATGTGTCAGGAACAACATTTAATTTACCTTTCCTATGAATGACCTCAAAATCAAATTGTTGAAGTTTAACACTCCATCTGGCTAGTCGATCTAAAGGATCTTTTAAACTATTGAGCCAAATTAGTGAGTGATGATCAGTAATTACTTTAAAATGTGTGCCTTCAATATAAGGTCTAAACTTTTGAATTCCAAAAATAACAGCTAGTAATTCCCGTTCAGTAAGGGAATAATTTTGCTCGGCTTTATTTAAAGTACGAGAACAGAAAGCAATAACCTTTTTATCGTCTCCCTCACTTTGGGTTAAAACACTGTCAATACCACAATTGGAGGCATCGCATTGTAAATAAAATATTTTTGAAAAATCCCGAACTCGCTAATATAGGAGCTTCTGCTAATAAAGACTTAATTTTTAAAAATGAATCATTAGCAACTTTTTGAGTTTTCTTTATTCCTTTAAGCACATTGTTAATTGGTGATAAAACTGTGGAAAAATGGTTAATAAATCGCTTGTACCATGAACATATTGTAACGGTATAAACGGGTGGTAGAACGGGATTACAGATAAAATTGGCCTTTTTGCCCCGACTAGCCAGCGTATGGGTGTGGGTCAGATGTTGAAAAATTTTGCACAACCAGAATAGTAAATCTACGTAAGTCACAATAGGGGATGGAGACAAAATCAGTTCGGTTTGGGCGCCAGAATGTTTAGTAGTCAAAATAAGGGTCGTCGTGCCAAAATTACGAGTACATAGCGTGTCTAAACATACAAAAAACATACGCTTACTTATCCTCAATCAATCCCAGGTATGCTGGACAGCAACACAGCAAACCACCTGAAATAGGGCTTAAAAAAACACAACACGCTTGTCAAATAAAAGCGTGATAAACACTCAATAACGTTACGTTAATACACCTCAGTGTAATAATAAGGCATTAAATAATAATCAAAACAAAACAAAAAAAAGTCTATAGAATGAACTCTAAATGAATTAATATTCAACTAAAAAAATCAAATAAAACACTAAGTATCAATAACGCTATTACTCAATAAAACAAAAAAACTAACCTCGTTACGTTAAAACTAAATTACCGGTTAACTTGCAATTTGCAAAAAAAAAACTCTTATGTAACACAAAAGGGTTTCCACATAATTAAAACACATTTATAAAACCTAACAAACTATAATAAAATAATAAAAATAAGGATAAATATAAAATAATGCAAACATACGATAATGCGTATCAACAAAAAAATACAAATGCTTAAAAGGCGACGAAAGACTGGCCAGCGATCGATGTACCGCCGGTCTAAATCACTTATCTTAACTATTTCGTGGAAAATATGACCACACTACCTCAGGGTCAATTGCCCTTTAATACAAAACAAAAGAAGAGTATGAAGGCGAAGTGTCAATAATATAATTACTTAAAATAATTAAATCTAAAGCAAAAGAAACTTAATTCAATAGGCAAAACAACTCCGCTTTCAAACTTTTGTATACAAAGAAAATAATTTATGGTACATACACAAAAAAAAATATATCCACAAGTTCTATTAAATTGTTCCAGAATTATTGAAAATACTCAATCAAAAAAAAAAAAAACTATATTATACTACCTTAATGGTTAACTTGACCCCACCACTTCTGTGTTACAACGATGGGGATGAACTAGATGTTCAATTACTGCTATTCGGATGTGGGTTTCCCCAGGTCTGACAAGATGATGAGTGAAAATGTTGACGTTTATTCTTTTATGCACAAACAATTCCTTGAATGAATCTTGAAATATGTTACTGTCTTAGTTAAAAAAACTTTTAAATTAATAACTTCTTTTTAAAATGATAAAAAAATGAGCGTTCAAAATTGCTTGATAACTTTTATCTTTGGAATAGTTTTATTTCCAGTAATAATCCAACATGTTAATAACTTCATTTAAAATAACGTTAATTTTGGTATATTGCGAAAGTTTCTTTATCTTTAAACACGCTTTGTACGATAAATAAGAGGCACTGCAAGAACGATGATTTTAAAATCCGCAGAAGCGATATGAACCAAAGAGGTCACTGAAGCACTATACAACACGACGATGTCCTCTAGGTAACTTTACGTAAAACCGAAATCGGCACTAGGTATAATCCTTTGGTGATGAACAATTTTAATAAAATCCCTTTCACAGGTAATCTTCAGGAGTAGCTAAAATACCCTTACTACACCAAAAATACGTTCGTTAAACACCACAAGGTCCAAAATTTCAACGTTCTAAACCACCCCTTAAAGCGTAACACTAAACGGCAACGTATACTCCTCGAAAGCACGATCAGTTTCAGAATCCCAAAAATTATTAACAAATTCCATCTTGGATTTTTAATCCCACTACTCGCAAAAAATCTTATCTAATTGAATTCCACCAATTAAAAAAACGGAAGGGGAAAATAAGGTACCCCAATACACAAATTCGTTTCCGTCCGTAAGGACTCGGTAAATTTTCAAAAACTCAAACGTCAGGAAAAGTATCCTGTACAGCCTCTCTATGTTTACCTTAAAGTACGAACAATAAGGCCCACATGTAATCTCTATGACTCAAAACCAGTATATTCACTATTACACTGAACAACTATACTTAAGCGTCTTTATGTCGCTAACATGACATCATACACAGATAACTCCACACTATTCATTTAAATTACTTAATTTTCTAAGGAAATCAAACGAAATAAACCTTAATGAAACTTATAGACAACTATTTACAAATAAGCGTTAACCAAACTTCTATAAACGAGAAATAATAAGGAAAAACAACCTAAATTACAAAAAAAAAAAATTCACAAACAAAGAATCTAAAGCTCACCATACACCTACCATCCCTAAAGGTCGCTACACACGTTAAACCAATTCATCTATAAAACTAAACTTGACAAAAAAAATATGTATGTACGGAATCTAACTAAGCGAATAAAACTACAAACAAAATTACCCAATACGCATACAGGGTGTTCAAAATACCCTGACAATATTCCGATAAATCGTTTAACTTCTGTAAAAGTTTTTGGTTGAGGAAATTTTGAAATTGTATCTACTCTTGATGAATCGGTATGAAGACCATTCTTATCAATAACAAAACCCGCATATGATAATTGTGGTTTACAAAATTCACCTTTATTTAAATTAATATTTAATTTAGCATCGTTAAGCCGTTTAAAAACTTCATTTAAAATAGAACTATATTCTTTAAATGTACTTGAAAATATAAAAGTCATCTAAATCGACAAAAACCGATTGTGATAAATCATGACACAAATTGGAGTCCATAAATATTTGTAACGTACTGGGTGCATTGGTAAGTCCCATTGGCATAACGGTGTTCGAATAAACCTCTACGTGGAACAGTAAAAGCAGTTTTTTTACAACTTTCGGGATCTAAAAGAATTTGCCGAAAAGCTTTCTTTAAATCCATTGAAGTTAAATAAGTTTCTTAATTTATCCAAAATGTCGTTTAAGAGTGGCAATAGGTAAGTATCCTCCTTAGTAAGTGAATTTAATTTTTATGCGTCAAAGCAGACTTTAAATTCGCCTGATTTCTTTCGAACTACACTGTTGGAGAATTCCAAGTGGAAGAACTGGGTTTAATAATTCCTTGATCTAACCTTTCGTCAATTTCTTTATTTGCATGTTCCAACATAGCGGGAGATAAAGGATATCTTTGTTTAATTGGTTTGGTATCACCAATAAAAATTTTATTGGTTTTACTCGATTTTAAATTTGATAAAGTTTTGAAAAGGTCAATAACTTGATTCAATTCAGTAATTTGATCGGTGTTAAGATCGTGGATACTTTTAATCATTGAAAAACTTGTTTCTTCAAAATTTGCAACAAAAGCATTTCCACCAAAATCAGCTTTAATTTCAAATAATTCCCAAAGTAAGTGCAGTGGTAATAGTTTCAGAAACAATAACTGAAATTTTTTTTGTAATATTAATAGTGAAAGATAGGCCAATACTTCCCAAAATGGATTGTAAAGAACCATCAATGATGAAAAGCGCAAATTACAGTTTAATTTCAAATCATATTTGTCAATTAAAAACATTGCGGGCTTTCCTAGGGTTGTAACAGTAACTATACTGTCTAATAAAGCGACAAAATTTCGAATAACAGAACACTTCCCAATTATAAGTTTTTTGAAAAATTGCACTTGGGGCAATTAGTAAAAGTCTCGTCGGAATGACTACATTTGTAACAAAAGGTCATATTATCATCATTGTCACACGTGTGATAGGTATGTCCTAACTGTTTACATTTAAAATAAGTTGTCATTGGTTTAGCCGTACTGCTTTTTGAATTTTTAAGGGTTGAATTCGAAATTTTCAGTTTAGCATCAGTAAAATTAATTTTTGGTTTATTGTTTTGATTCGAAGTAAAAGATTTTGATTTGTCTTCATGTTGTTTTTGAAAATCTGAATTATTGTATTTAAATACAGTTTTGTACTTTAACCTGTTGTAATTTTTTACATAAATCAAGATGAAAAATATTGGTAACATAGACAAGACTGTACATTTTTCATAATAAGTTATTCAACCTCTGTAGGAGGAACGTCTAATTGAGAAAATAAATGAATCATTTTAGAAATAAAGATGGTTGGAATTTCATCAACAGTCTGTTTCCTGTTTTTAATTTCATTTAACAACACTTCGTCATGCCCTTCGGGTAAAAAGTCACTTTTTAATTTAAGAATAAGCTCATCTCATGCATTTATTTGAGACCTAATGGCTCTAAACCACGTCAAACCCCCTCCTACGACTAGATCAATTCAGGATAATAACACATCAAGATATTGTGAGTCATTACTTAATTGTAACTTATCATTAATTGGTACGATCAGTTCAAAATTATCATTACGTAGTAAAAGTAACACATGTTCATCGACAAACACCGTATAATTTAACTGCTTCAAAATATGTAAAAAACGAGTATACAGTTTGAGATATTCACTTTTCGTAGGATTAATTTTGTACAGATTTTTCAATGATTGAATATGAGTAAGTTTTTCATTTAAACAAGCTAATTCTTCATTTTGATTTATTTCAAGTTTTGTATAAGAATCAAATAATTTGGATCGACCTCTTGAAAATTCAGTTTACGTCGTAGTAATTTGCGCTTTTCATCAACCGATAAATTTTCCGCTCCGTCAATATTACGGTATCTTAATTCCATTAATAACTTCGAAGAGCATCTACTACATAATTGAAGATAGTAATAAATGACAAACAAATAGACACAAAATACAATAGGATTACAACAATCGTAAATACAAAATATTACAATACCTTTATACGGTTGTCATCAATTTTCGGAATTGCAACAAACATAAGCGAAGATGTCTGGCATTAATAATTGCAAAACGATGTTCCTGCTAAGGCGCCAGAGTACAACCCATAAAGTTCTATAGGTAGACTTCTACACCCATGGCTAAAAATTTTAGCTACTTAACAGTTTGGGAAATAACTAGAAGATTTTGTGCCTTATGCTCAGTCGTAGATTAAAGTGGACCAGTTTCATAAAATTATCGATTTGCCTTATTAACCAAAAAATATTTACATGTACCTAGATATGTTCGCTTCAAAATCGGTGTTGATTCTTTCTGAAACTAATTGTTAAATACTCGGATGCCAACTTGTTTTTAAATATGGAATGAACAAGTAAACCATTATCCAATAAAGTTAAAAGAAAATTTCTGCAATAACACATCCAAGCACCACTTTTTCCAAATTTGGTGTCGAAAATAATTTTCCTTACTTAATTAATTAAACGTAACCAATTAATTGTCGCACTTATGAACGAAACAACTTTTATTGTCTAATGGATTATTAGTTTGTGGAAAATTTACTTCTCTGAACCTTATAAATTTATGCAGATACACGTCAATTTCATATCTACTGATTGTTTCGGGACATTTATGTATACATTATAACGCCAACACTTCAACCGTTTTTGCCACTAGTTACATCGTCTCCTTATACAAACTTATTCTAGCTATCAAATTTATTGGAACCATATGGAGATGTTACTTAGTGGTACTTATTACGATCACATCGTGTAGCCGCAGGTACAGCAGGTAATGCTTTGGTCTTGCTTGCCAAAGAACGTAAACATTCGATGTAATTACTTAAACTATTCTTTACGGTAGATTTCGTTTTATATTCTTATGTTAGCTTTCATTTTATAGGTAGAAATTTTGTACCACGAATATTTACTATATCACATTTTTAAGGGTACAGGTATCTTGGCAAATAGGATTTAATTTTTTCACTCCTAACAAACAGAGCTATTTAGTCTGAGATATACTCATTTCCCTAGAACTTTCGGATTAGCTATTATTAAACTGTCTTTCCCAAAGTGTGTGGCTGGGACTAGAACGTTTCATTTGTTTTGGATTAATTCTCTCGTTACCCTGCTAGCTGTGTTTCCTGATTATATTTGGGTTAAACCTACCAGGCAAAATTGTTCTGAGGGATTGTGAAATACGTTATAATAGGTTACACTTAGGTGTAGTACTTTCACCCAAAAGACCAGTAATTTTAAGTACTACCCCACACATGCTATGAATCAATCAGTTTATCAAATAACAACAAATCATTTTCTTTAATCAGACATTTATTATCGTATACCACACAAAATAAACATTATGATATAATTATTATTGACACAAAAGCGCATTAGATAGTCTACATAAAATATAAAATTTGCTTTAGATCTGATTAATGTCATTTTTGGAAAACAAATTTTGTGACTTAAAATACGTATTATCAAAATTCTTATTAAGTCTTGTTGACATTACTATATCATTAATTTAAAATTGATTAAAAAAATAACTCACTAAATGTAGCTCTTCTGCACCATCTTCTGACATATGTCTGTAGAATGGTCTCCACCGCTTTTTTAGTTACCGGGGAAACTTCTCTAGCAAATATTTCAGAAAAACGGTTAATGAGTGTGTTCGTTATCACTGTGAAACAATTTTTGTACAATTGCAGAAACAAGCAAATGGTAAATTGCCTTCGTTTTCTATACCCCTTATGTTTGCATGAAGATAGTCTATTTTTATATTAATTCTAATATTTATGTTATTACAGTTACGAATACGAAGAACAATGGTATGTTTAAACGTACGCGCTCTCGGGTTAAAACTAAACAATCCAAAGTATTAAATTAATCTGATATTTATTACTAGGTACTTACTCTATATTTACTACTTCATAATCGATTAATCCGTCAACAATTAAGTTTGTAGAAGTTAAAACAAATGAAGATATTCGTGAAGCATGTGTAACATTAAGATAGGGATATCTAAAAGGATCTCTTCGGCTCCATTCTAAATATATGGTTTTATGGAATTAGCAACATTCAAAATTCATTAGTGTTTGCTAACACAGCAAAGACCAATAAGATTGGAACCATTTTTGGAAGTAAAGTTTTGGTTACACAAATTGCTTATTTATACCCATTTTATCTTTATGCATGCAATGAAAAAAGGAAACTGATGCTTGTTATTTAGGATAATAACCAATTTGCATATCTTAAGTAAAATTGTATTAATGAAAGTCATTAATACAGTAATTATAAGAGACACAAATATTAATCGGGAAGGTCGTGCATGATATGAATGCATAAAAGATCATTGTTTTACAATGGGAGCTAATAAGAAAATGTACTATACATTAATGTTTAAAAAATTATAACAACACAGACATTAAATTCATAACTAAATAATAGACGACAAAGGCCTTCTAGTAACACATGTTAGCAATAGAAAATAAAAATAAGTAATAAAACATTTTTAAAAAACGATTTTATTTCCAAATGTACTAAAAAGAATAAAATAATTTTTTTATTTACCAATTAACAACCAAAATGTTTGTGAAAATAAAAGTGTGGGACATACATGATATCTGATACTTAGTTTTTTTAGTCGCTTGGGTGTAAGTTTCCACAAAGTAAGAAACTTAATTTTTCAACACCCTAGTTTTATAAACAAATATTTCGAACTTACTTGGCCAATATACACATGTATGACGAAATTCAGCTCAACCGGAGATTTTTTTTTGACCGAACACAATACTTTGAGCCCCCCGGGCGCAGCCCCTTGATCTTGAACTCAACTTTTCGTATAGTTTTGTGCATGGCCTTATGCTAAAAGCTTAAGTCCTGAATTCCAAGTACCTAGCTTTATGAACAAAAATTTCGGCCATATTTGGCCAAATTTGGCCGCAATGAAGCCTCCTGACCTTGAAACTCAATTTGTCGCATATTTTTGTGCATGGTATTATGCCATAAGCTTAAGTCATATATTTCAAGGCCCTAGCTTTATAAACAGAAATTTCGACAATGTTTGGCCAAATTTGGCCGCAATGCAACCCCCTGGCGTTGAAATTCAACATGTCGCATATTTTTGTGCATGGTATTATGCGAAAACCTTAAGTCAAAAATTTCAAGGCGCTAGCTTCATAAACAAACATTTCAACTATATTTAGGCAAATTTGGTCGCAAAATCAAAGCAAAAAACACATATTCGTGTATTGTCATCAAGAATACGCATGTATCCAAATTTTAGCTCAATCGGATATCAGGAAGTTGTTGAAAATTTAATTGCAAAATTTGAACCGGACAGACAAACTGAGTTGAATGAAGGCGTTAAAAAATAATTAAACCATTGTATTATTTATAAACATGGTGGAAGAATAAACGAAACGATCTACTTCTAATCACTTATTAATGCATAATTACTTATTGATTTCACTTCTAGCTACGAGGAGAACCGTAAACCCAGAACTTCTTTGCTCGAAATTATATAGGCCTTTTGAGGACTTTATGTTTCAGGTTACCGAAACTGGAACCAAAACCATTATCTAGAATGTAAGGAAACAATGATCCTTAAGGGGTATTTAGTATAAAATTATATATATATATATATATATATATATATATATATATATATATATATATATATATATATATATATATATATATGGTGACATAGAAAAAAGTGCCATGCATAGTGCCACGCGATAGGGGACACTAAGAAAAAATCTCCTTTGAACTTAGGCCCGCAACGTTTTCGTTTAAAAGATATAGGGTGTTGAAGTTTAATTATTTTTTTGTTTTTTTTTAATGTCTTTTTACAATGATGTAATAAGAATTCAAATATGACCTTAGTTCATTTATTACTGATAGAGGGCGCCACATGCAGGTTTCCATCTTGTTTGAATCGGTCCTAACCTTTTTACCTTACAACGTATGTCATTTTCGACTAGAAAAATTTGTTTTTCCATCTTTTTTGCTTTAGAAAGGTATACCTTATTGAAGTGGCTAGGACCAACGGTTTTCGAGAAAAATGCACCCGATGCATGTAAATTTTCCAAAAGCGGCAAAGTAACTTATTTGCAAAAACAATGACATAACACTTCAACAATTAAATTTTAATAGCAACAATGAAAGGCAGTATTTAAAAAAACATTAAATCTTTAGATGCTCAAATTGTTGTCCTTGTACTTGAATACATTTATCAATTCTTCTTCCTAAGGATTGACGGCATCTTTGAAATATTCCTGGGTTATTACGGAATCTATTTGCAGATTCCATCATTCTTATCTATAGTTGATTTTCATTATGTATTTCTGCTGAATACACATCATTTTTCATGAATCCCCAAAATGAAAAATCGAGGGGATTAAGGTCGGGACTACGAGCTGGCCAGGGTACAGGTCCCCCTCGACCAATCCACGTATTTCCAAATCTCCCACCCAATAATTCCCATCGAGAAAAGTGAGCTGGTGCGCCATCATGCACGTAACGCATTCTACCAATAATAGCCAACGGAACATCCTCTAGTAACGTAGTTAGTTCATTCTTCAAGAAATTTCGATACAGTTCACCTGTCAACCGATTGGGAAATTGAAATGTGCCAATTGAGTAATTAGAATTATACCTGCCCACAGATTAATAGAAAACTCATATTGGTGACTTATTATTACGGTTTGATGAGGATTTTTATCACTCCAATGGTGCATATTAGGCTCATAACACCATCACGGCTAAAACCAGCTTCATTAGTAAACAAAATTGAAAACAAAATATCGTGTCTTTGATTTTGCAACCATTCGCAAATTGTACATGAGGAAGATAGTCATGTTCTAATAGTGAATGAACCTTTTGGAAATGATACGGGCGAAGAAGTTGTTCATTGAAAATTTGTCTAACTGATTTCGTACCGCTAAACTTGTTTTACTGGTGCTTGTTCTCGGATTATTTTCTACCATTCGTAAAACAGTTTCTTCGTTTCGCGCAGTGCGACGAGTTCTGGAAATTCCACTATTAACTTTTGGTTTTTTAGAACAACCGTCTTCACCCAAACGCCTGTACACGTCAATAAATGTCCTATTATGAGGAATATGCCTTAATGGATATCTCTCTCGATAGATACGTTGAGCGTCGGAAGAATTTGATCTAGCTTCGCCGTAACACATAATTATGTCCCTGTATTCTTCAAAAGTGTAGTGAACCATTTTTGAAAGTAATTTTGAAAAATCAATAAGAGAAACAATGAAAAACTTAATCAAGAACACAAAATACCTCTAACAAGACAATAATATTTTGACAAGTGTCATAGATTGCGTTTGTTTTTTCGTAAATTTCCATCGCCTGTTATTTTCATCACTCCAATAGTACATATTATTTTGTGTTCCTAAAATGGTTCACTATACTTTTGAAGAATACAGGGACATGATTATGCGTTACGGAGAAGCTCGATCAAATTTCTCCAAAGCTCAACGTATCTATCCAGAATGATACCATTTAGGACAGGTTCCTAATGTTCGAACATTTATTGACGTGCATAGGTGTTTAAAAGAAGACGGGTAGTGAAGATGTCTGTTTAAAAAAAAAGTTAACAGTGGGAGCTTCCAGAACTCGTCGCACTGTTAAAAAGGAGTAACCTGAACACATTATTAGAAGATGTTTCATTGGACATTGTTACAAGAGTGGACTTTATGCCTGATGGCAAGCTAGCTCACTTTTATTGAGTGGTAAGGAAATATTTTGAAAGGAAGTTTGAAAATAGGTGGATTTGTTGTGGGGGGCTTGTAATATGATCACTGCTCTTCAGTAATAAAAGAACTAAGGTCATATTTGAATTTTGCGTGATAAAAAGCCCCTATATGCAAAATTTCGTCCGCTTATTACATCATTGTAAGGAGAAAGAACAAAAAATAATTAAACTTCTTTTAAACGAAGGCGTTGTGGACCTAAGTTTATAAGAACATTTTTTCTTATTTTAGTGTCCTCTATCGCGTGGCACTATGCATGGCACTTTTTCAATGTCACCTATATATATATATATATATATATATATATATATATATATATATATATATATAATATATATATATATATATATATATATATATATATATATATATATATATATATATATATATATATAAATTTATATGTTTTTAATCACGGCCTTTCATAGTTGCTATTAACATTTAATTGTTGAAGTATAATGTCATTGTTTTTTCAAATAAGTTACTTTGGCGCTTTTGGAAAATTTATATATATATATATATATATATATATATATATTTATATATATATATATATATATATATATATATATATATATCCCAAGACGGGGGGCAGAGGACAACAATTGAGGATGTTTTGACTTACTTTTTTTTCTGCGGCGCTTGTTCTGAGTACTGCAATGGTGTAAAGGTTCTTTGCGAAATCATTTTTTTTAGGTTTTTACAGAAACGGTACGTGATTGATGGATACTAATTGCACATTTACCACTAATATCATGCGTGACTAATTCAGTGGTTTCAATTTGTTTTCTAAATTCTGACACAGTGGAGAATTCATGATGGCGGAGGAAATTTTTTCCCGAATTCAGTGACATTTTGGGGAAGAGTTTCAGTTACATTTAAACAAAAAAATAAAAAGAGAAATTAAAGTTTTTTAACTTTAAGAAAAACTGTATGTCTTGTGGCGCCCAAAAAGTTGGAGGCATTTAGCTGAAATTTTGTAGGTAATTAATCCTAATTATCATTAACAATAATACCAAATTTCAGCTCAAAATAATTAAAACTCTGGAAATGGCAGAATTTGAATGTTTAACTCGGCAAAAGGGTTAATCGAATCTCTTGGACAAAAGTCACCAGTGGAAAAACTAACATCATCTTTCCTTGCACAACTGTCGTCCTTTTGGTGCAATTTCCAGTAGCCGAATTAATCTGTAATATTATAATGAACAACACTATCAATGTTTATGTGCATAATACCTTAGGGCTTAGACTAATAAAATTTATGAAAAATCACTGCAAATTCTCAATGTGCCCACCTACTTGAGCAAATTAAACCCGACACCCTCTTATAACTGGGTTGGTAGCGTCCTGGTGACTTCAGGTTTATCTTGGATCTCCCACGCTGCAGCACCTGGCCACCAGGTCTTGTTCGCTTGCAATGTCAGTCCCGTCCTAGACCAGATTCTTCATGTGACTACAAAGATAGAATTCCAGTCAGGTCAGGTCAGGAGAACGTGGCTATTGGAATGGTCTACCTCACCCAATCCACCTGAAAAGATTGCAACCATATTAATTGTCAATTTGTTTCCAAAAAACGAGTTAAAACTAAACTTTCTTGTGTCAATGAAGTGTTGCTCACCGATTTGGGAAAGTCATATTTAACTAGGTTCTGACAGAGCCAACAAAGTTTGATGACGCTCCATCGTCCTGGAACCACAAGTGTCCCCAAACAGCCCAAGACAAATCATTTAAATATTCTGGAAGGTGATGCGAAACACAACTGCCCCTTTAGCCTATCTGGGACTATTTACGGGCCCAGCAGGTATTCGTGGACTAGACCAGCCCATAAGTTTATCGAAAAACGTTGTTGAGCATCGTGATGGCTCATTGATTGGGAATTTTCTTCAACCCGTTCGTAATGGTTTCTAAAGTTCACAAAGCTATTTCTGTGGAATGTTGCTTTTTCCGTCCACAGGGTTCTTTGTTGAAAATCCCTTACTCTACGCAGCCGAACCCTGATAAAGTTACCGAACGTGACTCGGTGAGCTTGATTCCCGGAATTCTGTGGTTGAGTCGTTTGTAAATGATAAGTGTACATCAACTGATCTTTTAAAACATTCCAAACGGCTTGTTTATTACAGTTTATTGTTTTAGTAATAGCACGGGTACTGGTATGCGAGTTCCCAATCTTGTGAATTAAGGCTTCAGTGAAAGATAAAGGTGCGTCTCCAGCCTTATCATGCTACTGTTCTGGCAACACCGACCCAGTTCGAAGAAGGCGTTAAAGAACTCCAGTGAAAACTCTTCCATTAGGGTGTCTTCGTTACGGATATCTAATAAAGCAAAAATGTAAAACAGCCTAACGCAATGAAATTGACTACAAGTAAAATAAATAAAATTGGGAAATGCATATGGAAATGTAAACTTTCATCATTATTACACATTATAAAAATATTTAGCCTTCGGATATAAATGGTGAATCTTTTTAACTAACCATTACACCATTTGGATCGGTATATGCTTGTCTAACACATTTATCCATGTATACACTGAACAACCACGGTTACATCACACAGCGTTGTCGCACTCCCCTGCTCAATATTAAAGTATTCACTCACACCTCCTCTCACCCTAACACATACCCAACTACCGTTGTATACTGCCTTATTCCGTTTATTAGACCTTTATTTACGCCATATTCATTTAATATTTCTCACAGATTCTTCCTATTCACGCTATCGTATGCTCTCTCCAGATCTACAAACGGACAATACAGCTTCCTGTTTACACTTATACACTATTCGATCACCTTCTGAAGAGCAACCATCTGGTGGCATGAAGCCACCCTGCATATCTTAGTTTGTGTAGTTTCTCGTACTTTATCAATCAGTATTCTTCAAAATACTTGACCAGGTACACTGAGAAAACATATTCTTCTATAGTTCTTGCAATCACTCTTGTTCCCCTTGCCTTTATACAGTGGTACAATGATCGTGCTCTTCCAATCCCTCGGCACTTTTCCACACATAAGGCATACATTGAATAATTCACACATTATTCGTATAGGCTTTGCACCCCCATACTTTAGCATTTCACCAGTGATTTCCTCTGCGCCTGATCACTTGCCGATTTTCAACCTTCCTACCGTTTTCTACACCTCATTTATCCCAATATCCTTCACGGTCTCATTCACCATTCCTTCTACATTCTCCTTACTTAACCCTTCAGTCTTACTTTCCTCACTACTGTACAGATTTCCGAAATATTCTTTCCAGCATTTCTTTACTTCACAATCGTCCCATACTATTTGGTTGCTCATATTCATCACTCTTACAGCGTTCTGTTTTGGGCCACGTTTTGCATTTTTGGCGCATTTCCAGAATATTTTTTTGTTTCCCTCAAAATTATTCTGCATTTTCTTTCCATCCACAGCTCTCTAATTATTCTCACTGCCTCCTTCGCTTGCAGCAATCATTGCGATGTGTGCATCTTTTCTCTTACATACCGCCTTTTCTAGCGCCTCATTCCACCAAGCATATTTTTCCTCTCTACCTACAGTCGCCCTTCCACATATCTGCATGGCACAATTGAATTCGTGCTGTTTAACACATCTTTTCGCTTTTTCACTTACGATCTTCCAACTCCTTTTGCACCATGCACTTCAGTCTCAAGTCCTGACCACAGTGCTAGGCTGACATCATCCATCTCCACAGCATGTTTTCCTTTGCGCTTTGCCCCCGATACACACAGAATATCAAAGTGCCTTTAGTACAGTATATTCGCAATTTCAAATTCTTTGCCATGCATACCTCTAACATTCCATGTACCGACTCTTCATTCATTCCTTGCACAGTCATCAGCAACGGGGCCTGTCTGTTTCGACCTTGACCGCCCTTTGTAGCCAGGTCGATCCGGGCAACTGTATGGTTCTCTTGAGTAATACCATAGCGAGCAGACCGATTACTGGCCAAATCGTGCCCCGGGCGATGTAGCATTCCCTACTAACGGTATCGTCCTACTACCGGACAGCTAATTTATCTACTGCCTCGACATATAAGGAAGTACGAAGTACAAATATAGACAGAGTCAAGAAAGATGTAAATAATAGATCGTATACTTACTGTATGAATATCTAAATGTACAGGGTGGCCAACTAAGAATGTGAGATACTGTATCTGGGAAACTATACATCGTGGAGGCTTGCGCAAAAAAAGCTATTACTAAAACGGCCAATACAATAACCTGGGAAATATTTTCAAGTCTCTGAAATGTCCGCTAGGGGGCGTAACCGCAATCTTGAATCTAAAAAAGTGATGTTTCTGTGAATTCTACTACATTAACCTATTAAAAAATAACTTATCTTTAAAGTCGAGGATAATCTGAAGTTTTTTTGTTGAGCACTTTTTGACGTATTTATAAAAATGAAGAGGCTGGGGGTATTCAAAGGTTTTATTAAATCACCCCCTGTATATTAGAAACGGCTACTCCGCTTTTAACAAACTTAGGCGCGTTGGAAAGAGCTTTTCTTGGGCTACAAATTTTAAAATAATTGAGGTTTTGTTATTTTCACATGTCGTCGCTAGAGGGCTTAGTTCGACATTCCGACAGAGACGGTTAATTTTCGCAAAAAAATTAAATGCATTGGTATGACTTTTTTTCATGAACAAGTAGCTAAATAAATAAGCTCGCGAAAACCTCATCTCGAAATTTTGTTCCTAACCTAAAATATCGGTCAAAGAAAACTTTATACGAAAATCCCTTAAATTTTTACTTTCTTTAACTATTTTTTTCTGGGATTGTTTCTATTATGTAAGTTGTGAATCTGAAAAGGACCGATTTAAAGGAGGAAGGTTTTTAATGCCCCCGTAAATGCTCGAAAAGCTGACGATCACGCTCTATGCATTGCTGAAACCTCTCATGTCTAGACAAAACTGCAGCTTCAATTTCGGCTCTCTGTATGTTACGTATTGCGTTACGAACCCGGTTTTTCATATCTTCTCTAGTAGTAGGTTGAGTCCGAAACACGATGTCCCTTAAGCGCCCCCATAAATGAAAATCAAGAAAAGTTAAGTCTGGCGATCGCGGAGGCTTCCTCTTCCAATCAACCGCTGTTGAAATACTGCATTAATATGCTCTCGCACATTAATAGCAAAATGTTCTGGGCAACCATCCAACTGCAAACACAATTTTTGCCTTGTTTCCAGAGGCACATCTTCTAACAACGGTAATTGATTGGCCAAAAAGTCAAGACATTTATTGCCATTTAGGGGTTGCTCGAAAAAATGTGGCTCAATAATTCTGCCCTCAGTATACCACACCATACATTTAAACTCCAACGCCCTTGGCGCTGAACTTCACGCAACCAATGGGGATTTTCTGCAGACCAATAATGCATATTGTGCAGATTGCCTTTCCCGTCACTATTTTTAGGTGGCTTCATTGGTCCAAAGAATTTGAAATAAAAATTCTCTATTTTCGCGTATCATGCCTAACATCCAATGGCAATAGTCTATCCTTCGATGAAAATCTTCCTCTTTCAAGGCCTGACGCAAAACGATATGATATGGATGCACTCTTAACGTAATTGAAAAAAGTTTAAACGAATACCTATATATTTTGATGGAGATTAGAACTTACCTATGGTCTTTCAAAATATTTTGAACCGTTGTCCGTGACATGCTCTTGTGATAACATGAGGATTTCCTTCAATATAGCCCAGTACACGGTTAATATTTTCTTGTGTTCTTCCAATTCTTTGCCGTTGAAACGTAGGTCGAAAACTACCATTGGCTCGTAAGCTCGCCACTAATCGGGGAAAAACTCTTACATCGCAAGGACGCCGATTTGGATATCGAGCCGCAAGCATATCCGCAGTTTCATTATTCGTAAAACGCATTTTGAAAGCACAAAAATTGCTCATAGTATTGGCAACTATTGACAATTTGAGGATTATGTGTTTTGTTTAGGTACCTGTTTCCATTGCCTGCTTCTATTAATTGTATTTTTCGTATATATCCATAGTGAATATGCATTTAAACAAACAAAAAATAGGCCTTTCGTATAACTTTTAGCATTGCTTACGTGTCCATAGTAATTTCAAAAAGGGCGATTTTATTCTGGTGAATAAATTTACAAACATTTAAAATCGCAATTTCTAGGTAACCTATTCAGAGCCGAAATTAAAGCTGCAGTTTTATCTACCCATAAGAGGCCTCAGCCATGCACAGAGTGATGGTCAGCATTTCGAGCATTTACGGGGGCATTAAAAACCTTCCTCCCTTAAATCGGTCCTTTTTAGGGCCACAACTTACATAATAGAATTAATTTAAGAAAAATATACTTAAAAAAAAATAAAAATTTAAGGAATTCTCGTATAAAGTATTCTTTGACCGATATTTTAGGTTAGGAACAAGATATCGAGATGCGGTTTAGGCGAGCTTGTTTAGCCATCATTTAGCTACTTGTTCATGAAAAAAGGTCATACCAATGCAATTAATTTTTTTGCGAAAGTTAACCGTTTCTGTCGCAATGTCGAACAAAATCCTCTAGCGACGACATGCGAAACTAACAAAACTTCAAATATTTTAACATTTGTAGCCCAAGAAAAGCTCTTTTCAAGGCGCCTAAGTTTATTAAAATCGGATTAGCCGTTTCGAAGATACGGGTGGTAATTTAAGAAAACCTTTGAATACCCCCCACCACTTTATTTTTATAGAAACGTCAAAAAGTGCGGAACAAAAGAAGGTCAGGTTATCCTCGACTTCAAAGATCAGTTATTTTTTTGTTAGGTTAATATAGTAGAATTCACAGAAACATCCCTTTTTTAGATTCAAGATTGCAGTTACGTCCCCTATCGGCCATTTCAGGAACTTGAAAATATTTTCCAGGTTTTTGTATTCGCTGTTTTAGTAAAACTTTTTTTTGCGCAAGCCTCTACGATGTATAGCTTCCCAGATACAGTATCTCGCATTCTTAGTTCGCCACCCTGTACATACACACATATACATTTTTTTCACTTACATATATATCCTTCAATCACATCACGTTTCAACCAGACTGCTCCCTACGCGATTCCTGGATCACACGCCACTCACCGCACTTGCTGTTATTTATTTGCGACCAAATGTTTCAATTATTTTTAATTTATATTTCCTAGTTATGGTTCTTTGTTATTTAATTTAATATTTATTTATCAAATCTGTTTTATTATTGTCGCGAACCGTGACAACTTAGACGTCTCCATCCTCCAAGTATCACTTTTATCATTATTATTAATAAATAACCATAATGCCCTGTTAGCTCTCCCGACATCAATTGCCTTTTTTAGGGTTAATTAATTAAAATTAAGGTCAAACATCGCTACGAAGGTAACAGTTAGCTTCAATTTTGAATTTGTAGTCAAGGACAAATATAGTATAAGACAATATGTAACACAATACAGGTTGTTAAAGTAAGGGTACGAACCAGCTACATCTCAGAAATCGTTAAAGCTCTAGCTTTCGGAAAAAAATTACCATAAGTAAGGTGACCACGAGAAAATGCTGGAAATTATTTTCAGCTTTCTCAATCTGCCGCTAGGTGGCGAAAATGCCATGGCCTACCTGAAAATCTTTTAATTTCTCGAAAATCTTGATGCACAACATAAGCTACTTTTATGCAATTTTTAATTACCATTTACTTATCTACAACCTTTATTAAGAAATATTTTTTCTCTATGTACCAGTTGCGGAGGTAGAGGACGAGGAATTTTTTATAAATAAATGACTATGACTTGATAACCAGTAGACATAATTTCACGAAATTTGGCTTTGTTGGAAGGGGTTTTCAAAAGAGATTCAAGGTATTGGCATTTCAAATCGACAGTCACATATGCACAAAATACAGACGGCGTTAGAACAGAGGAGTCGTGTTTTACCAAATTTTATGAAAATTTATAAATGGCAACATGGTATTATAATGTGTCTATCCAGAACTAGGTGAAGTTAGAAAGAAATAAGTGAAAACCCAAAACAATTTTGGTGATTATTATGCCATTTGCCAGAATTGAATATGAATATAGCAAAATATCTATAGAATACGTGTTTTCAAGGATTGTTATACAGATTAACATATCCTAATACCATTTAACCACTTTAATATGAAATTACGTCTTTATTCAAAATTTACTATACAGAAGTAATGAAGAATTCATAAGAAAAAATTAAGTGATTGTGTTATTAAAACGAAACAATTTTCTTTGAGCGTTTATAGAAAATGCTCAGTATTTAGTTTTTAAATTCATTTATTATAAATATCTTTATTATAATATAGTAATGAACACAACCATTGTCTAAAATCGTTTAAACACTTGTTAATTTGCGTGTGAAATTCATATGTAGTTTTGCACTTTAATCGATGCCGGGTAGGCAATGTCTTGTCAACGAAGGTAAGGTAATTGACACAATTTATTTTATAAACGTGGATTTGTTGATTTGTCTATCGTTATTGATTTTCGTGTTTTATACTTGTTAGTTTTTTCCAGTTTGGTACGTTTTTATTTCTTCTGTTCAATTTGTTACTTTTGTTATTAATTAATTGTAGTGTTATTGTGTGTTTTTTATCAATAGTTAGCGTTTTACGTTTTCAAGATGGCTTATTCCAACGAAGGAGCATTTGATAGGCCTGAAATTTATTTTCAATGTTTTCGGAATCCTGCTGTTGCATCACGAGTTTTCACTGATTTCTCTTTAACTTCAATTACTTTTCGATAGACATATTATAATACCACGCTGCCATTTGAAAATTTTTATAAAAGTTGATAAAGCTCGACTCCTCTACTCCAACGGCCTCTGTATTTTGAGCATATGTGACTGTTGATTTAAAATACTAGAGTTAAATCAACATCGGAAGACACCAAGCTGCGCAAAAAAGTGACGTCCGCGTGTAAAGCTCAACAAAAAAACATACGTTTGAAAAAATAAAAGTTCAGGTTATGTTACTTCGCGTTTGTTGTCCAAGAATACAATTTTAGATGTAAAATTTTTGAAATAATCATAAAGTAAAGCATATTTTATTGTCATAGTTACAAAATCTAGTTTTTTTTAAATACATTTGCCAATAACAATTAATCTCCTGATTTTTGGCCAGATTTAAATATTAGCAGAGCATTATTTATAAAGCCCATTTCACCACCTAAAATAATGATAAATAGCAACATATTTACATTATAAAATTAAATAAACATACCAGCGTGTACGATTATAAGGCGATTTCCTTTTCAAATAGCAGATTTAAGACCTGCGTTTGTCCCATCTGTCCACGAATATGGTGTCGTATGAGACGAATGTATGTATGCTTCATCAAAAATTTACATAAGATTATGCAGTAGAATGTATAGTTTATAATCTTCAAAACTAACCTGTGTATATAATTGGTCGTCCTGCTTTCCGATAATTAGTGATCGAACGTATATACGCACAACGCAAAGAACGTATTTCATGTCGTTCTATTATAATCTTACGATGATCAGATGTTTTTTTACACCTACATAAAATCCAAGATAAGATATGACTCAAAATTAATCATTAAACTTACCTGAAGCCCATTTTTAAAAGTAAACTTCTAAATGACGTTTTCTTTCCCGAATATCTTATTGTTTCGTCATCTTTAATGAGGTTATAAATTCCTTCGAATATTACAAAATAAAATGTTGTTATCCAACTGCTGTTTACCTGAATTGATACTTTTAAACTATTTGTAATTGTTCCATACAATTTTGCGAGCATCTTCAGATAACACATGGCGTTTTCTTGCTTGAGGTGCTTGAGCATTATGAGATGTACTTGCGTCGTATATTATATAAAGAACTAGATTTGATTACATTAATATAACGTGAAATTAATAATTCAAGTAACTTACTTATAAATTCAATACAGGCATGGGATAGTTTAAAAAAAACTGTTTTGTTGAATAAGTAATAAACAAATTTGATACGCCGGAAAAACAAAGAGGTTATAAACAAAAGTTGGCAAACGATCAGCTGGAAAGTAACGTTTTTAGAGCGCACAGTACTAATATCTGTGTCATTTTCCAATCATCACTGCATCTTTATCTAGTATAAAAATGCGTTTCTGCGCTGGTGTCTTCCGATTTTGATTTTACTCTAATACTACTCTACATTCGTGAGATTATGTCTAACAGTTATCAAGTTATAGGCATCTGTTTATAACAAAATACTCTGCACATCACCTCCACCACTGGTGCTTAAGAAACAAAATTTCTGAACAAAGTTTCTAGATAAGTAAAGGGTGATTGCAAATTATGTAAAAGTAACTTAGGTTAAACAAAAACATTTTCGAGAAATTAAAGATTTTTAGGTAGGACATGGCATTTTCTCCACCTAGAGGGAGATTTAAAAGGCTGAAAGTTATTTCCAGTATTTCTCGTGGTTACTTTAAATAAGATAATTTTTTTTCCGAACGCTGCAGCTTTAACGGTTTCCGAGATACAGCCGGTCAATGCCAATATTTGAACAGCCTCTATATATATATATATATATATATATATATATATATATATATATATATATATACAAAATCGTCCCAGAGACAGACTGGAACTATGTGACAGGATACTGCAAGTATGTAGAGTAATTACACCTGAGCAATTAAGAAAAACTATACAGAACATTCGAAAGCGGTATGACAAATGTATTGAAGTGAATGGAGGCTTGGCGGAGGAAACCAAAATTTGAAATTTTGATTTTTTCTGAAATTGTATCTTTTATGTAAGTATTAAGTGATTGTGCTCTTGTTAAAACATGTGTTTCAAAAAATGTCACTTTATTTCAACAATAAATTAAATTAAATTAAAAAATATAGTTATAACTCTAGACCGGACAAATAAAATTAACTTGGGATTTTTACCATACAACTGCGGTGATCTACTTTGTATTTGTCAGCTTTTTAATTTGTCTACAATCTACATAAAAAATAGATTGAAATGCTTCCTTTCCAAAGGTAATCTTGTTAAAAGTTTGTTCTTAATGAATACTTTTTTATGAGTTTTTATTCTTAAGGGTTATGAATCCAGTGGTGTAGTCAGATTCCGAAAAAAATTGCCTAATAAACTTTGGCCTTTTTTGACAAGGAAAAAAGACATAGTGCCTTGAAAATGAAAAATAAATTATGAACATTAGTGCTATGATACAGTTTTTGATGGTTAATATGGCAAAATTTTTTTTCAAAATCGGTTGAAAAATGTGCATTTCAAATGGGTCACACTGTGTACATTTATTGTAATCTTAACAGGTGTCGTATAAATAATTCACCCACTTAATGACTAATACTTCTAGCCCAGAGGTATAATTTGTTATGGTAAATAATGGATAAGTAGAAGATTTTATGCCACTTTGCTCATCGGTAGATTAATAGGTCCAGGTTCAATAATATTTGATTTGATTATTAACAAAAATAGAATTGCTTAGATATTTTCGCTTTACAAAACAAGGTGTTGCTTCAAATCTGAAGATAAATAATGTAATCTCGGACGCCAATTTGCTTTTAAGGAACAAATAAACCTTAAAACATAGAAAATAACAAGTAAAAAATAATGACAACAATGAGTTTTATTATGATACTTAGTTTGATTATAAGGATGATCTCTTAAAACTAACGTTAGTGATTCTCAATTAACTGTCTTAAACTAAAATGTAAATTAATTAAGAATATGAAATACCTGAAGTAATTTCTTTTACATTTTGGGTGTCACAGGAACTTCAGCAGATAAGAAAATGCTGGCGACTCATCACTTTAAATGTATTGCGCAATTTTATATGCTGGTAATTCCAAATACATAAAACTTTCTTTAAGAACGTCCAAACTGAATTGATTTTGCATAGTTCAAAGTAAAATTTGGCAATTGAAATCCCACCTCGCAGCAGCAAAGGCTATTGCATCATCATGCAACGTTAACGTTAAAATAAAATTAAACTCCAAGTAAAAATAAGTGGTAAGAGTATAAGAAAAATTGTCTGAAATTTAAGTGTCTCAAATTTCAGTATAATAATTTTAATAACTCACCATATCAATGTGGCACGCTAAACAAATTTAAACAAAACTTCAACACCTAGTTCAAGCAATGAATGAAAGACGCACAAAGTAACCCTGCTTAATTACTGAAAATGACTCGAAGCGCGGAAAAAGATGTGAGACGTATAATACTTGAAATAATTTATTTATGCAACTAACGCTACACTAAATGCACTTAAGCTGCCAATACGAACGTAAATTTTAAACGTACATAAAAAGGTTTGTTACAACAGAGAAAAAACATCCATTGGGGTTAGACAAGGTGAACGTGGAGGCTAAGCAACTAGTCCTCCTCGTCTAATCCAATACTCAACTAAACTCTCTATTTAAATGTCGCCGAACTCTTCTGTCAGTGAATTGAAGCCTCGTCTAGTTGAAACCACATTTTATTTCTTATGTTTAATGGAACGTCTTCTAATAATGGCTGTAATTGTTTTTTTTAATCAAGGCATTTGGATCCATTTATGTTCCCATCAAAAAAGAAAGGTCCAATAACTTTAGCCCCTACAATACCACCCCACACATTTAAGGACCACTTATTCTGGGATGTTGATCTAAAACCTTTCGGGTTTTCATCGCAATAATAATCAAAGTTGTGTCTATTGAGGAAACCATTCGAATGGAATGTAGCTTCGTCCGAAAACAAAACATACTTTAAAAAGTCTGGTTCAGTCTGCACTCTAACTCTAACCCAATTACAAAATTCTCTTTTTACATAATCTATAATAAGCAATTCTTGGTGCATTTATACTTTATATGGATGAAACTTATACTTCTTTATAACCCCATGTACGACACTTTTACTAATATCTAACTGGTCACTTACAGTTCTAACGCTACAGTGTGGATCTTGTATCACAGATTGCATTATCAGAAATTCTTTATTTTCAGTATTTACTCTATTTGGAACATTATGTTTACCATACGAAATATTTCCAGAAGTTACAAATCTTTCACAAAGTTTGATAAATGCCTTTTCAGTTGGATGCGTCGATCTGGATATTGCGTACGATCATTGGGTAAAAATCATTCACTCAACGGTACGATAGAACCTTGACGCAAGCAAGCCAATACAAATATTATGTCCATCATTTCTTCGTTTGTAAAATTCATTTTGTTTTGAATTAATTAACTATTATCAAGAATCTAAATTGATGTAAGAATCTACTGAAATGATTATTACATAATAATCATTTAACTAGCAGTATTTGAGATTTGTTATTATTCCATTGCACACTTTAGGATAGCAACAGAGAATGCTTTTGTTTATTTTTAAATATGAGGATAAGAATAAGAAATACATTTGCTGCAATAATTACTCCCGAATTGTTAAATAAGTTCGAAATTCATTGGTAATTAATAATGCGATCATTCAAGATCCACGCTGTAGCTTTAGAGATGTAAGTAACCAGTTAGACATTAGTAAAACAAGTTAGCGATAAAGAAGTATAAGTTTCATCCGTATAAATTGAAAATTCTCCAATTAAAAGAACATACAAACAGTAGGCATTTTGAATATTTGTTAAAATGAAAAAAAAAAACCTAAATAAAATTATATTGTTATAAAATATCTATACATAGCGTTTTATTTTCCAATTTATGATTGAGTTGGTTTCTTACAGTTTTAATGACATTATCATTTTGCTTAACGTAATTGACCATACAAACCCAATATCGTTTGAAAGATTAGTACAATCGCTAACAAATTTAAAAATTTTGAGATATTATTTAATTGGCGTTTTGCTTCACCATGTATGACAAGAGATACGAAATACCAATCTAACCTATTTTCTGAAAACCTAATAACCTCAGAATATTAACCAAATGAAAAAATCTTCACACATTACCGGATTTAATGACTGGCGGGGTGACAGATTAGGGATAATTTTTGTTCACTATTGGCCATATCTTATAAAATACCCTATATAACCTAGTAAGACCATATATTTTTGAAAAGCTCTTCAAATTTGTAATAAAATTTTCTCATATTTACCCAACTTTATGGCGGACGCTGTGTATATATACAGCGTGGCCCACTTAAGCGGGATTCCTCCATAACTCTCTTACTATTATAAATACGAAAAAACATCTTATATAAAAGTTGTCCACAGTCACAAACTACACGTTTTAAAATTATTTTCAGAAATGGCGGGCTTCCGGTTATAACGGAAACTCATGCCAACTTCGTTATTTTAAACAGAACAACCTATATATTATTACATTTTTGAATTCCTCTTTTAATTTAAAGGTCACTTTAATAACCGTACTATTGTTCCACATCGCATTGCTTCTGAGTTATTTGACATTTTGTAGAAAAAATGACGTTTGCAGTGCCTCCGAAAACTTTCAATATCTCGAAGACGGATACCGGTAGAGTAGTAGAGAGATTTTCGTTTTTTACTTCCGAAAAAGGTACCGCATCATTCTGATTCATTGCCAAAAATCTTGTCTTTAGAATTCAATAATTTCTATCCCTCCGAAAATAATTTTTTTCAAACATGTATAACTTGATTTTTTTTAAATGGAGCCACCCATATTTTCTTACATCAGAAGATAGGAACTTAAATTTCCTTTCCATTCATGTAACATTATCGAGATTTTGGAGTGATAGTTTTCGAGATATTCACATTTTTATCTAATTTTAGTTTTTATTGCGCATTGCCGCGGTGCTTTGGAAAACGTTTGTCAATTGTTTTAAACAACTGATAAGAAACGTCAGTTTCTCTAGCTTCTGTTGTGCTTTGCTGTCTTGTGTATCAGCTCCAAAAATAACTTTTTTCAAACATGAATAACTTGATTTTTTTAATGCACAAGAAATAAACAATAAATACGTTTTGTATCGTTTTACACGTTTTTTCGGTTTTTTCGCGCATTTTTCGCGTCTATTCTCGTCCTAGCGTTTATTTGCGTCTTCGAATTTTTCGCATTTCCTTTGTGTATTCGCGTCTTCGCATTTACGCGTTTTCGCATTTTCACGTAATCACGTTTCACCTTTTTTTTGGGTTTTTCGCATTTTTTTCCTTTTTGCTGCGTTTTCTCGCGGTTTTCGCGTCTTCACGTTTTTTCGCGCTTTCTTGACGTCTTGACGTCTTTGCGTTTTTACGTCCTTGCGCACTTTAGCATTTATCGCGTTTTTCGAGTCCGCGTTTTATCCTCGTTTCCTTCGTAATTTCGCGTTTTCGGCTTTTTCGCGTCTGCGTTTTTCGCGTTTTTCGCATTTCCTTCGTGTCCTCGCGTCTACGCATTGTCGGGTCTTCGCGTTCACGCGCTTTAGCGGTTTTCGAGTTTTTCGCGTTCGCGTGTTTCACGTTTTGTCGTGTTTTTCGCTCCTTCGCGTTTTCGTGTTTTCGCGTTTCCGCTTTTTAACGTCTTCGAGTTTTTCGATTTTTCGCGTGTTTTATGTTTTTTGGGGTTTTCGCGTTTTTTCGAGCCCGCGTTTTTCGCGTTTTCTTCGCGATTTTGTGCTTTTGCGTTTTTTCATGTCTTCGCGTCTGCGTTTTCGCGTTTCTCACGTTTTTTGCATCTTCGCATTTTCGCATTTCCTTCGTGTCTTCGAGTCTACGCGATCTTGCGTCTTTTTCACGGGTTTTAGCGTCTTTTTGCGTCTTCACGTTTTTTCCCATTTATACATCGTTTTTTCGAGTCTGCCTTTTTTTTAAATTTTCTTCGCGTCTTCGCTTCTTCGCGTTTTACGAATTTCCGAGGTGCCTTCGCGTCATCGTGTTTCAGCGTTTTCATGTTTTTTTTGTCTTCGCGTTTTCACGTCCTCGCCTTTTTTTGCGTTATCGAGTTTTTCAGTGTTATGGGTTTTCGCGTTTTTTTCGATCTGCGTATTTGCGTTTTTTCAAGTTTTTCGCGTTTCGCGTTTTGTCGTGTTTTTTCGCGTTTCCGTGTTTTTGCGTTTTCGTGTTTCTTAGCGTTTTCGCGTTTCCAGTGTTTTTTTCACGTTTTGTCGCGTTTTCGCCTCTTCACGTTTTTTTCGCTTTTGCGCTTTTTCGCGATTTTTCGTGTCTCCGTTTTCTTCGCGTCTTCGCCCTTTTTCCAAGTTTTTTCGCGTCTTCGCATTTTCACGTCTTCGTGTTATTTCGTTGCTTCGCGTGTTTTCGCGTTTCTACGCATTTTTCGCGTTTTATATCTTGATTTCGAGTCCGCCTTTTTTTCGCATATTCTACGCGTCTTCGGTTCTTCGCGTCTTCGTGTTTTCACGTTTTCGCGTTCTTTCGTATTTTTCGCGTTTTGTAGCGTTTTTCGCGTTTATCGCGTTTTCTGCGTTTTCTTGCGTCTTCGAGATTTCGCGTACCCGTTATTCCGCGCTTTTTGCGTATGTGGGTTTTTTCGCGTGTTCGCGTTTTCGTGTTTTCACGTCATTGCGTTTATTCGCGTCTTTTTTCTCGTTTTGTCGCGTTTTTCCATTTTTTCGAGTCGTTTTCGCGTCTTGGCGTTTTTTCGCGCGTTACGCTTTTTCGTCCTTTTTCGCGTATTTGCGACTTCGCGACCTGGTTCTTTCGCTTTTTTTCGCGTTTTCTCGAGTTTTCTCACGTCTTCTCATTTTTCTTGATTTTTTGGCGTTTTCGCGTCTACGCGTTTTCGCGTATTCGCGTTTTTACGCGTTTTTCTTGTTTTTTGCGATTTTGGCGTTTCTTGCATTATTTGCGTTTTCTCGCGGTTTTGTTCGCTTCGCGCCTTCGCCTTTTCGAGTTTTTTCGCGTTTGACACGTCTCGTCTTCCCGTTTTGTTGCGTTTTTCGTGTTTTTTTGGGTTTGATTTGCGTTTTTTCCACATCCGCGTTTTTTCGCGTGTTCTACGTCTTCGTGTGTTCGCGTTTTCGTCCATTTTCCTGTTTTTTCCCGTTTTCTCGCGTTTTCGCGTCTTCGCGTTTTAGTGTTTTCCCTGTTTCTTCGTGTTCTTCGCATTTGTTTCGCCTCTTCGCGTTTTTTTGGTTTTTTGGGAGTTTTCGCGTTTTTTTGCGTGTTTCGAATTTTTTACGTGTTCGAGTTTTTTCGCGTATTTGCGTCTTTGCGTCCTCGTGTTTTAGAGTCTTTGCGTCTTCGCGTCTTCGCGTTTTCACGTCCTCGTCTTTTTTATCCGCGTTTTTTCGGGTTTTTAGCATTTCCTTCGCTTTTTGCGTTTTTTTTGTTTTTTTTTGCGTATTCGCGTTACGATTTTTTTCCCGTTTCCTTCTCTCCAAATATGCGTCTTTTGAGCCGAGGATTCCGATATTTCTTCGATTTTTCCGGTATTATTTGAAATCGTGAACGGTGCTGGTCGTTTCTTGATGATTTCATCCCATGTATTATCAGATTGCTCGATCTGAATCGATATTATTCAGATTATTTTCGATAATATCGTCGATAGTAGGAGATTGTGAGACGTGCGATTTACTAAGAAGCTCAACAAGAATTTTTGTACATTTAGTTGCTGTGTCCATATTCCTTACGCATTTAATTGCATTATTCGTTAAAAATATTCTGTAAGCATCTCCTTCAAAATGAATTAACAGTGATTCAGGTAGCATGTTGTCATCGTCGGGTAGAATATATGCGTCCTCTAAATGTAAACGTGGCAATTATCTACTTGCTCTTTAGATAAGAAAATACAAATTGTTATTGGACATCCGCGATTTAAACAGATAACTAATTATAACAGTGTGTTGCATATTGTCTTATACAATATTTTTCCTTGCCTGCAAATTCAAAATTTAGGCTACCTTTTACCTTTTGATCTTAATCGTAATTAATGAATCCTAAAAGCAAACAACTAATGTCGGGAGAGCTAACAAGGCCATTATCATTATTTATTGCTACCATTCAATTGAATAAAAAAAGAAACTTAGAGGATGGAAACGTTTAAGTTATCACCGTTCGCGACAATAATAACAATAATTTGATAGATAAATATTAAATTAAATAACAATAATAATTATAACTGGGAAAGATGAATTAAGAATAATTGAATCATTTGGTCGAACAGGCGCGAGAGCCAGGAGTCGCGTAGAGAGCAATCTAGTTGAAGCGTAATGTGATTGAAGGGTATGTAAGTGAAAGATGTGTAAAGACTTAGAATCATTTACAAAATTTTCCCGTGTTAATGAAATTTCGCAGAAACCAACAGATAATTAACTTTATAATCCCTTCAGACGTAGATTTAAAAAAAAACATCGAGTGTGGTTACGTCAGAGTACCATCCGCCAATCACAATCGGAGGACCTCTGCACGGAAGCCAGATCCACCTACCGCAAATTCTCTATAAAGAAGCGCCACGCGTTACCGAAGAGAGATACCCAGACCGCGGACCAGCCAGTCTTAAACGCGTACCTAGTTCCGCCGATCTGTCGATTGCCGCATTTGTTCCTCCTGAACCGGCGTGTATCTTTTGTCGCGTTACTTCGCCGCCATCACCTGCATATCAGCGCCATACATTAAAGCTTCTGGATGATGCGTTTTGAAGGTAAAAGCACGTGAGTTTTATTGCACCACACTACATAATACACAAACCAGTCGATTTTACGACGGACTTAGATGAACGAAAGACACCTTGATATTCTGTGTATATAGAAAACAAAGCGGAAAGAAAAGGATGCTGTGGAGATGGACGATGGCAGCCTGGCACTATGCTCAGGAGTTGAGACTGAAGTGCATGGCCCAAAAGGAATTGGGGTGATCGTAAGTGAAAGGGCGAAAATATGTGTTATACAATACGAGTAATATGGGTTAGAATGAATGTGGAGTTTAGAAGAATTTTTCGTATTGCAAGCTATGCACCGGTGAACAGAGAAAGAGATCAGGAGCGTTAGAAATTCTGGAATGAAGCAGAGAACGTGTTGAACGTATGTAACCCAAACGAAAGAATGATGATAGTGGGGGATATGTAGGTGTACAGAGAGAACATACTGGATGCGTTCTAGAAACGTTCACAGACCAAAAAGTCTATGAGAATGGTAAACGCCTGGTGAGCATCTGTGTGGAGAGAAGCCTGTTTGTATCCAATACGTGGTTTAAACGTAAAAATTGCATATGTATATGTGGCAAAGATGTGTAGCTAGAAGTATGATAGACTTGATAGTGAATGATGAACGGCTTAGAAACCTGGTGAAAGACACAAAAGTAATGCGCGGACCGGAGTGTGGGTCGGACCACTTTTTGGTTATATCGAGCAAAAGTGGATCTGGAGTAGGGAATCAAACGTAGTGTGAACGTACAGAATTAGGGTAGACAAACTAGTGGATAATGGTGCGAGAATGAAATACACAGATGCTGTGAATAAAGAGCTGAATGTGAATGAAACAGTGTGGAACGGACAAATAGAAGACACTGACGTTGAAAGTTCATGGATGAGATTGAAAAACTGTGTTGTCAATTGTACCGTGCGAATATGTGGAAGGGTGACTGTAGGTAGACATAAAAAATGTGCTTGGTGGAATGAGTCGGTAAAAAAGGCAGATTGATGCAAAAATTGAGATTGAGAAAACGCGATTGTGTGAAGTGTAAAGATCAAGAAACAAAGAAGCGTAGGACGCAGTGAGAAGAAGTAAAGAAGAAGTGATGGCTGTGGAAGGAGAGAAAATGCAGAATGATTCTGGAAATAGGCCAAAAATACAAAACGTGGCCCAAAACAGAACCCTGCAGGAGTGACGAGTACGAGCAACGAAATAGTATGGCATGGTTGTGAAGTGAGAGAATGCTGGCAAGAATATTTCAGAAAACTGTAAAGTAGTGTGGAAAATAAGACTACTGGGTTAAATAAGGAGAATATAGCAGAAATAGTGAATGAAACTGAGGATATTGGGATTAATGAGGTAGAGAAAATGGTAGGAAGGTTGAGAAACGGCAAG
Organism: Vesta saturnalis; assembly: GCA_036346205.1. Lineage (NCBI taxonomy): Eukaryota > Metazoa > Arthropoda > Insecta > Coleoptera > Lampyridae > Vesta > Vesta saturnalis. Next base: position 1,300,992 of record JARFJB010001497.1, on the reverse strand, counting down.
GGAGCAGGCGTATATGAAATCACTGGTGAAATGCTAAAGTATGGGGGTGCAAAGCTTATAGGAAGATTGTGTGAATTATTCAATGTATGCCTTATGTGTGGAGAAGTACCGAGGGATGGGAAGAGCGCGATCATTGAACCACTGTATAAGGGCACGGGGAACAAAAGTGATTGCAAGAGCTACAGAGTAATAAGTTCTCCCGTGCCTAATAAAGTATTCGGAAGAATACTGATTGATACAGTACGAGAAACTACACAAACTAAGATTTGGGATGTGCAGGGTGGCTTCATGCCAGGGAGAGGATGTGTCGATCAGATGGTTGCTCTCCATCAGGTGATCGAAAAGTGTTTAAGGGCAAAAAGGAAGCTGTACTGTGCATTTGTAGACCTAGAGAAAGTATACTACAGAGTGAATAGCGAGCTGTGGGAAATATTAAATGAATATGGCGTAAATAAGGGTCTAATAAATGGAATAAGGGCAGTATACAACGGTAGTCGGGCATGTGTTAGGGTGAGAGGAGGTGTGAATAGATACTTTAATATTGAGGAAGGAGTGCGGCAGTGCTGTGTGATGTCACCTTGGCTGTTAAATGTATACATGGATAAATGTGTTAGGCAAGAATGTACCCATACAAATGGTGTAATGGTTGGTGACGTAAATGTATACTGGTGCATGCGGATGACACAGTCTTGTTAAGTGATAGTGAGCATAAGCCACAATGTCCTCTGAGGAAGTTTGATACAGTCTGTGAGAGCATGGACCTATAGGTAAACGTGAACTAAACTAAGATTGTGTTCAATCGTGAAGATGGAAAGGAGAGTAGAGTATTTACTCTGCTAGATGAAACTGTGGAGCAAGTGGACGAGCTGGTATACCTGGGTGGGATGATTACCGCAGATGGTACAATGGAGGGCGAGATTTGAAGTATGTGGACGATAATGAGAAACGAAAGCATGAACCTAGCTGCGAAACGAGTAATCTATAATGGCGTCTTTGTCCCATCAGTACTGCATGGAAATGAGGCATGGGTATGTCAAAAAAAGCACGAAAGAAAAATAAATGCGGTGCGTATGAGATTCCTGAGAATCGCATGTGGTAAAATGAGAAGGGACAAAATAAAGAATAAATACATAATGACGGAGTGTGGCGGGGAAAAGACGATCATGGATAGACATAAAAGTAGTACATTACCTTTCGTTGACCACATTGAGGGAATGAACGCAAGATTAACGAAGCAAATATATGTGGGTGACGTTAGAGGTAACACCGTGCTTGATAGGCCACGTAAAACTTGGCTGAATGTAGTAGAAAAATAAAAGAAAGAAAGATAAGAAGTTTTAAAAATAAAAGGGTATGTCAGAGACAATGTAAGTAAGCTAGGGAGGTATGCGGAGATAGGAGAGCATGGAGAAAGATTGTGAATGAAAAATAAAGGCAGTAATTGTTTTGTCTACCCCGCAAGGGAATGGCGTGAAGGTTAAGTTAAGTTAAGTTAACAATACATTTTTCGGTCCTAATAATCATCCTACATCTACTACATAATCCGTCACTAATATTTTATCAATAGCTTGATCTTTTTTCGGGATTGCGTCTTACGTCATTAGAGAATAATGTTTTGTTGTTAGACGTAGTAGTATTAATTGATACATTCAATGGTAAATTGTGGGAATTTCTGGTGTCAGGAACCCATAAAGTTTCTACATAAATAGACATTGTTTACTATATAATCATTTCACACAATTTTAAACGAATTTTAAATACAATTGCGTACTGTTTGTGTGTGTATGGGTGTGCGTGCGTGGGTGGGTTAGCTGGGTGGGTGGGTGGGTGCGTGCGTGCGTGCGTGCGTGCGTGCGTGCGTGCGTGCGTGCGTGCGTGCGTGCGTGCGTGCGTGCGTGCGTGCGTGCGTGCGTGCGTGCGTGCGCGCGTGTGTGTGTGTGTGTGTGTGTGTGTGTGTGTGTGTGTGTGTGGTCTTTTTTGATCTCTCGTTACAAAAACTAGGTTGTTTTTAATAAATACTAAAGTATTACCAATGTTATCATTTGTAGCTTTCATACATTTAATTTTACAAGCTTCAAGACTAAATTGAATTGAAATACCTATCGTTTGTTATGTTTACTAAGTAATGATCTAATTTATGTACGCTTAAGATTTGAAATTGATCGGTAAAGCTCCCTTATCATTAACTAAAGTGTTTAGTAAATTTCATTAAGTGTTAAAATTAATGATTTCCTATCTTTATTTACTGCTTTCCGGCGTTTTTAATTTGGTTACAATTAATTTTATAACTTTTGAGATAAAATTAAATTTGAATAGTTATCTCCAATGTTATTTTACTATTTAATTTATTCATTTATATGTATATAAAAGCAACCTTTGTGGTGGAATGGCTAGAGTGGTCGCCTTTCACCTGAGCGGCGCAGGTCTAGACCTGGCCATGGTAGCCGTTTTTTCTAGAGGTGGAATTCCTTTAGTAGCTCAACATCACAGTGACAGATAGTGCTAATAACCATTAGTAGTTGATGCGCATAGCGATGTCTGACATTTCCGTTTGTCTCTAGATCTCGGCCCATACAAAAATATGTACATAAAATTTTTAATTGGAATAAAGGTTCTCTTACCTTTAACCATAGTATTAAATAAATTTTATAAATATTAAAGGTTATAAAATTCCTTTCTTTAGTTTCATTACTATTAAAACGACATTTCAACCACGAGATCAAATTATTTAGACATTTTGTAACTACACCATTCTTATTTAATGGGAGTATTTTCAACAGTTAGATGGAGTAGCTGGATATCCAGTGTCACCATCGATTGCAAATTATTTTATGGAACATTTAGAAGAACAGGCTCTAGATAATGCACCTAAGACCACCAAAACTTTGGCTTCGACATGTTGATGATGTTTTTGCTATCTCACCTTTTGGGGAAGATGAATTAATGGTGTTCCTAAACCATTTAAACAATCAATATACCAACATTAAATTTACAATGGAAAACGAAAAAGATGGTTGTCTTCTATTCCTTGATATTAAAATGGAAAGAAAACCAGATGGAAATCTAACACATTCCGTATGTTGTAATCCAACTCATACAGATCATTATATTAATACTTTATCACACCATCATCCAGAACAGAAGTTTAGTACGATACGAACTTTGTTTAACCGTGATAAAGATTTGTCATTCAGGTAAACTACAACATGAAATAAACCATCTTTAAAAGGTCTTTATAAACAATGGCTTCAACAAACAATCAACTAAAAAGTCATTTCAACCAAGACAAATGACGCCTGAGGATGATTAATTTACAACCTCAAATAATTTTGCCATTTTACCGTTTCTTACAAACACAACGAATAAAATTGGTGAAATATTACAAAAGCGTAGTATAAAAGTAGCTCACAAAAGCAGTATTCAAATTCGAAATCTTCTGAAATCTGCCAAAGGATACACTGGTGAAACTAGGAGAAGCATTAAAATCAGGTTAAGAGAACACAAAAGCAATTGATGAAGCTGCCTTGATCACTCTCCACAAAATAAAATTTGAAAACACAATACTTCTGGCTAACGATAAGAATTGGCATACAGGGAATATTCGAGAAGCCATTGAAATTCTGAAACAGCCTAACAACTTAAAACAGGGATAACGGGTATGAATTGTCCGATACCAGAGTGTCTATTTTCAAGAACTGAAAGCTTTCCAGTCGACAACTGTAATTTAATTCTAATTATCTAGTAACCGTGTTAATATTTGTCACTTTGTTGTTAATTTTTCAATATTTGTCACTTTCATATTACACCTAACGAAGGACAGAGTATCTGTCTGAAAACTTGCGAACATATAATATATAAATTATTACGCCATTTTCTCAAATAAAGCGTTAATTAAAAAATATGAATTTCGTAGTTTTAATTAAACTTCAAAACTAAATTAGATTTAAATACGAGGGTCAAGCCATTATTATTGAGAATGACGAAATTAGGCAGGCTGTGGAAAACAAAAAATGTAGCCTCATTAAGAGCAACTCTTTATTTGACATTTGCCTCTTCATTTGCTAATTTATCTTAAATAGCATTTGAAAAAGATAGTTATAAGTTTCGTAAGTGTAGTAAAAAATTTAATTAACTCGAGAAAATTTTCGCATAACGATTTATTATGACTTTAAGAAACGTTTAAATGCTAATGACTGCGAAGGAAGTTTGAAATTAACATTTGGTTATCAGGTTCCCTCCTTGGCAACAATTTGCAGATGGTACAAGGAATTCGATCGTAGGAGAACTACAGATGATCACCGGAAAAGCGCAGGTCATTTCATTACCGCTGTAACAGAGGAAAACGTTGCTGCTGTGAAAAAGATTATGGAAGCAGATAACAAAACTTGTTATGCCATAATAGAGGCTCAACAGGGGATTGAATCCTCATTTGTGAAAATTATAATACACGACCACCCTCATCTAAAAAAAGTGGTAAGTCGTTTTGTGATCCATCATCTTCAAGATTTTCTAAAAGCAGAACGAGCACGAATTTGCCACGAAACCCTAATATTGCTTAAGAATGGTGGATACCCAATTTTGTCGAACATTGTAACAGGCGATGAGACTTGCATACCATTTTTCGACATGCCAACTCTACAAGAGCGCCGTATACGGATCCATAAAGATGAGGCCTCACCGTCAATAATCAGAAAGCAGCGAGCAACGAAGAAAGTAATCTAGGCTGTGTTCTTTAGAAGTGCCGGTCTAATGAGCGGTATCAAGCTAGAGGAGCAGGAGACTTTCACAGCTAAATAGTGCGTCGAACACTGTTTGCCGAAAGTGTTTAATAAAATGCCAAAGAAGGGAACTATGTTACATCACGATAATGTTTATTCCCACACTGCAGAGCTAACTCGGCAGTATTTGGCTGAAAACAAGATTAATGTAATCAAACACCCTCTCTACTGACCGGATCTAGAAATGTGCAACTTCAGGCTGTTTTTTTTGCGTAAAAAGGAACATTCGAGGAAGAAGGTTCTTTCAGAGGAAGAAATCGATGCTGCTGTTAGGTGTAGTTTTAATAGTATTCCTAAAGCTTTTTGTCTTGGAGCATTTAAGCAGCGAAAGGAAAGCATGGATAAGAGCATTTTCGCAGAAGGCAACTACTTTGAACATTTAAAGAAACCTACACTGGTTCTTTTATTCTCGATAATAATAGCTTGTCTCTCATACCCAACGTTTATCTTATGTTTACTCTTTAATTAACTCACTTACGTATACCTCAAATTAAAAATTGGTCTACAAAGCTTTCGTTTCATTAACAGAATTATTAAGTAAATGTCAGTTAACATTACATATTTATAATTTCCTCTCTTTTGTTTCATTGTTGTTTCCTTTTGATATTAGTCATTGAGTAGACAAGAAACAAGACTTTTAAACAGTTTTCATATATATTAAAAGATCACCAATTCCGTCATTTCTGGCTGCATTAATATAATTTCACACAACACACAACAAATTAAATTTGTTTAGAGTAGAAGGGGGTCACTAGGCGCCATCTTGGATTTTGACGTCACAAGACCGCCCACGTGGGAGACCGCATTTTCCACCCTTGTTTTAACTCGCTTACGTGTAGGGCGTATTTTTTCACCCTTACTTTTTATGGTTTCTTTTCGGAGGCCTTTTTCAACCCTAATTTTCACACACCCACGTGTGAGACCATATTTTCTCCCCCTAATTATTTTTACTCGCTTACGTGTAGGGCGTACTTTTTCACCCTTATTTTTTATGGTCTCTTTTCGGAGGCCTTTTCCAACTCTAATTTCCACACACCCACGTGTGAGACCGTACTTTCAGCCATTTTTTTATCCCTAATTATTTTTACTCGCTTACGTATAGAACATGTACTTTCACCCCTATTTTTTACACACCCACGTGTAGGACGTGTTTTTTCACCCCTACTTTATGACAGCTCACGTATAGGATACGTATTTTCCACCCTTTCTTTTCGAGGGTCAACACTAATTAGAGCCTTTTTGTACAAGCTCACGTAGGGGGCAGGTCTAGGTGCTGGGGGCTGGACCTGGACTTGGGGTTGGTCTTAGGGTTATTTTTGATGGTCATCTAATTAAGGCCCTTCTGGCTATATTAAGAGCAGTGCCCCTGGAGGTTAGGCAAATGCACACGCCTACAATGTTGGAAATTGCATAATTAATAAGATATTATTATCGATTCTATTGCTTTAAAATGGTCAAATACTATTGAATTATCTTTTACCTATACGAGAAAACGTTGTATTTCTAACAAGGAGGTTCTTGTAAGACACGTGTAGGGCATCGCAACTTGTTCCCAGGTCTTCGCCCCCTGACGGAAATGGTGTGGGAACCTAACCTTATAAGACAAGTGGAGAGCTTAGCCCCTATCGTGGCCCCCTTGATGCAATTTTATGAGGGTTCTAACTTAATCTTACAGCTATAGGCCTTCTCCCCATCACTCAAAATTGTATTCTAATAAGGAAGTTCTTGTAATACAAGACTTGTGTCATGGTCTGCGCCCGGGCCCCTTTGAGTGAAAATTGATTTTAAAGCCATCTAGTGGGGTACAGACTAATGAACATTCTCTACAATAGAAGCTGATAATGCACACCTCTCTCTCTTGCTCTATCTTGTTTCTTCCTCCCCCTCTCTCTTACATACACACACACACACACACACACACACACACACACACACACACACACACACACACACAAACAATCAATTAATTAATCAATCTCAAACAAATCAGCAAAACTGTAATAACAAACTTACTAATGTCAAGTCGTTACTACGGTGATGAAAAGATATCAGTAAAGGAGACGTATTTCTTGCCGTAAATGTACAGATTGATTGAAAAGTGAGGGACAAATCGTCAATTCTCATCTACTCTACCATATTTTTGAAGGTAATTTTATGCTCTAAAAGTTTTTCCTGAGGTGTATTCCTGTAACAATTCAGTGATTAGTACGTCAACCATAAGTTTTTTTCATATCGTTGTGAAGCTTATGAAAAAAGGAAGTTTTTCCTTTATCGGCCATGTATCAAATCCATCTCTATTGGAAAAATATTCGTCTTGGAAATTTGTCTTGGGATTTGAAAAAAAAATCATTTCTGAATTCTTTGGCATTAAAAATGTTGAATGATGAGTTTGTCTCGAATGAATTCAATATTCTTTAAGGCAATTTCATCTTCTACAGATTTCTCCTAATGTGTTTTCTTGTAACTCTTCTAGTTTGGAAGATACAGCGTGGTTTAAAAAATAATTCCACGAAATAGAAAAATTAAAAAAGTTAACATCTTGGAAACCATCAACAATAGACACATGTATATATATATATATATATATATATATATATATATATATATATATATATATATATATATATATATATATATATATATATATATATATATATATATATATATATATATATACATACTGAAATTTTTTATACGTGTCTCACTAAAATACGGTTTGTGAATGGCTGGATATAAACAGCCCATTACATACCGAACATTAACTATTTTATAAAGTAATACAGAAATACCGGAATACCGCTACTCGTATTTAACAATCATATTGTACTTACAAAAATTTACATTCAAAACACTTACAAATATTTTAAAAATTTTGCTAACGCGGAAATTACTTTAAATAATTGAATCTTCAGGTTACATAAAACTAGTGTATACTCAATTACGTTCACACACACACACACACACACACACACACACACACACACACACACACACACACACACACACACACACACACACACACACACACACACACAGACACACACACACCACCCACCCACCCACACACACACACACACACACACACACACACACACACACACATGTGATTCACGTTATATGGATTTTTATCAGTTGGGATTAATAGCAATGTCAAATAAACGTTTTAAAAAATTTCTAATCAGAAATAATAGTGACGTAATCTAATTTTATTTGAAATTTCATGGAGAGTATCACCATCATCAAGATTTTGAGATACAATCACTTCATCGTCTTCACCTTGAACGATTATATTGTAACAACCTATAAAAGTAGCTAATAACTCCTGACAGCTTTTATCAGACTCTACTATTACGTGGACATGAGGTTCGCCCTAAATTAACTGGTTTCAACACGGCTCTGGAAATGATGCACACGCTTCAAATCTTTCAGCTCGTCTGCAGAAGTTGTACGGTATTCATTTCCTTCAATTTTTATCTGCATTCTGTTTCGAGACTGTAGTATGTTTTCTAATACATAAACAGAATCTTCAATACTGTGATACGTGTAGCAGCAAAACACATTAGCTAATTAGTTTCACCTCTATATTATTTTACATGCAATCCTGACCTTATCATAAATAATTACATCTGTCAAAAAGCTAATTAAACATAATTCCACGGACTGGGCGTAGCGAGCAACGTTTCCAATTATAGCTTTTAGTCAAAACAATAGTGCCTACAATTACATACAATCGATAAACACAGCTTTAGCACGAGGATTAGCACGAGGATCAAACGAAAACACGCACGCACACACGCACGCACGCACGCACGCTCGCATGCGCGCCCGCTCGCACGCACGCACGTACGCACGCAAGCTTGCACGCTCTCACGTACGCACACACGTACGCACGCTCGTACGTACGCACGCAAGTTCGCATGCTGGCACGTACGCACGCTCGTACGCTCGCACGCTCGCACGTACGCACACACACCTACACACACTCACACACACACACACACACACACACACACACACACGAGGGTGAGAAAACACGCAAATGCAAAAACACAGTAACACAAAAAACACGCAAAGACGAAAACACGCTAACACAAAAACACACGAACGAAAAACGCTATCACGAAAATACGCTAACACAAAAAATACGCAAACGCGAAGACATACAAATGCGAAAACGCGTAAAACGAAAACACGCCAACACAAGAAAAACACGCATAACGAAAACACGCTAAAGCGAAAACTCGTAAACCTGCAAACATGAATCAAGACGGCGGAGCACCGTTAGGAGGAAAACAAGTTTATTAACAAAATTGAAGGAAAGCTTAACGTTTGAAAATATATTGTTATTATTATTCTAACAAAAATGCATCATTATTATTTAATAACACCCTTTATGGGTTTTCTTCTTCTTCTTGAACCGTGATTCGTCGTCATCATGATCGTGATTTTGAAATTCACCCCTCTCCCCTACCTCATCACTCTTCTTTCTCTTCTGTGAACCATCACCATCACCGTGGATGTGAGATACATTCAGCTCAACCACGTCATCGCTTTCATCTTTATCTTGAACGGCTGTGTTGTAATAGTTTATTAACAAGTCAGTAAAATCTCTAATGTCCGCTGATGTTGGCTCAACAGGAGAATACATTATAATAATGCTCACTCGGTGACAGTTACACTTTAAAGAGCGAAACACACGAGAAACAAGTACGCAGCTAGCCTAGGGTCTTGTGCGCAAGAGCGTTCGTCAATGTTCGGGTAGAATCGGTTATCTTCGGGGAATATCTGAAGTATTGACCTAACCACGCTCTAACATCGCCCTTAGGGACATGTTTATAAATCTAAAAGCCTCTTTATGGTTGAGGTATTTTCTCCTAAGAAGGCCGTCTTAGCTAGCTAGCCCTAATAATTCAAGATGGCGTCTAGTGCCCCCCCTTCTACTGCTTAGCTATTGTTTGTGTTATTTTACTCTTCCATTTGTTCATGAATGTATTAACAAAATGTGAAATTGAAATAAACATTCTCTTATTATTACCTAGTATTAAATCAATTTTCCTAAATACTATAGATTTATAACAAAATTGTATAAAAGAAAGTGTTTTTTCATTGTTATATATCAGACACTTTTTACCGCGCGACAAACAATTTTGACTTTTTTATACATCTTCGCTTTAATGCAATTGTCTCATTTGCCACAAAAGACTTTAAAATGGGAATTATGGAACGCACCTTGATTTCTTAATTGCATAAGAAAGTCAAGCAACTTGTCAAAGTGTGTTTTGTAAAAATGTGTTACTAATAATTATTAATTTTATCGTTTTGAAGATACAAACGTAAATAAAGCTTGTATTAAGAAATAAATAACATCTATGTTATATTTATTAATACAATATTATATAATCAATCTCGGAATGTCAAAAATCTCGCTAACAACCACTGACATGACCGAATGTCCTCCCTCCTAACGTAGTGGCCAGTCGCATACTACCCCTAAACCAATCTCTGAGGCAGTCGTGCAAGTCTTCCAGAGCGAGTCATTCATTCTAGGGATTCTTATGGTCACTAGTATTATTTGCAGATCGCCAGTAGGACGTGTTATAATATATAATTCCTGTTTTAGTCGGTCTATAGAAATGGTTTTCAATTTTCTATTGATGTCTATAACAAAACATTTACTATATAAGGACCCTCACACGGAGGCTGCAATGATGACCTAACACTACCAACACGCACAGAAACGTGAGAAACTTTTTCCAGTTCCTTAAAAACAAACATGGTATGTTTTCCGAGCAGGTCTAATTGTCGACATGGCACTCCGTAAGTTTTCTACCAATGAACACGTATCAACTACCGACTTTGATAGTAGAAAAAAATCACTGGGTAACCGAAGAGTGGTACTATAAACTAACTCTGACGGATTTGCACCGATGTCCTCTCTTGAGGAAGATTGTGTCCCTAATAGAGTAGTCGGTAAATTTCACATTCTACAGGAATTTAAAAACGATGCTAAATACAAAGGATCTATTCATGAGTAGTCTGGGTTCAGTCATAAAAACGACAAACATAACATTTAGTGCCTCCAACCATATGTAAACCTGCTCATTTCGAACACTGTTTAGTCGCAGTACGATTGTGGACAAGTAAAGTCATGCAAGCAGCAATAAAATCATTCCTGGAATGATCTGGAAGTTCACTGCCGGATACCTCATACCGCTGTAGTAACAATATGAATAATAATTTAACATTTTGTTAAAATAAAATAGTGATGGTAGTAGTAGTAGTAAAAATGAAGAGAAACAAGGGGAAGGTTATTCCAACTGGTCATCATCATTTCAACATAGGGATGAGGTATATAAACAGGCAGCTAATGCATGCTCGATTGTGCTTCTTATCAACTATCAAACAGTACACATATTGAAATTGGATACAGTACACACCTTAACCTTACACCAGTAGTGCGTATGGATGTGGCAACAGTGATAATGGGGTATTAGACGTGAAGGAATGGAATAATCTTCTAAGATGGTATTCATATGTTGAAGTACAGTTTTTCCGATCCCAAGAAATTGAAAGCGAAATTGATTGGTCACATATAAACGAGGAAGGTATAATACATGAGCAAGATTACGAATCCCTATCTAGAAATCTCGGTATTTATTATAATTGGGAATTGATTAAAGGATATGAGAGAATTTTGAAAACTGTTATGATAGAAAACTACAACTGCTGTTCGTGTACATTCCATGCCCATAATGTAGAATGGTATAATAAGCTATAGATTGGAATTTCTTCAATTTTACAATCTGGTGTATTTCTATGAAAAGTTCATACAAGTGGTTGACTACCGTCGTTTTCATGAGAAGGAATTCGGTGATGATGACATAAAGACATTCAAGATGTTATAAATGCCAAGTATAATATTAATTCACATATCACTGTATGCTTAATGGAAATATTGTACTAACGCCCTGCTTATCTAATGCATTGACTAAAAATAAAGTTTTTGTGCTCTCGATTTTAGGTATAAATACCCTACCCTATCCCTCAAGGTGAACAATGATAGGTAAGAAGCGCAAAAGTGCAGGTGGTTTAGTGAATACGCTAATCAATAAACTTCCGGTGGAATTGAATTTACCCGGTTACCAGTATTGTGGGCCTGGTACAAAATTAGAGAAACGACTCGCACGCGGTGACGCCGGTATTAATCAATTAGATGCTCGGTGCAAACTGCATGATATCAGTTATTGAGACTCCCAAGATTCAGAAAGTAGACATAGAGCAGACAAAATTATGGAGGAAAAAGCTTGGGAACGCTTTAAATCGTCAGACGTAACATTAGGTGAACAAGCTGCAGCTTTAGCATTCGGTACCGTCATGAAAGTAACGAGAAAATTTGGAATGGGGTGTAAACGTCCGTCCAAGAAGAAGAATGGTGTAAATTTTTACATGTACGAAAAGTAATAACTAAAAAAATGAAAGCTAACGGAGATTTCAGCGACACAATAAAGTCAGCCTGTCAACGGCAAAACGTGTGGTAAAAAGGTTCGGGGGAAAGAAAAACATTAAAGTTCCTAGAACAATTCCCTTACCTTAAGAAGGAGGTGTTTTACGGTTTCTTATTCCGTTATTCGCAGGATTATCAGCAATCTGTGCTTTAGCTGGCGGCGCATCGGGAATTGCTAAAGCAGTCCATGATGCAAAAAAATGCAAAGAATTGCAAGAAGAGACATCGCGCCATAGTCGCATGATGGAATCGATCGCTGGCGGCGCACTTTATCTAAAACCATAAAAATCTGGCGGTGGTGCATTATACTTAAAACCGTTTCCAAAAAACTGAGTAGATTACCCGAAAGACTGTTAACAGATATTGATTTAAAGAAATACACAAAAGATGTACCCTACTTTAGGGGTATTTTTATGAGAGATAGCCTGCCTAAATTACCATGGAAAAATGAATCTGGAACCATCAGCTTAGATAGTCAAAGCGGACCGGGTACACATTGGGTTTGCTACAAAAAGCGTGGTAAAAAGGTATGGTATTACGATAGTTTCGGTAATCTTCGACCATCAGTCAAAGTGATTAACTACTTTCGGGGATTTAACATTTATTATAATTACAATCAAGATCAGGAATTTAATACTATTATTTGTGGGCCCCTATGCCTACAACTTCTATATAAATAATAGATAAAACCTTACATTTTCTCATTTATGTCAATAACATACAGTTTAGAAGGTGTTGATAACATAGTTAGTTACAACTTCTATCTACCGATAGAGCTAGATTTGAAGAAGAAATAGGTTGTTGGATTGGTGGGATTTTAAGGCTGCAACAGCATTAGAAACATTTATACGGGCAACGATAGATTTTATTTTAGAACAAATTCATGTCATTTGCGAGTGATTAATATTCCATACGGTGCCTATGAGCGATAGAGATGAAATTAGTGATTGCTTGAAATCAAAGATACCCACAGAAAAATTTTTCATTAGGGCAAACAACAATACACTTGGTGTGAGATAAACAGTTCATTTGAGATCGATTTTACTAAAGAGAATAGCATTGGCCGCATGCTCGGTTTTGAGCCTAAAATTTTAGAAGAGAATATTTTACATGCATCCGCGTTAGACATCCAAATAATTAAACATACTAATCTACATGTAGAGTGCAACATTATAAAGGGACCTTTTCGAAGCGGTAAACCTGCAAAAGTAATATATGAAATTGACGTTTCCGTCCCCCCGGGTTATCGTTTGGATAAAATTCCAACCAATACTCAACATTTAGAAGTAAACACAGCCATAATAAGTAATATAACAATCAAACTGATAAATCAAAAGGGAGAGTTACTAGACTTTGGTGAAAGTTAACCATTCACGGTACGCTTAGAACTTAACCATTCACGGTACGCTTAGAACTAAAAGAACATAGGTATGCGAATTAATCATCGGACAATTCCATCTTCGTACAAAAGACTTCATCCCTATCAACCCTCATTGAAGTTAACATCTGCAGAGAAATACTTTTTAACATAAATTGGATTGACTATGTACATTTTAATGATGCATGAACCTTCCGAAAAGTAATATGTAGTAAATAATTAGTTTAGATGAAGAATTAAAATATTAATGTTTCTCTAGAAAATGTTAAATAGAACCTTGAAGGTTTATGAATGAAGTTTATTTGTTTAATGTCTATCTCTTTTGCACAATGATATGTTTCGCTTACACACATCGCAGCCTGAAAGTTATTGTATCGATTTCTCGAAGTCCTCTGAATGCATATGTATTCATCAAAAATACACAGATGTATAATGGGTATATATATATATATATATATATATATATATATATATATATATATATATATATATATATATATATATATATAAGGATATATTTGTGGTCACCAAAAAATGAGGGACCAATACAAGTAGAATTCAATGAGCGAAATGGTGAAAAATCCTTTACAGTATGCATACCATTGAACCACATATTTGGAATAATGGAGGATTATCGTCAAGTAATCGTGTATATGCGTCAAGAGCTGATTTTAATTCAATCTAGAAGCGATACAAACTGCTACTATGGTGACGTTGATGCGGAAATAACCCCACTTAACTCTTAGTGATGCCGCGAAACTGGATTTGTTTGAAGGAATCAATAAAAATTATATTATTACTGTTCTATTTCGTCAATGGGAGTTATATGGATTACCTGCTTTAAAACAAGCAGCCTCTGATATATGGCTAATAAAAACGTCAATGCAACTGGAAAAACGTTGTATAATTGTAGCATTCCAACAAGGTAAAAGATACACAACGTCTGCAAGAACCGGAAATTTTGATCACGTTAACATCAGAAACCTTAAAGTAGAATTCCGAGTATTATCCCTATGAAGCAATGCATTTGAACTTCAGTGCTAACCAATGCACACCTGCCTATCGCAATTTTTTTAAATTCCGATGTGACTGCTATGGTCACTATGATACAGATGTGTTATTCAACTAAACCGAATTCAAATCATGTCCAGTATTTGTAATGGACTGCTCTAAACAAAATGAATTCTTAAAAAACTCAACAGTAGCTATCACATTGGAAATAGAATCTCTAACACCGTTCGATAATGGAATCGTAGCCTATGGTCTTATTCTCCACGATGCTATTGTGCAGTACAACCCACTCACCGGAGAATTGAAAAAAATATAATGTGTGTCTAGTATATAAATAAAAATGTTGTAATTAGTCGTTTAGTTTCGTTTCATCCATAAAATATGCAAGTAGTTGCGCAGAAACAAAAACTTCCAATTCAAAATCATGACTTTGATAAAAAGTTTGGTACTTCAAAACATGGCGATTTACTTCCTAATAGTATACGTGGCATTATATGTGACCCCTCCAACTGCGGAAAAACAAACGCAATGATTAGTTTTCTTACTGAGAAAAATGGTTTGAAATTTAAACATGTATACGTATACTCCAAGTCATTGAATCAAACAAGTACAAACTTTTACAGAAAATGCTACTTCCGATAAAGGATATAAGTTACTTTACGTTCAGCGATAATCAAGATGGGATTGAGCCGAATTGTGCAGAAGCAAACTATATCTTTATCTTTCATGATATCGCCTGTGAAAAGCAAAATAACATAAGGGAATATTTTTCTATGGGTGGACATAACAGTAAAATTCCAAAGCAATTAATTCGTGACAATGCGAATCTAATTACATTATTTGAGCAAGATGAATTAAACCTATAACATGTCTATGAGGATCATATAAGTCCCACCATAGGCATGACATTGTTTCGGAATATGTGTTCAAAGTGCTGGGTAGATCCGTTTGGTTTCATAGTCATAAATAAGGATGCTGAAGTCAATAATGGTCGCCATAGGAAAAAGTTTGATGAATATCTAATACCTTAACTACTCAGTTTAAGTAGCTTAGAGTAAACTGGAACCTGTCTTGCTACACCCTATACAATACCTTAACCTGCTTTCAGTGGTTTAGTAGTTACTCATCCGTTTAGGTATTAACAGCTATCTATTCAAACACCAATTTTGCTGCAATGGATAGTAAGGAGATGATATTAAAGCGAAAAATTATTCAAGCTCGTAAAACAATACAGCAGAAATATAACAGTCTTAAAACTGCTCGCATTGATTATGAAAGAACGTAATTATAAACTAACTGAAATAGTGAATAAAACGCATCCTGATTAAAAAAACACCTAAAAAGGAGTCCGTTGACGTTAAACCCAAATACGCACCTTTGTTCATATTGCGAAGTATGCGTGCTACTACTCCTACTAGCCCGTTAGGTTCAGGTTTCATTTCACCCTCATTAGCAAGGAAGAGTGATACAAGCCCCCTAGATCAGCTTCCGTTTTTTTAAATAAATCCCCCTCCATCTCCTCGTACACTATCTTTCCTAGAAACATCTGGCGTAGGAGAGATTAATGCCGAGGAAGAAGAAGAACCTCTTAGTATCGCAGGTGATTCCCGCAATAAGCCCATCTCCGAAAAATTTCTCGAGCAGTAGCACGAATTACCTCGTATATACGTTGAACGTATTATGAGGGATCTTGAAGGCGCTATTGATCACACTTATGGAGTCCATCCATTACGACACCAAAATAAACAAATGGACAGTTGGTAAGGCCCCCATCACAATTAAAGGAAACGTAAAAAGGGACTCCAGGTTTATATGATCTGCTTATTATGAATGAACCCGATTTAAGCCTAGTAAATTCAAAAGATAGAAAGAATTATAAAAGTAATTTTAGAAGCTAGGAATGTTGCAAGTCGAGATCATGATGTAAGTGGACAGATTCGAGGAAGCCGCAGCAAAAAGTATACACATATAATCAAACCCTTGCTATCAGCATGATCACCCACAACTCAGGGAAGTAGAGCTATGTTTTTTAAGGAACTCACAAACAGACCGATTGAATATAAACATGGGAATGATGTACAAGAACTAATTCGTGATCTAGAAGTATTGTGGACAGAAAAATTGGCTGGAAACGCAGGTGTCGTAAATTATATAGTATCAATTGTAGAGGAATAGTATGAAGATGGATACATTGAAAGACCAAACACTCGTTTTCTGAACAATATAAATCCGAATGCATTGATGTCGACTATCATAACTAAAATGTCCCTTGATAAATTTGGGCGATCACATGCCCAGTATCAATTTAAGAAGTTAACCCCTCAGTTTCAACTTACTGATGATAATCAATTCGATATCGAGAATAAGAGACTCAACAATGTTGCCAACCCCATAGATCCTCAAGATGTCATCACCAAGCAATAGTATTTATCGACAAGATTGAATTTCGATGGAAACCGTTTGATACGGTTGGCGGATCCGGAAGAAGATGGTGATGTAAAGAAGACCTTGATTTTTGTCTGAAAGCAGTTCAGAAAGCTGTTAAAGGGAACTTTAACGCTTATCTAGTGTTGGAGAAAAAACTACATCAACTTAAAGAAATTGAGGATAAATTAGTTCCATGTCCAAATTACAACCCGTTAATGAATTGCACAACCCGCACAATAATTAAGGGATAAGGTGACCTTTGTCAAGCAGATTTGGCCAAACAAAATATGGGCAATAAGTATATATTAGTGGTTATCGACTGTTTTTCGAAATACTTATGGCCTAAAGGATTAAAAACAAAATCGGGCATGGAAGTTGCCAACACCATGCAAGCAATCTTCAAAACGGGCCGGAAACCTTCCAATTTGCAGACAGATGCAGGAAAAGAATTCTACAATGAGCATTTTACTAAACTAATGCGGCGTTATGGAGTCAATCATTAGTCCACCTATAGCATAAAGAAGGCTGCAATTGCGGAACGTGTTATTATAACCATTAAGGGTGTTCTATATAAGTCATTAAGCCTACAAGGTAAATACAAATGTATTGATACAATTGATACCATAACCATGGATTATAACAATCGTAAGCATAGAACTATCGGAATGAAGCCCAAAGATGTCGGTAATAAATATATTCGATAGGAATCGAAATTCTGTGGGTGACAGTACGAAACAGTAAATTTAAAAGTATTTTAGCCAAAGGATACACACCCAACTGGTCTAGTGAACCATATAAGATTGTGAAAGTTCGCATTACTAACCCCACTGCGTACATGCTGGAAGACATGAAGGGAAAACCTGTACTGGGAGGGTTTTATGAACATGAATTACAGAAAAAAAGTATCCTGATGTGTACCTGGTGAAAAAAAAGTGCTTCGCTCCAAGAATAATAAGTTATTCGTAAAGTGGTGGGGATTGGATGAAAGATCATGATTTAATAAAGACGATTGAGTTTTATAACGTAGCTATAGGGATTATTTGTAACTTTTGGATGAAGTAAAACCACATAAAAAAAAGATAATTGTATTTTATTTTTTAAATATTACATTATCCTAGATAGTAAACCTAAAGTATTTGTATAATCGTTTAAATTACTGGATGGCCATATTCCCGAATCTGGTCCACATGTCCATCCCAAGCAGAAATTTGTTTCACCTTTTTCAATGTTTTCCAATATCCGGCGGTAAATTTTGTGGTGCTCCTCATTTTCCCACAGTTAAAAACATATGTAATGTTTTGTTCTAATAATACTTCAATTAAAATAGCGAGGCACTTGTAATTAGCATAATATACTGCTGTCTCAATACATTCACTTATAATAAAGAAAGTGTCTTTATAAACAATATTTTGTACGCTAACATTTGTCGAAGTACACAATGAATCACCCCATAATAACTTGTACATGTACATTTTAAGGGGTATGTCACCAAGTAAATTCATATCATCTAAAATCCTATCTACATCATTAGAGGTTAACGAACTTTTATTGGTACACAATTTCGTAAAACCTTTAATGGTATTGTCTAAGCTAATTTTTCTATCAAATAATGTCTTAATAATAACTTCATTTGCACACTTTGAGTTTATAGCACACAGTTAACACACTCATCAGGAATAAAAATGTGTTGCAATATATTCAGTACGAATGTATGGCTTTCAGGGGAGGTCAAAGAACGCTTCAGGTACTTTCTGTAGGTTTGATCACTACTGCACTGCAGTTCTTCCTTCAACTCCTTTTCAAGGTTTCAGAGGTATTACAAAATGTTAAGTGACAGTGAATCAAACTTCCCGTATTATGTACATTGACCTAATCGATTTTTTATTTGTATGTAGATAAATATTGTGGTTAATAAATTATCAGTTTTATAAAAAATATTGTATTTGTTAGATGACCTTGAAGCGTCGGATTGAACAATGGATCGGATTTGTTCTTTAAAATTGATTTCTCAGAATTGAGCCTGAAAAGATAGGAGTATCTAGATAACAATATATTTTTAGAAATTGTGACTAACTCGGTAAGAACAATGAATCACGTTTGTTCTTTTCTCAGAGATGTGACCTTGAAATTTGTAAGCATAGACTTTGAAGCGTCAGTCTGAACAATGGATCACCTTTGTTCTTGAAAATTGATTTCTCAGAATTGAGCCTGAAATGGTGGGGGTAGCTGGATAACAATCTATTTTCAGGAATTATGACACAAACTCGGCCTGAACAATGAATCGACTTTGTTCTTTTCTCAGAGATGTGACCTTGAAATGGGGGGAAACGGCTACCTGTGTTGCGAAACAGCTATATGTTTTGGGAAACGTCTATCTCTATTTTGGAAACGGAGTCACCTGAGGTCAATGAACTTTGCTGGGGCGTGACCTTGCAAAGTAAACTTCCAAGAATTGCTTGATGACCTTGAAACATGCCTAGCATATACAACCATCTATACGATACCCCTTGAGAATTGTAATAACACCCCAAGGTTTGAGACATGTCAATGAACTAATTGATTGGGCGCGTGACCTTAAAAAGATTAAGTAACGTTAAACTTTTCCATCGAAATTAATTTAAAATCAACCTTGATTTCTTGGTGGAATAGCATCCTCCAATATACCCTCAATTAAACCCTAAACGTGTGACCTTGACAAAACGAGAAGGTTGATCCCTATAAGTAACCTCAAGGCTTGATACAGGTCAATAAATTAATTGATGGGCGCCGTTGTAAAATCCATCCTGATTTTACTAAAATTTTTGTAATTAATTATTTGCTAATTGCCCTGCAGCAATCAAGTTGTATGAAGTTTCATAATAGTAAAACTCATTGCAAAAGATTGCGCGATATTGCATCACAAATAATTATTTTAATCCCCTCCGACATAGATATAAAAAAAGCATCAAATGCTCTTACGTCAGAAAACCCTCAGCCAATCACAACTAGAGGACCCCTGCATAGAAGCGGGACACATCCACCGCGAATTATCTATAAAAACCGCGGCGCTACCGGAAGGAGATCCAGATTTAGACCGCGCGCGCCTGTCGTACTTGGTTTCGTTGTCTACGCCGCCGATCTGTCGATTGCCGCATGCGTTCATCCTGAACCGTCGTGTACCTTTAGTCGTGTTACTTCGCCGCCCGCATAGGTGAATTAGCGTCATACAATCAAGCTGCTGGTTTAGATACTCTAAGGTTAATAACACGTAAGTTGTATTGCACCACATTACGTAAACATTACTCCAGACACCCAGAGAAACGACAGGCTGCAGAGCCTGGAAGTTATCTCACCGTTCCAGAACACACACTAGAAGTCACACGACAGGCTGTAAAGCCTGAAGTCACCTTCTGCAAACATACAAACACCAGAAATACGCGACAGGCTGTAAAGCCTGAACTCACCTTCTGCAAACATACACACACGAGAAGTACACGACTGGCTGTAAAGCCTGAAGTCCCCTTCTGCAAACATACACACACCAGACAGCTTTATACAGCACGAGACGGGCTGGACCCAGAATCTTATAAATGTTCTTCATTAAACATATATTGCGCCTACAATACACCTACCACCAGGAAAAAGTAGCAATACAAACAAGCGACGCCAAGACCTGGAGTTAATCTCAATACCAGAAGTCGTATTCTTAGAGATCACCTGCGTGATCCTCCAGTTAAATAAAGATGAACCCACGGTGCGTTTACGTACTAAATTGCATCAAACGTGATCCAGCGTCTCGCGAACCGACTACAATATGTTAGATATCCTTCTAATAATATTTCTTAATAAAGGAAATTCTGTAGGATAAACATGCCTGTATCGCGAGTATATTTTCACGCAACGAAAAACCATCCACTATTTCGTTCCCAAAGGCCTGACTAATTTACCAGCATCATAATAAATTTCGAACGTTATACGAGTAAATTCTCTCATTTTACCCCAGAGAATAATCGTGTACGTAAGAAACCAACATTCCGTCTGAAACAATTCACATAATTGTTTAATTTAGTTCACGCAGTCCTAAAACTTCGTGTAAAAGTTATACGCGTTTAAACAATAACAGACGTTTTCTGATAATAAAAATTTAACGCGTTTTATTGCCGGACATAAATAAATGTTATGTATTAATCAATGTAAATACGTTCTGAATTAATTAAGAAATCCTGAGATCATCCTGATCAGTTAGTTTAAATAATCGAGCGCGCACGAACAATTTGCACTCAGAAACGTATAAATATTAACCTGTTCTTTGTGAAAAATTACAAGTCCTAAATTCACATATATTCATTCCGAAAGCAAAATCACATATAAGAATAGTCATGCGCACGAAGGTTACTATAAATTATTGATTTTTCTCTTTGACCTGCTTACAAACACCAGCGCGATCGTTGTCCCCTGCTTATATAATACGGAGAATATTACACATTGCCACCCGACAAATAACACGCTACGGTTTACAGGGCCCGCCTAAGCGTTCGTAATAAATAACAAAATATCGTCATTATCAGGATTTTCTTCATAACACACTAGCAATTGAACCACAATAATTTGTTTCCACAGAAATATCTCAGGAACCAGTAAGCCCACCACTACCGTCTCCGGGGGACAAACAGAAAGTTATTTCAGTTATATTAGGGTACCTGCTTTAGTTTATTTTTCACTTTACCGTAGTCTTAAGACATATATTTAGCGCTGTAAGAAATAGGAAATATACGTTTAAAACATTTTATTGTAATTACTGAAAGTGTACACTGTTAAACACCAAAATACGAACCCGACTTGAGCTAGTCCGAGGCACGTTAAAATAAACCATTTTAATTCTTGTAAGCAAAGTGGCTTACAGCGTGACCTTAAAAAGATTAAGGAACGTTCAAATTTCCTATCAAAATTTAATTTAGAATCGACCTTGACTTCTTGGTGGAAGAGTATCCTCCTATTTACCCTCAATTGAACCCTGAACCTGTGACCTTGACAAAACGAGAAGGTTGCTCCCTATACGTAACCTTGAAATCCTTGACCTTGAAGCGGGGTGGTAATTGATGGTGTCTTTTTCTAATCTAGTTACTTTAATGACCTTGAGGACTATACATTGGTGCAGACAATGTGTACGATGACCTTGACTTTGAAAAAACAATGTAAATGGGCGCTTCGACCTTGAAGCGGGGACGCGTATGTACAAGGATGACCTTGAAGAATATGCAAGCAATGTGAGCGACTTTGACCTTAAAAATTGTAATTGACCCTGTCCTTATTTGTGTATGTGACCTTGACCTTGAAAACCAATCTAGTGTCTTTTCTAGTGACTTTTTTCAAATTTGTTTATTTCAATGACCTTGAGGAATATACTTTGATGTAGGCGATGTATATGATGACCTTGAAAACCGTTCAATGCGACGTAGGGAATGTGAGACCCTATACCTTGAAGAATATACACAGGCAGCGTGTACAGTGGGCCCCTTGAAAAATTTGATATAGGTAAAGTGAGCGTGTACGCAGGTAATGTAATATATTACATTGTACATAACACAAATATTGTTTGCGTTGCTGTTACTGAACTTATTCTATGTACCTACTGAGAGTTACCTTTAAAGGTTACTTTAGCTTACTATTATATATTCTAATACCTAGTCTTCTTCGTTCTCGTTGAGTATTGAAAGCGATACCAACCACTGTTTAGTAAATTACGTTCTACACTTGTTACCGTTGTTTCGCTTGATATGTTAATCACTAAGTAATAATTCTTGGTGCGAATGAAGCAGGGTTAAAGTTTGCATACTTAAACGTTAGGTCGTTACTTAACTGTTTCGCGCCTGTCTTTGACTTTATTGCGAGTAATAACATCGATATCCTAGCACTTAGTGAAACCTGGCTACATTCAGGGATTGGTAGTACTATTATTTCAATATCAAATTTTAACATAGTATTGCGTGGAGGTGGTTTGATTTTTCACACAATAGACTCAGTTCAATTTAAATGACTGTAAATACAATTCAATATTGAACAGTGTTGGATACACTTCACCGCTGTAAATACAAGTTTTCGAATGGGGTTATGTTCCAGATCACAATTATATAATCATAATTTATTCATTAATGAATTGGGAAGTACATTATCTAGTTTAAAGCTTTGTTATGACGAAATAATTTTAGTAGGAGATTTCAACATAAATATACTTAATCTGCATAATGCTTCTAGTACGGCACTTTTGTATATGGCGGACTCATTTCACTTAACACAAGATATATTATATACCTGGCATTAATGACAAGGTAGGTGTTTTCACCACTTAGTATAGTCAGAGCAAGGGGAAAGATCATAGATTTTATTATAACCATTTACGTAATTTAACATCTAAAGGTGTAAATCGTGAAAAAAAGGCCCTTTCTTCAATGCAATTTAACGGGACCAGGGAAATCAATGTGACACATAAGAAGGTCCTATTTTATAAACAAGAACAAGTCAGATAGTTTACCAGAGTTTATCAAAGATCCAAATGACATTAATCAATTTTTTGTTGCTACTATGTCCAGGCCATATTTAGTTCCTAGTACCTATTCCATAAATTTATATATTTATTAAATATATATTTATAATAATACGCAGTCTTCCTATTACTAATTGCTTTTCCTTTTCGTTAAATTCTGCAGAGGGTTGAGATGGCTTAAACATATACATAATGAAACTTACTTGTCCTTACTTCATTCCATTTCTGGTTAATATTGTCAACACTTGCTTGCTCGACGGTGTTTATTCAGCTTTGTGGAAACAAGCCATTGTCCATCCATTACCTAAAATTTCTATTCCGTTAGACTTGAAAGAATTACGACCTATTAGTATATTATGCGCGTGTTCAAAATTGTTAGAAAGAATAATAGACAAGCAGTTGCGCGAGTTCGTGGAAGTAATTGGAATACTTCCTACAAGTCAATCAGGGTATCGAAAGGGCTATAATACTGAAACTTCAGTAACTACTCTACTTGATGATATAGTCAAAGCTACCGATTATAATATGTTAACTCTAGTAGTACATATCGATTGTTCTAAACCCTTCGATACCTTAAATTATGACATGTTAATGGCCTTGCTTAAATTCATTGGTTTGAATGAAACGGCAATAAGCATTTTTGCTGATTACCTCAAAGGTGTATCCCAAAGTGTTAAGTTAAATAATGACTTATATGATGCCACAGATCTCCATTCAGGCGTACTAGAAGGTATTACAGCATAAACAAGCCGTAAGACGAGGTAACAGATAAACTTGGCCTTCAAAAATAGTAGTAGAAATCGTCATAAAATAGGAAATAGGCTCCGGGATATATGAAATATCTCAATAGGGAATGAAATACCTAATTACGATAGTTCACAGCTCGCTCAAAATACCCAAATAACTTGCTTACCTATACGTAATCTACACAGGCGGCCCCAGGACCAGCAGATCTTTCGCCAACCTCAAAGGCTTGAAATATTTGCACACTTAAATAAAATAGTAGCCCGCCGTAAAAAAATCAAACACTTCTGTAATGAACAAACGCTAATCTCTTGTCACGTTACGTTAATCCAAAATCTCAATATGTAACACAATTTCACCTCGTCAAACAAAAATATAGTAATGTAGTAATAATAAAAAAACGCTTTAACTATATATACAATCGTTTTAAATCGAAATCCTAAAATTACGTTTGATTATGCTCAATCCATAAACAAAACAAGAAAAAAATGTAAAAATAAATATAAATTTAAGCAACAAAATTATCAAGTGACCCAATGAAAGAAAAGCTGTGAATTCATGCATTTACTTTATACCTAAACAACACATAATAAAGAAAAAAAAACACCCAAAATTTTATTTAAATTTGGTCAATCACCACATCCAAGAAAAACACAAAAGTTGCCTTAACTACAGAGGCGCTTTGGTTACACAGAATCTGGGACGGATTATAACCTCGACGATACGGCTGTACTTATCACGGGAATCGATGCGTTGTCAAAGGCGCCCTTAATATAATTTCCGTGCCTGCTCTTTTAATTCCCAAGACGGTAGTTTTACCCTCGCTAACGCCGTACTGCCGCGGGTTGAATACGCCCTTTTGTTTTATCACATGTTTACCTGTAGTAAACACATGGGACGGTATCGGATCGGTCCTGTCGTTCTTTCCGGGCTTCAAAATTAATCTTACGGTCTGAATTTTCCAGAACTTCGAGAATACCCCTCTATTTAGACAGGTATTAAATAGGTCGGTCCTTGATTCTGGTGCGAATTCGAGTGCCCTTAATGCCGCGGCTGGCGTAAAATGCCGTCGTGCCACGTTCCTCTCTTATTGGACATTCGACGCAATGCTCTTTCAGTCTCCGCGATGGTTACGATTCAGTCGTTTTCTCCGCAGATTCCGGTCGTGCGGTGCGCTTTCCTGATTGCCCAATGGTTTTCCGAATCGTCGGATGCGCGATCTTTCTGAAAAAAAATCCTTAGTAGTTCCGTCGCGGTTTCCAAAGCCCCCACCGTCATCGTACTGTTTTCCCTTTTTACAGTATTCAGTCCATGTCTGCCTCCGTAGTGATCGCAGAGTACCTAGTACGCCGTTCCCCATTGACCTGTTCCGTAATTTTGCGTGCAATATTCCCCTGAGGGGTTACCAGCGCAAGTTTTCCTACATTAGGTACGTCCTAGTGGTTCGCGAGGATACCCGCGCCGGTCGCTGGCGACTCGTCCGTTTGACGAGCAACCGGCGCCGGCCTCCCCGATTTGGACGGCTCCATAGCGCCCGTTTCTGTTCGTTTGGTCGGTCGACGTGACTATTCGGGAGTATTCTTTACGCTCTCGGCCGGCCTGATTATGTCGCTCACTCGCTCCCGGCATCCGGCGCGTTGTAGTGGTTCGCGGCGGCACCGCGTAGATTACTCGCGGCTTGTATGCTCGACGCGAGACCGTTGCGAGTAAATGGTGGACGTAGCCGCAGCTCGCTTAATATCCGGACTACCATCGCCCCATTGGGCGCGCCGGTAGCTCGGTACACGTACGTCCGATGAGCGACCGGCGTCTTAGATCCGATGTAGGCGAAGGTTCCATGCATATTTAGTTTCGATGTAGGGATACCTCCGATGTAAACTTAGCTCCGAGGTAGGCGAAGCTCCTATGCAATATAAATATACATGATATGTTATTAAATATCTATAATAATTCTTCACTGACTGAACTTTCACTATCCACCAGATCTGATACTTCCAGCTGATAGCTTTCAAATGGAGGTAATATAAATATAAAACCTTATAACGTGGCATATACCTTTCTTATTTGGTATTTTTTTATTTATTTAAATAAATTTAATTCTAAAAGTGGGTAATTAAAATCGGTAGGGCTAATAAGATCACTATCATTTTTATTATTACCCTTCAATTAAATAAAAGTGAAATTCAAAAATAAAATAGTTATCACAATTTACCACAACAGTAAAACAGATTTGATTAATTGAAAATAACAATAATATGTGAGTAGAAACCTAAATTAATGAGTATTTAATTTGCAAGTGGCCCTCGTAAAGGTAAGCGAACAAGCTCTTTGGTGTTACGGTCAATTACTGTCGGAAACAGTTTTATTTGCAGAGTGACATTTTCTAAATGTGTAAGACTAGTATGTATTTTATTTTTTAAATCTAGGGTGGGTTTTGGTGAATTATTAATTGTTGTGGGTGGAGTATTGTCATGACGTCGCACAGCAAAGTTTTCATATGAGAAAAGAATTTTATTGACCAAGGTTTTGGGATACGAGTTCTTGATGAAGAGTCTCGATAACTTCCTCAGATTTTTCGTGGTGAAAGAGGCATCACCGCCACTAGTTTGACTATTGGTGATGATCCTCGGCCCTAAATTGTTTAATAATTATTTAAATAATGCAAATTAGCGAAAGCTCTCTCGAACCAATACTAGTTACCCCTACAAAATCCAGTAAATTTTTTCACAGCCAATAATTTTACCGTAAAAGTAAAACAGCTCCATATTAAGTTCGTTGGATAAGTACAAACAATCATTTCAGTATAGGCACTAACACACTTAGAATTCAGAAAATATAGTTACGTCATTATGAACAAAGGTCAATCAGAATTCATTTTCTTGTCACACCGGCACTGCAATTGAATTCACCAGCATTCCGTCGATAAAAGAACCCCTAACTTCTTAATTTTCTTAGTTCAGGTTTACACAAATTTCGTTAACAGTAAATTTTAAACCAAAAACCATATGTTAGAATCATTTCTGCATATGGTTGACGATAATATATACCCAAATATAACTTTGTTTACACTACTTTGTTACTGTTTCGTTAAACTTATTAAAGCATTACTATCTACAGCGAACGTGTCCTTTATCATGGCCAGATGTGTACTCGAAACAATCTTATTATCACCCGGACTTCTTTACGAATAACCCACAACAAAAGCGACATTTTTCCAAAAACAAAACGTGGTTCGTACTACTATTCAAACACGTAACCACCTTTTTTGGGCTAGAAAATGTCAAGTACTGACAACGGTACCCGAAACTACATTATTTTACCGCGATTGAGGGATAACAGAGAATCTACCCCTTCAGAATCTCTCATCACGGGACTAACGTAACAAGGTTTCATCTCGTCCTCAACATACTAATTTTGAGTACCTAGTGGAGCCGCGATATCGGGAGTCTAAACCACCATAGCTAAAACAAGACTGACCGTAAAAACTCAAATCCCCCTTACATCTTCATCATCATCCCAATGTCACCCGCGGTTATCCAAACTAAAAAATATAAGCTATAAGCTTTACCCGACGAAAACATGTTACTTCCGCGAACTGATAAGCTCTAACTTATTTTTGCAACGACATACAGTTGAGCAACCAAACTTTACGAACTTTACAAAGAACATATTTTAATAAAAACGATTCAGTAAACTTTTAAAAAGAGTTCAGCACCCATTTAACTCGACATACCTCAGGCTTACATTATCGAAAAAGCAATGTTATACCCACATCTTGTATTTTTCCAATTACGTTTCATTTAATCAACGTGACGTTAACTCTTAATACTGAAAGTAATTCTACGAGACGTAATTTTTCAAATCCATTTAACAAAATTCGCCAAAATTTAAAACACAGAAACTAATCTACATTTCTTTCACTAAAATAATAATACCCAGGTGCGTAATGAATTGTAATTTTACAAAGACTTTTAATTTATTAAAAATGGCCAAACTCAAAAATATCTTAATGTTCCTTACGAAAATGAAATTTTAAATAATTTGCAATATTAATCCAGCCAGCTTCAAATTTTAATTAATTTAATTTTAAGCACATCGAGAAGAAAAAAACTTCTAAACAATTTCAATCCCCTGAATCTTAACACCTGAAAACAACACACTTTAAATCTGTTGACTTTTAAAACCAAAATTACGGAAAACCAGAAGAAAAGAAGTTACAATTATTTATCTAAAATAGAAATATCATTACATTTATACCTAAAAATAATGCTGCAAGTAGTAATTTGACCCACTTCGTTTGAAATGGAATAATATAAGAGAGAACTTTGGGTATGTGGGTATATAATTGCATTATTATAGTCGATATTTCGAAATAATTTTATTTCTTCATCGATAATACATATAAAATTTTACTGAAGTCAGAATACATATATAAATTTAAGTATGAATCTTAACAGGGTATGATAAAATAATTTGAGTTAGAATTATTAAAAATTATAAATAGAAAAACGTACAATTGAGGCGTTTCTGGAAAAAAACATGATTGGTCCAAAATTAACATATTTGGGAAAATGAAAAAAACTTTCCGGCATTTTCTTTTTTGATTAGGGTGCTTTATTGGCATATCTAGTAAAAGTAAAAATACTTAAGATACTTCGTCCGGAGTCACTCATGTTCTTTTTTTTGTCAAACATGTATGGGAAAAAACACAAAAATCTGAGGTTTAAAAAAAAAAGAATTAACTAGTGTCCTTAATACAGACACTAAAAAAATAGGAATCAACTCTGACAATAAATAACCTCACTACCACCATACCCAGTCTTCGCAGCCTCTGCTGCTATCATCGTTTTCGATGATAATGTTATTAGATATTAGTGTCAGGTGCTCTGGTTCTGGTTTGTTATTAAGTCTCCTTAAAATTTTCTGATGCTGTGGTTATGTAGACGAAGTAGAGGTTTTTCTAATGTATCCAATTTTGTTTTCTTAATTGGTACTGGCAAATTATAAGCACGATGTAAGCTAACTTCATTTTTCATGATTGCTTTTGATGCTAGTAGTGATGAACACCATTCACCACTATAACTACCTATGAGGAAGGTGCACCTGTTAGTACTATAAATTTTTATTTCAATAGCAGGTTTTGGTTTTAAAAAAAAATTTGTTAGTTGCACTTTTAGTGCAAACAATCTAGCTCTTGCTTGTAGAATTAGGTTATCCCACCCCTCTGGAACCTCAACTCGTTAATTTTTTCTTTTCTTTCTTGAGATGAGAGAAAATCCTGATCATTCGGTAGATATGAATATCCTCTTATAAGGAACAGGTAAATTATGGAATCAAACATTTTTAACACATGAACTAATCCACATAAAAAATGTATTATACCATAGCTCTTGTTTTGGCCCGGGGCAGTCATCCTTAATCAAAACCAATTTTCTACACAGATCGTTGGTATTAAAGTAGTCCAATAACTTCGACATAATGTCGCTTGATCCGTTTTTCTGTTATTCTGTATAAGTATACATTGCTGCTTTGTTACGTCCAAAATGAGGGATCTCGTAAACCTTGCAAAAATACTGGATTAGGCGGTATAGTGGCAGTGGCAAATTCTGCCTAAAATCAAATGTGTGCAAGAAATTTCGCCTGCTCTTGCTTGTTCTTTATAGCTGCGTTTTTTTGGTGTGGAATGCATTAGCTTTTCTTAAATGAAGTTCTTTTTGTATTTTGCAAGTATCTGCATCGGCTTCAGAAATACCCTTCTGGATTATACTCATACTGGTCACATTCCGCACAAGTGTCTGAACGCGGAAGTCCAAATTTAATATTAAATTTGGTTTTAAATACTTTCCAATACAATTTGTATGGTACATTAGGATAGTGTTCTTGAAGAAAAGATTTGTGCATATCTTTCACTGTTAACTCTGAAGGTGAAGGTGAACAGCTGGTTCGGATTCTTTCTCCATGAGTAATGTGAAAATATACGTATATTGTCCTTTATGAGGACGATATCTTCTTCACTGTACTTTGTGGTATATCTGGTTAACGGTCAGGACAGTTTGATCAAAATAGACCGTCGGAAGCGATCTAACGCACAGAGTGTACGAGCTTTCAGGTCTTTGCGGAGGTTTTTATAGCGCGGGAGAATGTTTTGCATATTGGATTAGCAGGAATGGTGGAATCGATGCACAGTATACACTATTAGGCATGTAGGAATATAATTGCGGGGATTCATAGGAAATAATTAAGGAATGTTAATTAGGGTTTTTGGAATAAGGTTCTGAATCATTACAAGTGTGATAGATAACTTTGCAGAGACTTATGTTTCATTTATTACTCTTAAAAGTTGGGAAATTATGTTTGTTAATTACTAGTTCTATGAACAGCGTTCAATAGAATAATATGATAATCATAACACCTTTGGTTCATGTTGAAAAGCTTGTTTCCATCAGGATAACAGCCATCGGTTTAAGGTACCGATAGCGTAAACTTTCAGCGCGAGATCAGTGTCAGGTTAAGTGTTTAGTGTATAAAGTAAGGTATATATCAGCATATTCCACGAAAACTATCTCGTTTTAGAGAATTGCAACCAAGAAGTGATAGATTTCAAACGAAATTTAAATTGTATTAAGAAAATATATATCAAAACACGAAATCAATTAAATTAAATTTAATTAAAAACGACAAACCTGTATACTGTTTCGGAAGGCAAAAATTACCAAAACAAAATAATCACAAAGAGATAAATTATTATACCATTTAAACTTTGTAAATTCTAGTGCTTTGAAAGTAACTATGAGGTAAAGGGGAGAAGGTAAAACCATTTTATCATTGCCCATCTTGCAAGAAGAAATAGACTAGTACTATACGATCTATTACCAATAAATCTAATCACAGTACCTATGTTGAGGTTAAAAAGAAATTAAAGTAAATGATTTCCATAAAAAATGAGAATGCTGACCATCACAAAGATGTCCTTGCTTTTTCATAATAGTCTTAATTCATTATGGGATTCCTATTTACACTTTCGTCGAGAAACCCAAGATACGGAATACCGAATCTATTCACTCAAATATTCATATATCACAGGCACATCTGTATCAATAGTGACTCAATCCCATGATTCTTTGCAAAAACTGTAGCCCTTAAATAAATGTTGGATGTAGGTGGTTTCATGCAACCTTGCACCTCTCTCATCACTAAGCCTTTATTATTGTTATCATTTTCTATTATTTTTGTTTACTGGTATACGTGTTATTAAAAGTTCGTTGTCTTGTATTGTTTCAATTTTATTTATATATTTAATTATAGCTCATTTACATTTTCCCATCCATTCATCGTTTGATTACATATTGCTGATTGGTTCCCATTGTAGGACAGTGGTTCTTTATAACCCAATATCTTAGCATGATCTACATGAAAAATATATATATTTGATGTAATTTCACCGTTCATAACCTTTAAAAATACAATTTTACTTAAAAAATGCAAATTAAATTAAAAAAAGTCAATTCCCTTTTCGCGTTGCTGTTTTTGTAAACAGATGCTAAGTATATATAAGCAATGTGCCAAATCAAAACTTTACTTCAAAAAATGTATCCAATCTTATTGGTCTTCGCTGTGTTAGCAAACACTAATGCGCTGTTTTTACGTAAGTATACTTATTTAACCATAGTAATTTAACAATTATTTTCAGCGAGTCACATACGAAAGTGTGATTTAAATGACCCAAATCTAAACCATTGCCTGGTAAAAGTTGCTAACTCCATAAAACCATATATTCGCAATGGAGTACCAGAGACTGATTTTCCTTCACTTAATCCTTTTAGATTTCCTTATATAAATGTTACTCATACTGCACCAATATCTACATTTGTTTCAACCTTAACAAATATATTTGTTGACGGATTATACAATTATAAAGTAACAAATATAGAGTAAGTATTTATTAATCAAATCTAACCTTATTAAATACTTTTGAATGTTTTAGTTATAACCGAATGGATCGGACATGTAGAGGTAACATTATTATCCCATCTCTGTCCTTAAGATCATTCTATGAAATTGATGGAAATATTACACATATAAAGCTAAATGGTGCTGGGCTTGGTAATATGAATCTGACGGACATAGAATATACATTTATAGTACGACGTATACGTAGTTGTAATCACGTAAATATTAATGTTAGTATAAAATAGATGATCTGCGGGCAAACATAAGGGGTATTGGCAACGAAGGTAATTTATGATTCCCTCGTTTTGACAGTTGTACATAATTTTTTTTGCAGTGATAACTAACAGACTTATTAACCGTTTTTCTAAAATATTCGCCGAAGAAATTTCACCAGTCGCAGAAAAGATTACGGAAACTATTCTACAGATATACCTCAGAAAATGGTGCAGAAAGGGTACCTTTAGTGATTTGTTTATAAATTCATTTTAAATTAATTGTGCACGTTTGGGATTTAGAAATAATCGGATATAGTAGTAAGACATGTAAGTCCCAACATTTTTTCTGGTAAAATTATCAGTATATTCTAAACCAATCGTCATCATTTTATTATATTTTCATTTTCTGTGTTACTAATAATTAAATCAGAATTTTATACACTATACTGTAATAAAAAACAAGAATGTCAAAAACAAAAATTTTGTTGTTAATTTCCTAGGGCTTTGTCCAATACAAGCACAATTACAATATGTGCAGTTGAATTTATAAATACCCGACTTCATAATGTAGTTAGTCGAATCTTTGATATGATATAAACATTTAAGAACATTGGTATTAGTTTTGAAAGCTACTTTGTAGTCCTGCTTTTTTGTAATATGTGAGCTACTTTTCTGATATTTTTCCAAAATATGAAATTGATATGTTTGTTTTCTTTCAGTTCTATGGATAAATGTTTTTTATGGATAATTTGTACTCTTGTAAAGTAAAATGTAACCATTTTTTTGTGCAATTTGTTTTATAATTGATTTATTAAGATATTCAGATTTTTTGGTTTAATGGTAGTGATATTGCACTATGCACTAATGATTTGCATACAGGTAACTTACGTGTTCTTAGGTAACATAAATCGTTTGGAATTGTAATGCCCATACGTGAGAGTTTTTTGAGTATGGAGAACTCAAAACTTGTTCCGTGTATTAATTTTCATGTTTAATTTAGAAAATTAATGGGTCTATTTTGTCCTTTCTTTGGTGAAAACTAAAAACTCATAAATAGAAACTGACGAACTATCAAAATTTGCTAAAATATTATCAATCTTGTATTGCATGTTTTGATATATCATCAGGTTTTATTGATGAGTTTATCAAAAATTTGTACACAGAACAACTTGGGATTCTGTACACCCAGAAGAGCTACACATACAGACCTTACAATTTCAAACAAACCATGTTACCATAAAACACATAAGTTAGCAGCATATACATCATTAGCACACAACGCAATGTCATTACCATTAAACCAAATACATTTTAATAAAGAAATATCAATTACAGAACAAATTCCACATTTCTAGTATAATCGACACTGCAGTTAACAACAGGACCACAACATATATGTCAAAAGCATTTCTTCAACTAACAGAAATCAATATATACAATTCCGTACTTTGTAAAAGTATCAAAAAAGGTAGCTTACATATTACAAAAGAACAAGAAGTATGTAACATACAAAAATTAATTTGCGCATAATTCTGTTAATTGCTATAAAATTATCTATTTTAACTTCTTCTCGATATGTAGTAAACGCACAATTCCTACATTCAGTGTTGAAAACACTGCAGTAGTTTACATGTCTTCAGTGGTGTAATTTAACAAAAATCCTGTTAATGTTAATAATTCTAATAAAAGTAAATAGGTATGACATCTGTAGGCGTATAGCCAAACTCTGTACTATACAATGGTTGTAAACACCAATACTTTAAGTTAGTTTACGAAATTCTCGTAAGAGGGCGATGTTTAATGTATCAAATAACCAATGGGAAATCGTTTTATTGAACATAAATCTAATAGATCACAAATTCGATTTTGATAACAAAAATTTTCACTTTCTTGTCCGCCATGTCGGGGACGCTACGAAAATTCTGTGATTTCTTTTACACTTGCTAATATACGAAATTGTTTCGGATACT
This sequence comes from Vesta saturnalis, assembly GCA_036346205.1. Classification (NCBI taxonomy): domain Eukaryota; kingdom Metazoa; phylum Arthropoda; class Insecta; order Coleoptera; family Lampyridae; genus Vesta; species Vesta saturnalis. Next base: position 1,266,492 of record JARFJB010001497.1, on the reverse strand, counting down.
GGTAAAAGATGTCAAACCAATAGGAATTTCTACCGAATTTTCTAGTCCTATTGATCGCAAACTTTGCGGATTTTAAACAAAATTTAATAGTGTCCAATAAGGGGTAAGAATTACAGTTTTTCTCATTTGGTACTAATTTAAAATCTTCCTTCTTAGGGAACGGAACCCATACAATCTACAAGTATAAAATTTTAGATTCGAAATTAACAGGCTCGTGGTTTTTTACATTTATCGCACGTCTTACAACATAGTGGTAAGCTCGTAAACTTCTCCTATCTTCGTGGTTACCTACCTTTTCCTTTTTAGCGAAAATAGAAACCAAAAATAAAAGTAACAGGAAACCTTATTAATCGTCACATACTTTGAAACTGGCTTCTCGGATATTACCGTAAATTGGGTTATATGTAACTACATCTACTTCATGCGTGCTGTTTAACTATTTTCATGATAGTGGTTATATTTTCCATTTATGGAACTGGTGTGAGGTAACCAGCGTAATCTGTTGGTGTTAACAGGTCAGATTAGTGCATGTTTTATTTCGTATACATCTATGACTTCCTCATTATACTATAACTCATTTGGAGTGATACAAAGGTACTAAAACAACAATTGATTAGTTATTGACTAGAAGTACACACTATAAATATACATACCTACGCTAACTAATTGCAAATGCAAATCTCAATGTACTATTAATATTCAACCACAGACACAAAATATTTTAGTGCTTCATATAACGTTACTGGCAACATTACTCTTGCGGGTTTCAATATTCTTTTTGGAATGCAAACCTCATCGTTGATGTGGGTCGAGTTGGCGGCCATTTGCATAACTACTACTGTTCAGAGGCCGACTCCTCACGTGATAAAGATATAAATGTTTAACACTGTTATACAGCCGTTATTGTAGAACTACTATCAACTTGTTATTTGCTATTTTTCGTTTTGAATATAATTTGACTTTAGGATAACATTCACTACTTGCTACTTGTCATTGTAAATGTTTAACACTGTTAAGAACTGCTATCAACTTGTTATTTGCTATTTTTCATTTTGAATATAATTTGACTTTATGATAAAACTTACTATTTGCTACTTCTCATTGTAAATAGACTTGGAATTTTGTATTCTATGTAAGTTACTAAGGTCACAATTTAACTGTTATTTCATACTTTAAGATAAAACTCGCTATTTGCTATCTTAACGCACTGTAAATTGGTATGACTATAGGTGTATCATTCCCGTATAAAGGTTACTTAACGATTATTTTGATTTTGGGTGTAAATGTGAACTTTACCGATTAAAAATGTGTTTGTTATAATTTTGGTGTACAACGGCAGCAAGTTTCAGTTTTGGTAACTGTAAATAATTTTCTTACGCGCTGTTAGCGTAATTTTTTTTAAGCTTCTCTTTCAGGGGTAATTGAGTGGAAGGCCTTCCATCGTGAAAAGAGAAACATATTATAAATATTGTAAGTATTTTTATCTCTATTTTATTTTATTTTTTTAGGTAAAGCGGTTATGAGTTGGATTAAATTCGCTCTGAATACTTGCGAAAGTTAATTAAATTCATATTTTTCTGTGGTGTGTACCCATATAATATATAGTATATCTATTATTTGGAAATTTTCTGGGTTATAATTTTGGGAAACATATTAATGGGTTAATGATTTTGTAATTATATTTATAATCTTTCTCAAGGCGTTGTTTATACTACGCAGATAGCCGAGTTATTATTTTTTTTGTTGTTCACTGCTACCATTAAACCAAATAATTTTTTTTTACTTCGAAATATAACGATACGTTCGAGAGACTCATTATCTTACTCTTCCCGTTCTTTGTGAATGTTATCCTTTCCTTCCTGTACTTACCTGCACATAGATTACTATCCAGGAGTTGGGGTAGTACTGCGTTCGACTTCCGGGGAATAACTCCTGGCGCCTGTTAAATAAATACTTCTGACCCCGCCCGCCACCTATGAGCTAGACGGTGTATTTCCAACAGCAGATAAGTGTAGGACTTACCGTCTGTTGTATTTGCTAACTTCTTTTTGTTTCTTTGTCTACGTTCTAATATCTTACGTCATAAGTATAAAGTAGCTTTCCAAACATTACGAACGTTTTTAAACGTTTATTTAATTCCCAGAGGTTGTACTAAGGACATATTAAAGTCTGGTATTTATAAATTGAACTGCACATCCTGTAATTTTGTTTATATTGGACAAATACTTAGGAACTTTGATATTAGATGCAAAGAACGCGTTTGATACATGCAAATCTAAACACATAGACAAATAAAATTATGCCAATCGTAAGTTATCTCAAAACAATATTAAATATTTGCATTTTTGTAACGCAAAAAAGATAAATTAGATGTTTTGGAAGCATTCGAAATTTATAAATGCAAAAAGAAGGTGTCTGTAATGAACAAACAAATTGATCTTATAGATTCAGCTTTAGCAGGTATTTTAAATATACAATTATAATTAACATCAAGTTCACTGTTTCACCTTGATTACTTACCAAAGCTTTACGTTTTATGTTTTATGTTTTACGTATTCAGTTTATCTTGATAGTAATACATCTTGTATTGAAACTAATGTAAATTTTAAAAATGATTAAGACTTTACGTTTACATCAAAATATCACAATTCGAAGCACACAGATATAAATGAAACCTATTAAACTTATTCGAACAAAAGGTTAAATTACGAAAGGATCTATGATCTAACTAGAGCACTGGGTACCACCTATTTGTGTAAGCCATGTACACTACTTACCCCCGTTTATAATTGGAGGGTAACTGGGCTACTCTCTAAACATAAACCAATTGGAATTTAAAACAACTACTAAAATTTTTCGTTGCTTCTTCTTGGTATTAAAAATAAATTAAAACAGAATAAGCTGTTACATTCGTTAAATTTGTTTGATAAATATTGTCTACGTTATATTGCGATTGTTCGAAGAAACAGCAATCAGATTAGACATTCTGACAAGAAGCAGATAAATTCTTGCAACAGTTTATGTATTTAATTTTATTAAACACCATTCTAATTGATATCTGTATCGTGTGCGGTAAATTAGCTCCCGAAATCTCGCCCCAGAATAGTACCCCCTACAAACCTCGCCCATAGGTAGATTCGACCCCACAATAATCGTCTCCAGAATATTCACCCGGAAAATTCACATTTGGAATATTTTCCTTCTTGAAGATCCGTCTCCGGAAGATTTTCCCTCAAAATAATCGCGTCCAAAAAATTCGCAATCAAATAAGTTTGGCAGAGTTCGCAATGAATTACCATAGGGATGTCTAAACATTTATCTTTCATTTTAACATACTTAGATGTTGACAGAATTAAGCCACTTCTACTACTTTGGAGGTTTCACTTTACGTGTAAAATGACACTTTAACTTTTATTTCGGGTAGTTCAACGCACTCTTTTAACATACACTTTAGAAAGATGTTAACTACTGAATTTAATTTATTGGATTATGAGCACAGACTTCTCTTAACGTAACCATTACATACCTGCTGCGATTTTTATTCGCCTGAATAAACAACTGCTCCTAAAATCTTCCTTAACGTAGGCTTTAATTATATAAACAATGTAACTTAGGAGATGACAAAGCAGTACACTACTTGTATAACTATGGAAATAAAACCAACTAATTAAGATGTAATCAGCATAACATCGAATGGCGATGTGCTGTGCACTTAGTAGCAGTGAGCGTGCATAGGTAGACGAATTAGGCGTCGGGCAAGTTTAACGCACAAGCAGTGATTTTACGCTTTCCTGTAGCTGGTTCTTTTCACGTTGGCGAAGACTACCTGTTAGTTTGACTGGTGAAGAATACAGTGGCGCTACATATATTATTTGCTAGGTACGTTTAATATTCACACTTCTAGCAATAATTAACACGACGATAGTGCGACGATTATGTAAGCAAGTGTTGTGGCACTTTACGTATTTTGCAAAGTAGAATAGGTAAAGTGCTGAATTCCTTTCAGCGCTAATAGTTTATGCAATAAAGCAGTTTTTAAATATTTTTTTGTAAAAATTTTGGCGACGACAATGGACGTCGTGTCATATTACTTATGTATCTGTAGATATAATGTGACATAACCTTTATAGACGTTGGATGACTGTAGACGTCATGATACATCTTGCATAGGATAAAAAGTAACAAAAGTGTCAAAAAATACATTTACTATTATTATAATACACATTACACTATTATATGCTATTATACAGGGTTCCCCATTTTAGACTATACAATTTAAAAGTCGAATAAAAACTTTCTAATCAAAGTAAATTAACTTTTTAATGGACTAATATGTAGCTTATTCTTTGGGATTTATGACTAAAGTAAATAAAAATTCAAGTTTTAAAGATCATGTCTTCCAAATGCCCTCCTTCGACTTCAATGCATTTTTGAATTCTAAGTTCAAAATTTATCATCACTCGGCGAAGCAAATCTCCATTTATTCCTGCAATTTCATTTCGAATCTGCTCCTTCAGCTCCGGAATTGTTGCGGGACGACTTGCAAAAACTTTTTGCTTTAGGTATCCCCAGAGAAAAAAATCGGGGGCCCTTAAATCGGGAGATCTCGGGGGCCAATTCAAATTTCCAAATCGGGAAATAATACGGCCGTCAAAAAAATCTCGCAAAATTCTCATAGTGTTTCTGGCTGTGTGAGCCGTTGCTCCATCTTGCTGGAATAATATGGCGCCATTTAGTCCTCGTCTAATTAGTTCTGGGATAAGAAACGTTTGCAACATGTTTATGTAGCGTTCGGAATTAACTGTAACAGAACGGTTATTTTCATCTTCAAAAAAATAAGGACCGATAATTCCAAATGATGCTACACCGCACCAAACAACGACTTTTGGACTGTGGAGGTTTTTGGTAAACAGTTCGTGAGGATTTTCTACTCCCCAGTATCTAAAGTTTTGCTTGTTAACAACATCGTCCAAATGAAAATTTGCTTCGTCCCTCATTAGCAAATTATGAATTTCTCCACGATGCTGATGTAAAAATTCTTCACAAAATGTCACCCTCGCTCCTTTGTCTAGATCACTGAGGTTATGCGCCATTTGATATTTATAGGGGTGAAATTTTATATCTTTATGCAGAATTCTGTGGAGACTTCCCTTAGATATTCTTAGGGCAAGTGATTGCCGATTAGCCGATCTCTTAGGACTTCTTGTGAAGGCAGCTCTCACTCGTTCAATATTTTCAGGTTCAGGTTTTTTAATGTTTTGCACAGAGCCATTTTCACGCCAATGACGAACCCACGCCGCAATTGTAAAGCGTGTTGGTGCATCGCCCCTATTATTGTTTCCAAACTGCCGTCGAAATGCACGCCGAACTTCTTCAAATGAACCAGTTCTAATGTAGACTTCCACAGAAAACACACGCTCTTGAATCGAATAATTCATAATGCAATGAAAATTGTTAAACTGGAGCAATTATATCGTTTGCGTATAACGCATATTTGACAGAAACATTTAAGTCGTTGTTTATAGACAGGCGCCTCCTTGATCTTTAAAACTTGAACTGTTATTTACTTTAGTCATAAATCCCACAGAATAAGCTACATATTAGTCCATTAAAAAGTTAATTTATTTTGATTAGAAAGTTTTTATTCGACTTTTAAATTGTATAGTCTAATATGGGGAACCCAGTATATTATCTTGTTCATGCCATTCCTGGAAATAGTCTGGAAATAGTGGCGCCTTGTTCGGGCAACCTTGACATCTATAGCTGGTCTCCTTTTGGATGTTCTTCTTTCTGCATACTCTACATTTCAAGAATAAAGTTCTTCTCGTTCTTCTACGAGGCACAAGATTTCTTTCAGGCCAATGTTCAGTTGCTGCATTAGTTCTTGGAGGTTCCATCGGTTGACCAGCAAATCTGAGATTGTCATGGAGTCGCCTTGACGGCAATAAATCTTTCCCTTTTATTTTTGGCTCCAGACCAATAAGCTGCTTGATTATGTTCCCTCGGAATGTCAAATATCTGTAACGTTTATCGTCACCTTTACAATACTTTCAATACAGAGAGAAAGCATTCCATGTTGTGATATCTAGTAGATGGAAGGATACTTTCTTGTACCACTTTATGGTTTTTTGAGGCAAAGAGCAATAGGTCATTTGTTCACCTCGATAGATGCCTGATATGTGCTTATTGTATAAAGAAACTTCCTTAGGTTTTATTTGCATTTTCCCGTAACCATTTGGTACTTCCACCAATTCTGGATGATTTTTAGTCGTTGTAAGGAGAACGTCTCTCTTGTCTTTCCATTTCGAGACATACACTTTTCGCTGCCTCATCCAGAAATTTTCTACCTTTTTGAGTTTTCTTCCAGTAACTGGGTTCGGATTTTTCTTTCGGTTGCTTCTCAATATTTCTACACTGTGCGTTTGGTATGAGAGTAACTTTTCTGAAAGGTCAACACTGTTATAGTAGTTATCCATAAAAAGCGTATGTTCTTTCATAAGATATGGCTGCATAAGTCTTATAACTAATTTCTGAGTTTTTGAAATACTTGGGTCAAGTTCAGTCTTACCTGAATATATTCCCATGTTCAGTAAGTAGCCATTTGACGTAGCTAGTTCATAGAACTTTATGCCATATTTTGCTTTTTTGTTTTTAATGTACTACCTAATGTGTAGTCTTCTACGTAAAAACAGTAGGGATTTGTCCATTAGGCGAATAAATCGTCTGAAATATTCTAAGCAGAGCATCTTATACAGGCTTCACTTTGTCAAGTTTTTGTGAGCCTTGTGGTGACACGGATAAACAACGAATCAGTTGCTCAAATCTTCTTCCTGGCATAATACTTGTGAAGGTGGGATGAAAATGCAACGAATCAGATTGAGTAAACATTTTTCGCATACTGGTCCTGGGAATTGCATTATTTCTTCCTTGTTTGTTTTACGAAACTATCGTCAAGGGCCTATTTGTCAAAGACAAAGCTTCTCCATATTCGTTGGTTGACGAAACTATAAAGTCCAATCATCAGTAAATAAATTTCGAAACATGTTTATTGCCGAAGTATCTTGATTTACTGGTATTTTCAATCCCACTGAATTTTTATCAAAAGAGGAATCCGGAATATCCGAGACAGCTTCTTCCCATTCATACTCTAATTACTGGGTAGCGCCACATGATCTGACTCATCATTTTCCGCTTCTATCACATCTTATGTGGGAAGCGGGCTAGGCGGCGTTTCTTGCGCCATATCTTCTGAGTAGTCAGAGTCCGATGCTTTATTGGTAGGATCATAGCCTTCGTCTGATCCATATTGGTCTTCTGTGTCGCTGAATGGATCATGGACATCTTCATCAGAAGAAAATTCCTCATTGAGTTGCAGCAATCGTTGTTGCTCACTCTCGTATGGATCCATCTGAAAGCAGAGCAAGTCTGAGAATAGATGTGGCCAAAATCATCAGTAGTACAATAATACGTATTAATAAAAAGGATCATTCTCAAAAACTGACTAGTTTGGCCAGTATACTACACTTCTGAATACGTTGATTCTTTTTCCTGATGCCCTATGCCTGTATGAAACAAAAAATATTCGGCATTATAATTTGCGCAATCACCGAAAAGCACAACTTATTTTACACCACAATGTAAGTAGTACAGAAACCATAATTTCGGCAACATTGCAATTTTGGTACGTAACAGACAATTGCCAAACGCGTGCCAACTATTTTTGGTACATAACCTCTTTAGTTATTCTAGAACAATCATACATAAATTTACGAAAACAAACAAAATAATACACCAATTTGAAGTTTTTGAATCACAGTACATAATAAATTATTGTCTAAAAACTACTTGCTTTTTATATGCAAATATCCGTGTACACCTTATTCAATCCAGGTTTGCAGAACACGCCGTTACACAATAAAATAAAACAATGTCTGAGTAATGGGAGCCTGACGTCTATTGAGGTTGTGTTAACCAGACAGGCGCAGATGTGCGTTACTCACATCCCCACTTCTAAACGAACTAATTTCAAAATGAGGTGACAGTAACCTATATTCCACTTTGCACGTGGTGATAGTATAAATTTGTTCGAATGGTATTTATATGTGAGAGCCGACGTCTACCGACGTTTTGTCACAAAACGATATTTCTTAAACGTCGCCTATAGACGTTGTGTCACATAACATCAATTAAAATTAGACGTCTGTAGACGTTGTGTCCATCAATGTGTTAATAGTAGATTAACAGCAGATGTTACATTTTAATATAATATGGACAGTAAGTATTTTTATAGAAATGCAGTAAAATTTCACAGAACTTATAAAGCTAAGAAATAGTCTGTGAAAAACAGATACATAGAAAAAGAATGTACAAATAATATAAATAAATATAAAAAAATTAATCACTGAACTCCCACTCACTCTCAGAAATATCTTCTGTTTTTATTAGTAACTAAAGGTTTACCTCCGTTTCCAGTCTTTCTTCAAATTATTATCTTCTGTTTCTGTTATTTTATTACACGTATTTTTCCATATATAGATGGTGACATTACAGAACCCTTCTTCCGTTAATTTGCGGATATCGCCCAGCTTAAACGTAAAATTATGTTTGGCAGCGTTATATTTAACTATACACCAAATCTTCTTTATTGCGTTTAAGTCTGGATGATATGGTGGTACACCCTTACACCCTTATCACGATGTAGCCTTGCACTTGGAATGAATAGTCAAATTTGTACTTAATGAGTTTTGACTTATTTTATAATCTCGTACTGCCGATAGATCTCTACATTAAATGGAATATTCCTTGCTTCAAGCCATTCCAGCCTATCCGATTTTTTACTGTTCAGTGTAGGAGCACAGTTTTTTTACACATGATGGTACGAAGCATTGTTGCACACAATCACGGACTTATGGTAAATTATAAAGTAATTGTGTAACTATCCATCTGTTATAATTACCAGCATTCATGTCATGTGTAAAAATCTAACGGATTGAGATCTGGACTTCATGGTGCCCAGGGATGGTCAGTCCCACGTCCAATCCAACGTTGTCGAAAATAGTTATTTAAATAATTTTGCACATTTGGAGCATAATGCGCAGGAGCACCAGCGTGCATAAACGACATATTGTTTATAATGTTAAACAGAACATCTAGTAAGGTGGGTAAAGTATTTTTCAAATAGTTGAGATACGATCCTACATACAACCTAGTAGGAAGTTCACATGGTCCTATTATAGAATCCCCGACAAATCCGCACCATACGTTAATTGAAAACTCGCACTGAATATGCTTCGTTCTAGCTATACGGGAATTGTCTTCTCTCCATGTATGAGAATTGCGGGTAATAATTATGACTTGACGGGTAAAGATTGCCTCACCAAAAAGAGCACACGAGTAAATAATGTGGGGTCATTATTTTGTTTATTACTCAACCACTGACAAAAATTCAATCTTAGCGGGAAATCAGTTGGCAACAACACCTGTACATTTAAATGTTGATACTGATGCAGAGGTTGGGCACGAAGAACTCTATGCATGGACGCCCGGACTACAGCTGTAATTGCAGATAACTGCCGAATACTGATCTCAGGATTTTCTCCAACTCGACGTAAAATATCTTCTTCCTCCCCAACGGGTAACGAAGTTAGATGTCCAGCGTGGTATCTCGTTTTAAAGCTCCATGTTCTATTAATCGTTGGAATAAAGTTTGAAATAATTTTCTGTTGGGTTGGCAACGATTTGGGTACAATTCACAATACCTTCTTGCTGCAGCTTCTCCATTTTAAATTGTTCTTGGCAATAAATCGCAACCATATCGGCCATCTCAGAGTTTGAAAATACATTGTAATGGGGCATTTTACAATAAAACAAGAAAAGGTATTTAGAGCGGGAACAAGAAAAATGAACGGAAATTTTAAGAACAACAATAAACTCAATAATAACTCAGTAGAACAACAATAAAATGGTTTAATATAAAATAACCGTTTTTCTTGAAAACTACATTTGTAGATACGAAACAAATACCAGGGGTCGTTTTTATATTCGCGGGCTAGGCATGATAAAGGTAGATTAGAACAACAACAGAAATTTGTATTTCAATATAGGCCCCTTTCTCTTCAATACAAGTATTACATCGTTTCAAGAACATCTTTAACCCATTATAAAAGTATTCTTTTGGTTTACTCGCAAAATGGTTTTCAATAGCCGCTATAAGTTCATCATCGTCCCTAAATTTTCTTCCCCTTAGTGTTCTTTTAAGATCTAGAAACAAAAAATACTCACTGGGGGCTAAATCCGGACTATAAGGTGGATGATCAATTTCTACAAAGCCACATTAAGCAACGGCAGTTTTTGACAGTGTTGGGTTATGGGCTGGTGCATCATCAGTAGCAGGACACGTCCCGTTAGTTTTCCGCGTCTTTTCACTTTAATAACATCTCTGAGGCGATGCAATTTGTTTTTCAATATAGACCCCTTGCTCTTCAATACAAGTATTACATCGTTTCAATAACATTTTTAACCCATTATACAAATGTTCTTTTGGTTTGCTCGCAAAATGGTTTTCAACAGCTGCCACAAGTTCATCATCGTCCCTAAATTTTCTTCCCCTTAGTGTTCTTTTAAGATATGGAAACAAAAAATGGTCACTGGGGGATAAATATGGATTATAAGGTGAATGATCAATTTCTACAAAGCCACAGTAAGCAACGGCCGTTTTTGAAAGTCTTGACTTATGGGCTGGTGCATTATTATGAAGCAGCAGGACACTTCGCGTGAGTATTCCGCGTCTTTTTACTTTAATAACAACTCTGACGCGATGCATTAAGCATACATAATACTCTCCTATGATTGTACCACCCTTCTTCAGATAAAATCAATCATTAAAATTCCTTGGCAATCCCAAAAACCGTTGCTATTATTTTTCCTGCAGAAGGGGTGACTTTAAACTTTTTGGGATGACTGGAACCCCTAATATGCCACTGCATCGTTTGTTGTTTCGGCTCAGGATCAAAATGATGGACCCAAGTTTCATCTCGGGTGATAAGTCGATTGATAATTAAATCTGGTTTGTCCCCACAAAACGCCAAAAATTGTTCACACTTCTCCATTCGAGTAAGCATTTGAAAAGGCGTAAGCATTCGTGGAACCCATCTCGCACTGATCATTTTCATACCAAGGTAATCGTATAAAATTATGAAAATTGTGGTTTCTGAAACTCCTAATAAACACGCTATCTTTAATCTTGCATCTTCCAATACCAAACACTTGGTTTTTTCAATAACATCCAAAGTGGTCATGTCAACGGGCAGACTTGGACGGGATCACCCTATAGTGATTCTCGGCTATGTTTAAACAATTTTGACCATTCACAAACAGTCGACTTGGATGAGAAATTATCCCCGTATACAATCAACATTTCGTCACGAATAACCTTGGAAGGAAGCTGTAGTTAAGATGTGTCCCTATAGTTTTGGGACACCCTGTATATGGACTGATATTCTTGGGACACGTAAATGTGGAAACTCGTTTTCTGCTACAGACTGTGGCGTTTATTGTAAAATTCTTTCAATACTTCGAAAGGAAAACCCGTGCATCCACTTACACGTTTTCAATGTTTGTTTTGATACCTTTAGGAAAAACTGTTATAAAATATTTATACGTATTGTAAATGATTTCTCTACTTGTTTATGTAACGTTTGGTTTGATATCGTAGAAATTTTTAATTATGATAAGGACTAAGCGATTCGAAAGAATATTTTACTAAAAACTGAGAGCAGACTATAATTATTAGATTAACTTATTTTTGTTCCTATAGATCACCAATGTCGAAACAAATCTACAAAACGGAAGAAATAAGACTATAGCCAACATATTAAAACATTCTGAACCTTCTACCTCAAATATGACTCCTAAGCAATTAACAGCTCTTAAACGACTAAAACTTAACACTACCACATTAGTTCTACCACCTGACAAAGATAACACTACCGTTATCATAATAACGTGTACGTGTGCGTGTGCCTGTGCGTGTGCGTGTGTGTGCGTGTGAGTGTGTATCTGCGAGTGCGTGTGCGTGTGCGTGAGCGTGTGCGTGTGCGTGTGCGTGTGCGTGTGCGCGTGCGTGCGCATGTGCGCGTGCGTGCGCGTGTGCGTGTGCGTGTGCGTGTGCATGTGCGCGTGCGTGCGCGTGTGCGTGTGCGTGTACCTCTGCGTGTGTGTGCGTGTACGTGTGCGTTTGCGTCTGTGTGTGCGTGTGTATGCGAGTGCGTGTGCGTGTACGGTAGCGTGTGCGTGTGCGTGTGCGTGTGCGTGAGCATGTACGTGTGCATGTGCGTGTTCGTGTGCGTGTGCGTGTGTATGTGCGTGTGCGTATGCGTGTGGGTGTGCGTGTGCGTGTGCATGTTCGTGTGCGTGTGCGTGTGCGTGTGCGTGTGCGTGTGCGTGTGCGTGTGCGTGTGCGTGCGCGTGCGCGTGTGCGTGTGCGTGTGCGTGTACCTGTGCGTGTGCGTGTGCATTGAAAGAAGATATTTCAATTTAAATTTGAATTAGATGTCAAAATCAAATCAATAACTAAAAGTTTTTTATCAGGTCACCCAGATATTGTTGTCACAAATGCAGACAAGGGGAATGTAACAGTTATCACGTATAAAGAACAATATAATGAACTTTGCAATCAATTATTACTTAATGATACAATCCATTACAAGCAAATTCCCAAGAATTTAACAACAAATATTCAGAATAAATCCAATAAGTTAGTTTCAAGTCTAAAAGAAGAAAGAGAAGTTACTAATGAACTAGCCAAATCCTTAATGTGCTATAGTGGTGTAGCTCCTAAGTTCTATGGGTTACCGAAAATACACAAACCTATATTGTCAATGAGACCAATTATTTCTTGTATTGAGGCTCCTAACATAAAAATTACAAAGTTTGTAACCAAGATTTTCACAGAGGCTTACAATTTTAATAACGATTACTATGTCACAGATTCATTTGAATTCGCAGAATTCATCAACAATTCAAACTTCCTCTCAACTTTAAGCTGATTAGTCTGGATGTTGAATCTCTTTTTACTAACATACCTATTAATTTAGTACTTAAAACTATTCAAAACCACTGGGCTAATTTAGAACAACATTGTTCGCTTACCAAAGATAATTTTATTAAATTAACAGAATTTATTTTTGACTCCACCTTTTTCTCATACAACGGTCAATTTTTTAAACAAATAGCAGGAACGCCCATGGGTTCCAAATTAAGCCCCATCGTGGCTCAATACGTCATGGATGACTTACTTGATACCTGCATCCCTAAACTAAGTTTTGAGCTTTTTTAAAAAATATGTTGACGACATCATATGTGCTGTTCCCGCAGATCACTATGATGAAATCCTTGAAGTCTTCAACAGGTATAACGACCAACTTAATTTTACAATCAAAAAAGAAACTGATAACAGTGTACCTTTTCTGGACTCTCTGTTAATCCGAGATGACTAATGTCATAATCCTAGACTGGTTCAGGAAACCGACGAGTTCAGGAGAGTACCTCAATTATTATTCAGATCACACATATAAAATGAAAGTCAATTTAGTTCTGGGTTTAAAAAACAGGATCACAAAGATATCCCATCCATCATTAAGACAAAAAAACTTATATTTACTGTTTATATTACTCAAAGACAATTCGTATCCTGAATCTATGTTAAAGAAACTGCTATACTCTACTCCTAACATTGAAGACCAACACAATATCAGCAATAATAGTCTTCTTTTACGTAATAATGAACCATTGGATGACGAAGAGGTGGAAACTGAAATAAAAAAGTACAGTTCAATATCTTACATTAATACTCTTACTCCTAAAATTAATAAAATTCTCAAACTAGATAAGAACATCATCATAGCCCCTAAAAACATTAAAAGAGTTAACAATCTATTCAGTCAGCTTAAAGATAAGACCGCCACTTTAGATAAAACAAATGTTATATATAAGATCCCTTGTAGTAATTGTAACCAATCATATATCGGCATGACTTCAAGGAATCTTAGATATAGACTTACATAACACCTCAGTGACATAAGAGTCAGAAAAGATGCTTGTGCTTTGTCACAACACGTACGTTCCACTGGACACAGCCCTGATTTCGACAAAGTACAAGTCTTGACCTCTGAATCAAATTTATTCAAAAGAAAGTTTTTAGAAATGGCCCATATACGCTGTACAGACTATGTAATGAATAAGAGAAGTGACACTCAAAATTTAAACATAATTTATTCTAACATACTTTATCTAGATAAACGCAGAAATCATAGGATGAACTATTAAGGGATTAACCCTTAGTGGCAGAAGGGGATTTATTTTGTGTGGATTTTACCATTTTGTTTAGTGTAATAGAGTTATCACGAATAACTAACTCTATTTGGTATTGATCTCCAGAATGTCCCACATAGAAGTAAGAGTCCTATGTAATAATAGACATTGAAATAGTCTTAAATAATCCTATTCATAACACTTTTACACTTACCACACAATCACATTCAACATATTAATCTACTTATACATTGATTTCATAACCATTTTCTTTGTTTTTCCTATAACTATGACAATAATTAAATTTTTTTTTTTTTTGTCTAAGTCCAAAAATTGATTTTGACATCTAATTCAAATTTAAATTGAAATATCTTCTTTCAATGCTGCTTCAATGTTTTTAACTGTATCCACGATCGTAAGTTACTATCTTATTTTAATTTATATGTATTATTAACGCATAACTTCTTGTAGATTGGTTGACAAAGGTAATAAATTTACCGAAAGCTTCCCTTTGAACAAAGGATCTTTTCTTTATTTTAAACTAGCCACAACCTTGGCTGCTACCCACTAAATTTTTCTTATTATATATATATATATATATATATATATATATATATATATATATATATATATATAGAACTGATAATTATTTTATGCAAATATACTTATTCTACTTTGAATTAACTTGTAATGCCTAGCTAGCTTAACAGTCGCATATTAATTAAATTTTACATTTTCGTTTATTTGTAAATGACCAGTGTTTGCAACGTGTTTAACGTAACCAGTTGCCCTATTTTTTTTTCAATTTTACTAACTGTCGATTGTCTGATAGGTTTGTTAGGATATTTTGTATTAGATAAGTTAATACTTGTAGTTGCGTTCCGGTTCTATCTCCACATCCAATCATAGTTTATATTTCTTTTCGCTATCATTTTTAATGTGCTTACTGTGTTCTTGATACTAAACTGCTCGACACATGAAGTGAATCAGTTTTTTTCCCAAAGATTATTATGACAGAACTTTCAAACCAAATAAAATCAGAAAAAAATTCCGAAACCAGTCGATTTTTATTTTTAAGTGTGCGGTTGGTCAGATTATTATTTTATTTTAGAGGTCATTTATGTAACGCTTAGAGACGGGTATAGGGGTATATTAACAAAAGTTGGTTAGAATTTTATGCAGAATCCGAAAATGCGATAACATACAGGGTATTCAATTTGAATTTTCAAAGTTGCCTTGGGTGTCTGGTAGAAGTGGCAACGTTGCACTTTTGAAAATACTTTTAAAAGATAGATCATGACCGATTATGTCTACATACCAAATTTGGAATAGTTGTCTTTTTTAGTTCGCTTGTATTTTTATAGAACAACAATAATCTTGAATCACCCTGTATACGTAACGCAAATACTCAAAATTTTGCTACGACTGATTAGATAATTAAAAGATCTCTCAAAAGTTCCGTTGCAACACCTCCCCTTTCCATTAAACAAAATCGTCAATGACGTCATCACGCTTACATAGGTAAGCGTGAAATAAATTAATAACCTTATCAACCGCGCGTCTAAAAATAAAAATCAACGGGTATCGGGATCTTTGTCTGAAGTTGCCGATTTAAGAGTTATTGAATTTATTCCATAATTTAACCGCTCACTCTATATATATATATATATATATATATATATATATATATATATATATATATATTCAGATGATTTAAATTACATTCGTGTAGCTATGTAAGTCACATAGTGAATAATTTCATTAGTTTGTACAAATGGTACATCTCGTATATAATTTTAGATAAGAATGATTGATTAACATTGAGATGTATGTAAATTTAAATATTTCATAATAAAATGTTTATACAAGTATATTCGACAGCATATTACATTTAAGTATAGGGTATGTTAGTTATCGTTATGATTTAATTCAAGTTCATATTTAGTTAGTAAGTTTATTTAAACATAATGTTCCTTACCGTCATGAGGTACAGGCTGTTAAAAATTAGATTTAGGCTGGTATCAATGTCACAATTTAAATATACGCAGCCAAGAATCATGAAAACATTCGTGTTAGTGCGATAAACGTATATAAGTGCTAAAATTACGAAAAAACAGAACAATTACTTTGGTGATTAACTATAAAACATAAACTAGCCAGCAGTTCTGGAATTATTGTGTTTAATCAACATTTACAGACCTTAAGTTAGTGATTTGCAACAATTCGATACTAGTCTCAGAAGAACTTATAAACCTATAAAAGTGTTAAAATAAATTAAATTGAGACATAAACATTAAGTTTAAACACTTTCACATACATTTAAAGTGTTTAAAAGTGTAAAATTATACATTGAAAATTGTAATATGAATTTGAGGTTATGTTATTTCCTCACATAAAATTTATGTAAAAGTTATTTTAGATTGAGACGATTTGTTTAAAATAAGTTATAAGAGGTAAAAATAATAAAGTAGCCTCAATTTCAAGTCACAATTCACTATATTTGTGACCATTTTGTCAAATTTAGTTTCTAAGAGTGTTTGAAAAATTAAAATAATTTTCCTTTCAAATTGGCCGTAGGCATGTATAAGATGAATATTTATGTGTAGTAGCATCCCATATTCATGTGGAAATCAATTCCAGGCCTGTAAAGTACATAAAATTAGCTTAAAATCAATAATCCAATGTGAAAATCAACTTGGTTATTAATTGGAGGAATTAGTTCGTGTTTGGATTTAATTTATAGGAAAATTTATGTAGATTATGAATATGTTATTAGTTTTAAGATAGGTTTAAGGGGGCAAAAGTTATGAGATTTTGAAATTATATCGTAATGTAAAAATTGCTTTAGCCAATCAGAATTTAGGAAACATTGTAGGTAACTATTGATAACAATCGAAGATTTTGGTTTCTACCCCTTTGCATATCAATAGAAGTGCTGAAGGATTACAATCTCTCTCAATTTTTCTCTGTTTCAACAACTTGCTAAAGCAAGATGTTGCCAAATTTTTCGTGAAATTATTTTAAATAAAATAACGTCACTTTGTTAAAAACAAAGTGCGATTTTAGTATCGGAAGTGTTAAAAAAAATAAGTGATAGTCATTTGTCGGGAAATAATAAATTAAGGTTAGTTTACCTTTTTAAAAATCAAAATCGGATGTTATCGATAGTGAGTGAAAATATTTCCGCAGTTTCGACATTATTGTTTTTTTTAAAGTTTGTTTTGTTTACGATTGTTATGGATATTTAATTGTGTTCTCTTCGTGTGATCATCATTATACATTTTATTTACTGGAAGTGTGTTTAATTTAAAATAACCTTCAAACTATGCATGCTTTTCAAAATTTATTTTGAAATAAATAGAGTAAGTGTGATGATCCTAAAAATAAAGATTCATCAGAAATAAAACAACATTTGTGAAACTTACGTAAACGTATAAACAGTTAATATAGAAGCAAATTTGGATGAAGCAGAGTTGGAGTTCGAAGGAGCTGTTTTCTACGATCAACTTCATCATCAGTGACCAGATAAGGAGGACATTTTATGTGAGTGTTATGATTTTGTACTTTATTGTTGACATTGATATTTTCATTGTTGTGTTTATAATTTCCATGCTTTGTAACACACATGATGTGTGACAACGTGTATGCATGTCCAAAGGGAACATTATTTGGTCTAAAATTTAAATGGTTAATATAACATTGAATAAATTCAAACGTATTTATACTTACATGTATGGCGAATTTTTTTTTGCTTGTAATCAAAAGTCACATGTTTGCGTATTCACAGCGCATGCCCAAGTATACATTTTGAAGAATTTTTGTTATGTACAGGGTGTGACATATATTGATGCAAATTAAAATTTATGATTCAATTTCTTTGAACAAGTTAGATATAATAAGATATAATTGGGCAATAACTCAATGTGCATTAATCAAATTAACTATAATTGTAATATTCAAAATCTTAGTATAATTCAAATAAATAATACTTTACTTTGTAATATAAATATAAAGTCTCTTTTAAATTTTGAACCCTATTCCCTTTGAAGAGTCTTTACATGAAACTTTTCAAAAGTTAGTTTGGGCAATTTAAATAATTATAAATAATAATAATTATAAAAATAAGATATTAATACATTTTACGATTAAGTTATAAATATTAGTTAGCCAAATAAAAATTTAATGTTATCGTAAATATATATATATATATATATATATATATATATATATATATGTGATAAAAATAATAAAACACATTATAATTGGCATAATTATTCTTTGCAAAATTACATTTTAGTAATCTCAGAAAAACCTGGTTAAAATTTTCAATATAGAATGGGATGGCCATTTTGTGGTAAGAGTTAAAAGAGAGAAGTTGCTAAACGCTTTATAGTGGTCCTTAATTAACTCTATATTAATCCCTTGCATATAGGATTTACACTCTTCAGCTCTTTAATTGCTATTAAGCTTAAAAGTAATTTGTTGTATAGCATTTTTCCGTTAATTGGATTAAGAACATTTATCTCGAAGCCATAACATTTTGCTCACCGTTCACCAGTCCATCATTTTAATATTAGTTTAGATAATTTCCCTTTATAACGTAATGGTAATTGGTGTAACGATTAGTTTGGGGTACACAAATTTCGTGCATTTGAAGACCTGTACGTCATAGGATCTTTCATTTAAGAACGACTGGAACCGCTCTACACTACGCTACTTGCGTGTTGATATTATTCAAGTCCTAGTAGTGACTCAAATTGAGAAACCGTCAACTATATGTTCGAGATAATTTTTATTTATACTAACCTGTACTAAGCTGAGCAAAGAAGGTAATAGAATCCACGTTGAACTGTGACGAATTATCATCAAAGCGGCGTCATGCGATGAAAGAGTGAACTACTTCAGAAAGGTAAGGTAAAGGGACTGACATGTTGTGCAGCTGTTCTGCCTGAAACGTTGCTCTGTCGGGGTTTATTACACTCCACATGATGGATGCGGAGTTAGTACGTGCTTAGCCCATTTTCGATTTCAGTGGGGTATGCACTTGTTTACTGAGTAGTGCCTACTTTGGTAATACTTAGCGTTTTATAGAATATACAATGGGTGGAAACAATGATTAAGAATATAAATTTTATAAACATGTTAACTGATGCAAAGGCTATGGTGCGGTCAATACGTTTAAACCTGTACGTTTTAAGAATATACTTAAATTTAATGATCTTATCCATATAGATTAAGTTTACTATTGAAATCTAAAGCAAATATTTTGGGGAGTTATAAAGAAAGTGGAAGTATTTATACCTTATCAGATGCTTTTATCTTATGTAAACGTTAGCTAATACTTTTATACCCTTACGTTTGAAAAATTTAGTTGACTACATTCGTTCTGTTGAAATCTATTAAACTTATCGAACTCACTCACCCAAAATTTGACACTTTGTAAATATATGATGGATTTTAAGAATTTGTGTTTGAAATTAAGTTAGTTACTCGGTGAGCCTATATTTTGATTTTTGCGATGATTCAAGACTTTTACCATTTAGATCGCAATGGCGATCTAATGACTAATATGATTGACTATGAACTTTATTTACGATGAAGTGTGAAGTTTGAAACCATTTTCAGGTTCAAGAGACCGTACTATAAACCTCGAACTTCTTCGGCGAGTTTAGCCGGTCACCCGCTTATTTTTAATGAGCATACGCAACGCCTAGTGAAAATCAGTTTTTCACAAAGTGTAATTTCTACATTTCTTTATTAATTTTATTCTCCTTAAATTTATTTTTACCCAAGGATTTGGAATTAGTTCGAGCATAATCATCAATTTGGACTACGTTAGTTCCTATTCTTATATGTGAAATGGATTTATGTCTTCTAAAATGAAAGAAACACAAAATATTATAGGTACAATCACAATGTAGACTGCACGGTGCTCTTGTTGGCTCTCTAATTTAAAGATCCTTTAATCACCAGTTTTTGGAGTCAGCTATTTTTGGTTTGTCTACGGATACCTTTGTTCAAATTACCTACACTTAACTTTAGTGATTGTTGAAATTTGGCCATTACTTGATTAAGCCTTCTTTGTATTCACACTCAGTTACCTAAAAGGGAAAAGGTGATGAGTTAGATATGCCAACATAGAACTTCTAAAGATTGTTATGCTTCTAATTTCTTTATCTTTCTGAAATATTTTTTCTGGGCTAAAAAGGAAAATCTGTCGTATGTTTAAATCCTACCCGAGGTAAACTTTCTCCTTATGTGTATAATAAATTTTTAATTAGAAAGGTTTTCAATTTACCTATTTGATAATTCCAATGAAATATATTAATCTAAAATCTAACAATTCTAATGAAATCTATTCCAATAATGAAAAAATAAGGCCAAGTGTACCTATATAAACAATTTCAATTTTGATTGTGTTTAATAGGAAATATGTCGTGAAATGAAATTTCTGAAAAGAACCATTTAAGATATTTTTCCACGAATCGTTCGAAAACCTTTTCAAAAATTGGATTTGTTGCTTTTGCAGCTTTTTTGGAATTTTTCTTGAAAAATTCATTCATGTATCCTAAAGCAACTACATATTATTTAGAATATTCTAAAACGGTAAATACCTTCAATCTTCGGGCCATCAAAGTACAATAAAGTGTCAACCGTTTCTAAACCAAGTTTTAGTTTTTGTAATGTTAAGTATGCGGAGTTTGATACGCGTTTGCCCTCAATTTCAAAAGTAATATTTCCTGCTTTTACATACCATTTGAAGGCAACTTTTCCTACAATGGGGATATCAAGAATGTGTCCTGTCATATCACAAATTGCAAAGACGAAAATATCACCGAATAATAATTTTCCTTGCAGATTTAGTTCAGGACGATTAAACCTAGAACAACAATATGAAAAGTTTTTCTTTTATATAGTGCTGTGGACTTACCGTATTTGATCAACATTATAATTATGCATACCATATATACTGAAATTTTTCGCGAATGCCGAAAGGTTGGCATCAACTGCCTCATGGTTTACATAAAAATCCCTTAACACAAGTGGTACTAATGAAGGCAAACCAATTTCTTTACGCCCATATTTTATATTTGGTTTTGCTTTCATTGCAGAACTTGCAATGCATTCATTTATGTGTGGATCAGTTATATAACATCGAGGAGCGCAGGGTTCTAATTACTCTCAATTAAAAAACTTAATATTTTGAAAATTGACTTACTCATTTCCAGAGAACTAGCATACACTATGAAAGTGAAAATAAAAAATGAATACATTATTATGTGTAGTTCTTAGGCATACTATTCTATTGACTAGCTTTGACACTATTTATATTATGAGAAGGTAATTAAATGAGTAAAGTTCGACAATTAACGTAAATTTAACAAATATAGTTAAAAATTTGCAAGAAAACTTTATTTTGAAATTAATCATGTATACAAGTCTGTGAATTATATTTAAAACATTACAATAATGTTTAGTAATTTGCTAATTTTAATAATTACTGTTATTTGAAGTTTATTAATTATGTAATTATGGGTAATGAATTACAATATTATTGTGATAAATAAAGTAATTAATTAACATTATAATTAGAAAGCTGTGAAATAACTTGTTTAATAAAAAGTTTTAAATGATAATAAAACGTTCCGTTGTTCTATGAATATTAATATTACCGTGTACTAGGGTTACTTGGAGTTCTTCAATAAAACTTAACATTAGCAAAATAAACCATATTCATATAAAAATAAATATATTTAGTATGTTTGTTGGTAAAAAAAATGCCACTTTGGTTGTTAAGGTACAAACTGGCAGTAAAACGAAATAACAAACAAACTTGGCTTTTGCTCGACTAGCCAGCGGTCGAGTTGGGTTCGATGTACTAAATTTTGCGCACAATAGGATAGTTTATCATGTATAAGTCCAAATAGGGTTGAAACGACATAAAACCTGAAACAGGTGCCAGAATATTTGAAATGTCACTATAAGGGTTGAAATTCCTAATTACATTAGTTCAGAGATTGCTCAAAATGCTGAAATAACTCGCTTATTTAATCGTAATCTTCGCAGGTGACACTAGGACCAGCAGATCTGACCAACCTGAAAGGCTTAAAAAATATTTGAACGCTTAATTACAATAATTGCGTGCCGAAAAAAATCAATCACCAATTTGACAAAAAAAAACAATAATGTATCGTTACGTTACGTTATTAAAATTCGTTGCTCAAGAAATTTTAACCAACAACAAAAAAACTTTAATTCTGTACACAATCACTAGAAAATTTTCCTTCAAATTGCACTTTATTATGTTCAAATCATAAAAGAAAATAATGCAGTGATTCATCGGTCTCGAATTGTTACGCTATAATTAAATAACCGCTTGAAAGCTTTCGGCCGTAATTGTTTTATTTAACTAAACACAATGTTGCTGAAAGAGCAAATTAAAAACAATAAACATTAAAAAAATGCATGTCATCAGATGCTGTGTAATAATAGGTTCACATAAAAAAACAAGTCCAATCACCTAAATATATAATGTGATCAAATAAATAAAAAACAGGACCATCGAATTATCAACAGAAATAATACAACCTTATCACATAGGTTACCTATTACCGATGAAGCGAGCTAGCTCACGACGATCTCTATTAAAATTTACTACAAAACTGATTTAAACGTCTAAAAGAATAAATAGTTATTTTAAATTACTATTATATATTATTTAAATTTAAATTTAAATTTAAATTTAAATTAAATTATAAATATTCAAATTTGAAAAATTAAAGTATAAAATAATTAAATTTAAATTTAAATTTAATTGAATTAAAAAAACATATTCCACCGTGTGGACAAACGAATATCAAAGGTAATAAAATCGCACATGACAAATTTATTTGCATTAATCTCCCACCACAATAATAAGAAACACATAAATGTGGGCTTGGTTCCCGGATACCCTTTTGTTAGTCATCTGGAACGGACCTGCAATAGGATCTCTGCTCTATGGTTGATATTAACACAACGCTGGCAGCTCCCGTACAATTCAGGCAATAACGGCCTCTATTTCTACTTGCATTATGATTAGATTTCAATTGATCGTGTGTACACTAGTATTTACACTTTTATTCCCCGTTAAATATACATCAATGGCTGGTTTATTTATAGTGCGTTATTTATTATCTTTACTTTAATAGTTCGGAATAATTTTAAAATACCTAAAATTACTAAAAGCGTGGTTTATTTACAGCAAACTATCTGGATTATCGGCGCACTGTGAACGTTACGTTTGAAACTTTGGAACGAACGTTGTATTTTTCCTCCAAAAAGCGAAGAGATCGACGAAAGCACTTAGTAACTTTAAACACTAAACGCCTTTCCGTATCTCGATAAGTCCCAACTAAACGTAACGATAAACTGACCTCGTGAAGGTTGAACGATTATATGATCCCTTATTTGGGAGGTGAGGAATGAGAACATTGCTTCGATAGTTATCACTACGTCACCGTAACGAACAAAATCGGGAGCTTCTACAGTTTCGCTACTACTGCTGTCGTGAATAATTTTACTTGTTGCCACACTGGTTTTTTAAACTCTTCCATTTAATTAGCCAATTAAAGAAACAGGTACTCAAATTACGCGCATCCACGAAGGCAAACTCGAAAATCGTTGGGAGAAATTGCATCGTCAACAGAACCTCTTCTCGAAACCTTATCTAGGTAATCCTATACACGCACCAAAGAAAATTTGGACGAAAACTAAACCTTACATGTAACGTGCATAGAATCCAAATTGTTTGTTTAACCAAACTTATCAACAGAAATGGCTACTTTAACCTTTTCAAAAGTTGTACCCTACAATGTAACAGTTAGAACGAGTTCTTTAATTTAATTTGTGTATGATACAATATTATCTTGATTTAACGAAATTCATCCAATTTCAAATAAGGAAAACATTTATTTATACCAAACTATCCTTATTTACAAAGACACTAACGAATGATTTTCTCAACTTAATAAAAGGGTTTTCCTAAACATCGATACCAAAAAATATTTGGTTGGCTACGATAAATGCGTTGTTATCGTCCACAGATTAATCATCGTCTTCTTCGCATCGCTCTCAGTTAAAGTATGGATCTTTACTGTTCTCATTACACGGTTCACAGATCCACTGCCGGCATTTCACGTACCGTATCCAACCTATTTTGCCCCTATAGTCTTTCCAATTTATGCACAAATTCCGCATTTAGGAGTCTAATCTTTTTTTTGTCTCTGGACTTTTGAATAGGAGACTGTTCATTCAAAGAACAACCGGACGATGTATAATCGTTCGGCTCAACAGCAGATGTAGAAGCTCCCATATCAACCGTGGATGAAAAGGCGCCGTGGTAAGGCAGAGGGTCGTCCATGCCCTGTTCTGTCTGCAGATCTTGAGTAGTGAAAACATCAGCTTCAGCTGCAATCTGTTTCCATTGTTAACGTTTTTTCTTGTCAGATGTTCTACGATGTTCTTGGAGCAACTCCAAGAATCCAAAACTCCGTATAGATTTACTGGATACAAGCCGGTAGCCCTAAAGCGAATTCCGTGCGTATAAAAATTCTAACCGATTTGTCACAATCGTAACGAGTAAGACACTTTCAGTCACATTGGGGAACCTCTGTTTTTCGACCACAGCATGTGTTTTAATTTTTTATTTTAACCCTTAATTACACACATTTAAACCTTAGTTATATAAAAACCATATAATAAAATATATCCCGAAAAACAGTATCACATTACGCCTTATTGACAAGACAGAAAACCCATTAATCATATTTTCTTTCGCGGTAGTATTTGCGATCTAAAAAATTTTAATACAGTAATAAAATTTTCTCGGTCCGCTACATAAGTATAAAACATTTCAATAATATTGAAATTGCTGAAATTGTGCTATTAAAGAATCTTTTGAAGAGGACGGCTGTCGTATTTTTTACAATGTTATCTATTTTCTTTAAGGGCATACTAAGGAAGGTTGTATAGTCCTAAAAAAATTATTATTATTATTATTTCATCCCTGTTAATTTCCACTTTGGTCCTGTGTTACTCCTGACCTGATATTTCTAATACGGGTTATACAAACATTTTGTTTTCCAAAAATATGTTTTAGTATGGTTAGGTAATTAGATGCAATAAAATCGTTATGTACCGAGTAAGTCTTCTAGTGGATTTTAGTCTGGTTGGTTTCCAGAACATAATCGAAAATATAGCATAACCGGCACTTCCACACATGGCCCATAATTTGCCAACAATACCAATTAGTTATGTAAAGGGTTACTTTAAAACTTTACTATTCTATAGCTCGGGTTTTATGTATTAAGGCCTTCAAAATAAACTAGAGCGCGTGAACGCTCTCTCTTTCTACGATGTCACTTTTCCTCTTTTATAGTTGCAAGCATCCTTCTTGCCAAGCATAAAAATCTATTCCGCCAAAATAAACCAGTCACCAGTCTCAACATCACATGTCATTGCCGAGCACAAAATTTGAAAAGGAACCAACGTAAAATTCGGTTCATCCATGTATGCCTTGAAATTTTTACAAAAATCATAATAACTCTCCGAAATGACCTAATGCGATATTCACTCTCATTCAATATAACATTGAGAACTAAATTTAACCTTTTTGCGGAAGCATTCTTCCGCAAAATTCAGTAAATGTGGACACTATTTGTCATTGGTCATACATAAAATTTTCCATTGTAATATTCTAAATCATTTATACAAGTAAAAATACATACATATTCTTCATCTACTCTTTAATATAATATCAGCATATCATTAATTCACATATTACATATTCACCCCATTTAAACCTGAATTCCTGAAGATACAGTAGCTACATAGAATGCCACATTTGATACTCAAATGTAATCCTTCCGATTTGATACGTGTAAATTTGGTTTATAAGTTTATGGTCTTTAGTTACGACTCATCCTATAGGTTATTGGAAAATGGCAACATTGCCAATAAAATTCGTTCTAAATAGGAAAATTTTTCAAACATGTGACCGTTTTAAATTCTTATATTGGTAGAAATTAATCAGGATTTCCTTTTTTTTGTTTTTTGGTACCTTCATAGAGGAAGGAAAAACGCCATTTTTGAAAAAGAAATTTAATGCGTAGTTAGAAGCAAATGTAAAATTTGGAAAAGGTTTCCTTAAAAATTTGATTTCAAGTAAAATTTTAACACAGCCTGTTGCTGGATTTAATCCTTTCCATATAAATAAATCCTGTTGGGATTTAGAATTTCAGTCCGGCTTTAATTTTTTTGTTTCTACTACACCTTAGCTTCGTTCAAGAGGTAAGCTACTCACTTTCTTTTCTTATTTACTAGATATAACTTTGAAATGCATGTGTACATGTTTTGAAATTTTAATACAGCATAAAGATCATATCTTATAAAATTTGGGTATTGATTTAAATTCTAACACAGTTGTCTTATATAGGTTTTTTGGTCCCTTACACATTTACTCAAGATTAACATCTTTCGTGCTTCCATAAGAGATAGTGAAACCGTGTCTGACAGCACAATTGGATACCACTCATCCGAGGTGTGAAATATTAGTTATGGGTCTTCGAACCTGAATTGAAACAGTTTACGATTACTCCTTCTCCTAGTATCTTCCGCATTAACTGAAGAAATATACGTTACACCTACGACTATTTTCGGATAAGTATTTTGTTACACGCACAAAAAAAATTTACCTACGGTGAGTGACTTTTGTTAGCTTTTCTACATAACTCGTTATCTGTACATTACTGAAATTCTTATAACAAGTACATTCCGGTGCTTTCTACATTGTATTAGTGTGTTTCCGCAATTATCCTACTCCTAAAATTAATGCGTTAGAGTAATGTTAGACATTTGTACCTGTAAAAGATAATTTGGGTTATTTCAAAGTTTCTCATATACTTACATTTAACTTTGCAGTAGAATTTGTATTTTAACTATCAATTTCTAACTGTTTTCTTATGTACTAGTTTTATTTTGATATCAAACCGTAGTTTGTTCAACCGTTAGAACTATCTGTGTATACTGTACAAGCAATCAGCTGTTTAACTGATGGAACGCTACCATTTGAGTCGAAATGTACAATGTGTCATAAATTATGCTAACTGCTGGGGTTGCATGAAAAGTTATTTATTTTAATTACTGTGTAAATCACATTGCATAGTTTATTTACGATGATTGGGGAAAAATTTGTTACTTTTCACTGATTACAATTTAATAGTTGTTTAGTACCAAACTGTTTGAATTAGGGCTTACTCACTTTAATTTTTGGTTTTTAACAATATGCTTACTAATGAATGTGTCAATCTGTGTTGCGCATTTCTTAAATTCTTGCATTGTTATTGTCAAATCGGTAATGAACTTGGCCTTTCTGAATTTTCTAAACGCTTCATGCTTACTTTGTCTGTAATGCTCATATTAACTACATTGGAATTTTTTTCTTACATAAGGTAAACAACAGGGTAGACATCTAGTGATAATTTTCGCTTTATATTTGGGGTTTATTTGCGTCCGGTTGATTGGAAACTGATAGATTAGTCCGACGGAGAGCTCTTCGTGGAATATCGGTGTACAAGTATTCAATTTCGGATAATTATATACATGTTTGGGTATTCTTTTTTTTAGGGTCAACGCTAGATGCCGGACCGTATTGTGTCTGATTATGTAAATTTTAAGTATAATTCATAGTTTTTTTCTAGATTTGGTTGAAAGGTAAGTTGATTACTGGTGGTTTATTTGGTAGATATATTGTATCTGATGTATTATTGATTGTTGTTTTGGGAATATTTCCTGAAAGAATTGTATTTATGTCTGCGAGTGGGCGCTCCATAATTTTTATGTTAGATACTTACGAAAATTTAATTATTATTATAAAATTTATGCTATTTTACAGTGGGTATATTAAATAAGTGGTGTTAAACGATCGTAAGTTGTTTCGTTAATCCTGTGATCTACGATCAACTTCCTAGCCAGTCCTTTGTCAGTGTGGACTTAGTTCACCATTTTATTTTAGTTGTCTCTTTTGTCCTGTGTGGCCGTAGCCCTTTTCTTGATAGAGGGGCGATATAAAATTAAATCAAGTGGTGCCCTTTTTAAATTCTATGTATATCTTCTCTCCTGCCAAAACGCCCATGCATCCAAGTGCTTAACCGACCGACTGAGCTTCCGGCTAATTCCTTAATCTATGTTACAGCACTTTAGCCACAATTTCTACGATTATCCCTTTGTGCACGTAACAAACTCATAAACCTTCACCCTATCTCAAGGTATGCTTTTCCATAATACTCATCATTTTACTGGAAATCCCAGTGGCGTATGATTTACATCAGACTCATATTATGGACACAAAAATGTCTCTTGCAAACTCATACTCAGGCATTATCAAAAATTCATTCTGCGCGCAACACAACGCTACATATATCCAATGCGTTAAAATAACCTCACAAGGTTATAGATTATGAACATAATCTTTGAACATCGGTTAATTCTACGTTATTGTGAGTAATCGTACAAAATGTGTAAACTAAGGAAGTTCAATCAAAGGGTGTAATCGATAATTTTAGTCATTTTACATTATTTACCTTGGCGATCGATTAGAAATGTTTACACCTAGCTCCGCTAGCAATAAAAAATAAGTATCTTGAAATCATTATCACTATGTATCATCTTCTAACTCGTCTAAGTTACCTTGAATTTCGTTAAATTTATCGTATAATAATGAAAAATTATTATTAATTATTAATAATTTATCGTATAATAGTTCACATTTTTCTGATCTTTGCTTTAAATTGGGTTTATCAACTACTGCTAATTTTTGAAACAAAGTTAACTGACTCTTAATTTTACATCTTTTATTATTTAAAGTTTTAATTTCATCTCTAACGTCAATATACTCAGCCGTTGTAGTAGCTCTAGAAAATATTATGTAAAGGAAATGCTTACTCGCTGCCAGGTTCTTGGGCGACTCCCTTAATTCTTACGTTTACTTAGTAGCCGAAATATGCGTTAAAGTATTTCTTTCACTACACGTTTAAATTGCATTTTAATTAATCCACTTAATGTGTTTTCAATAATCTCTTTCGTAATTAAAATCCGCCTCGAAGAACCAATTTGTTTATTGTCACTAAACTGAATGTTGTGAATACCATCCTTAGAATTTTATGTCTGATACAATTGTTCTTATCGGAATGGCCCAAGAGCAAGTAAAACACTTTTACATAGGATTAATTATTGAAAATAGGAAAGCTACTTCACGGGCGCAGATTCAAGATGACACCATTGGTTTATGTTGCAATGAAGTAGAAAGAGGGTGCATTCTAGAATCTAGAGAGAGGGGATTACAAGTTAAGCTTAACAACATCGATAAACACGTTCACTTGGTAAAGTATGGTACCACGCAAAAATTAAGAGAGAAGATTTTTATTTAGTCGCTATTAGTAGAACTGTTCTTATTTTTGACTTGAGTCGCATAAAGGATTGTTTCCTCCACAAACATGTTATATAATTCATCTTATGAAATTGAGTCATGTTCGGGTGACATCTTTTGTGGATGGTTCTAGCTTCTTCAATATCGTTGTCATCCGTGTCGGGTACTTATACGGTTACCAGTAAATTGATAACGTCTGAAGCACAGATTTTTTCATCGGGATATTCATCTTTATCAGTCAAATTATCGCTTGCAAAGGAATTAGAGCTGTGACACCGCCACACTCCGTAGAATAATAGCATTTAATAGTATTCTCTACGTTTCCAAACGGCTGGCTCATTTCACCACGTTTGTTTATGTGATATGAAGCTTTAAACATCCATTTGACACAGATTATTGTTTTTTTTGCAATGTTGCCAATATTCGTTATTAACGTACTAAAAAAGGGGTTGCATATGTTAAAAGAATTATTATTAAAGCTGTTTCTTTTCTTTTAATTTCCGCTTTGTGGGTTAAAAGGTCGTGTACTGTTTCACACCTGATATTTTTAACTTTATATACGAAATGATATATTTTGTAAGTAGAATACACATCAACTGCACACTGTGTGCTATTTTGGGCGAGAGTGCAGGGTTTTTCGGTTATTAATAAAGATAGATCCTTGCGGTTTTCGTGAACCGTTGCTACTTTTGTGAAACGTTTAATGTCATCAAAATATTTTTTGAAACTCACTTGCATTCTAAGTTACAGGGCGATTTTACAAATTTGTACTAATTGGGGGTACCCTCTATATCTACTATTGCAAAAGTTTTCAAAAAGCTAAGAAAGTTAACTGACAGATATATTTATAGCCCGTTAAATTTGTTATTTTGTCTGTTTAAAATGATGTAACATTATATACTTATATTTATTATTAATCTTCGAAATCATTAAAAACTGTAAAATATTAATTCTTTAAAGGTTGACTATGACATAAAAAACTAAACATACTTGAATACTCAATTAATCGTAAAACAAAAATAGACAAATTTACCATTTGAAATACTGAATAAAATATGATTAACAAAACTGTTTAAATTGATGACCATTTTCTCTTACACATAAATCGCACACTTTTCGCATTCTTCTTAACGCGTTTGACAGTTCTAGGGGTGATGCATCTAAATTACGAAACGCCTGATCTATTGCTTTACAAAGTTTGTTGATATTATTGTGAAGATTTTTTATATTGGATTTTTTAAATATGACCATACGAGAAAATCCGAAATTGACAATTCTGGTGACCTTGCATGCCATCGAATTGGCCCCTTGCAGCGATGGATCAGACGATACCAGAGAACACCAGGGAGAAAGTGCCTACGGTAATCCTTCATCAGAAGGATAACTAAGTTGCGTTCTCCCGAGAAACGGACGGACAACGGATCGCCTTCACGAGATCCAAGGCCTTCAGCGAGGGAATCCGGATTCAGGCTGCCTCACTCCAGGACAGAGACAGGCTAATGAAGTATATGGATAGGTGTGGTACTCCGTACAGATTGTTCCATTACAAAAAGTACAAGTTTGGGTTATATCTTGAATACAGTACTCTAAAAAAACTTGTTGAGTACGTCAATGAAGTGTTCGCAAAAATATCTGTCAGTTAACGTTCTTACCATTTTGAAAATTTTTGCAACTGTAGAAATACGGGATAACCCCAAATAGTACAAATTTTCGAAATCGGCCCGTAACTTAGAATGTAAATAAGTTTCAAAAAATATTCTTATGCCATTAAACGTTTCACAAAAAAGTAGTAACGGTTCACGAAAATCGCAAGGCTCTATATTTATCAATAGCCGAGAAACCCTGCAGTCTCACTCAAAATGGGACACAGTGTACAAACTTACCAAGAGTTAAGATTATATGAATAATGCAGCGCCAGGTGCGTGTGTGTGCGTGTGCGTGTGCGTGTGCGTGTGCGTGTGCGTGTGCGTGTGCGTGTGTGTGCAAATGCGTGTGCGTGTGCGTGTGCGTGTGCGTTTGTGCGTGAGTGTGTGAGTGTGTTGGTGTGTGGATGTGTGAGTGTGTGAGTGTGTGAGTGTGTGAGTGTGTGAGTGTGTGAGTGTGTGAGTGTGTGAGTGTGTGAGTGTGTGAGTGTGTGTGTGTGTGAGTGTGTTTGTGTGTGGAGTGTGGTGTGTTGTAAGGTGATGTGTGGTTGTGATGTGTGATGTGTGAGTGTAGTGGTGTTGGTGTGTGATGGTGAAGTGTGTGTTGTGAGTGTGTGAGTGTGGGTGTATGAGTGTGCTGATGTGTGAGTGTGTAGAGTTGTGTGAGTGTGTGAGTCGTAGTGTTGTAGTTGGTGTTAGTGAGTGATTGAGTGTGTGAGTGTGTGATGTGATGATGTGAGATGATCGTGTAGGATGACTGTGTGAAAGTGTGTGAATCGTGTAGAAGGTGACTAGTAGATTGAAATCGGGTATGATGTGAGATGTGTGCAGATAGTGTGATGTGTTCAGTGTGGTGTGAATGATGAAGTGTGTAGTTGTGTGTGATGGAGTAGGTTGTGTGTGACGTGTCGTAGTGTGGTTGTAGATAGACGTGTGTGGTGTGTGAGTGTCTGTGTGAAGTGTGCATTGTACGTGTGGATGATGTGTGTGTGTGTGTGCGTGTGTGTGTTGATGTGGTGTGCGTGTGGTGTGTGTGTGATGTGTGTGTGTGCAGTGTAGTCGTGTGCAGTGTGTGACTGTGTGTGGGTCGATGTGCTGTGCTGTGTGCGTGTGCGTGTGAGTCGGTGTGGTGTGCGTGTGAGTTTAAGTAGTAGTGTTCGAGAGCGATGGTGCTGTGTGGTAGGTGCGTGATGTGTGCTGTTGGCGTGTGCGTGTGTGTGAGTTGTGGTGTGTATGTCGTGTGTGTGTGTGTGTGGGTGTGTGTGAGTGGTGTGAGGTGTGTGGGGTGTGGTGTGGAGGTGTGGTGTGTGGTGTGTGGGTGTGAGTGTGTGAGTGTGTGTGAGTGTGTGTGTGAGTGTGAGTGTGAGTGTGTGGAGTGTGTGGTGTGTGAGTGTGGGTGTGTGGTGTGTGGTGTGGTGTGTAGGTGTGTGTGGTGTGTGTGTGTGTGTGCGTGTGTGGTGTGTGAGTGTGTGGGTGATGTGTGGTCGTGATGCTGTGAAATGTGTGTGAGTGTGTCTTGTGTGTGGAAATGTGCTGTGAATGCGGTAGCCCCAGTGTAGTTGTGCGAGTGAATGTGTGCGTGTGGTGATGGTGATGGTGATAGTGTGCAAAATGTGTGGTGTGCAGTGTAAGTGTCAAAAGTGAGTGTAGGTGTTCGTGAAATCGTGTGCTGTGTGGTCGTGTGAGTTGTGTGATGTGCTGGAAGTGGGTGTGATGATGGGTGTGGTGTGAATATTCAGTGTGTAGTTTGATTGTGGTGTGTGTGTGGTGTGTGGGTGTGTGGTGTGTGGTGTGTGAGTGTGTGAGTGTGTGGTGTGTGGTGTGTGTAGTGTGTGTGTGTGTGTGAGTGTGTGAGTGTGTGAGTGTGTGAGTGTGTGAGTGTGAGGTGGAGTGTGAGTGTGTGAGTGTGTGTGTGTGTGTGAGTGTGTGAGTGTGTGTGTAGTGTGTGAGTGTGTGAGTGTGTGAGTGTGTGAGTGTGTGAGGTGTGAGTGTGGTGAGTGTGAGTGTGAGTGTGGTGTGAGTGTGTGGGTGTGAGTGTGTGAGTGTGATGTGGAGTGTGTGAGTGTGTGAGTGTGTGAGTGTGTGAGTGTGTGAGGTGTGAGTGGTGGTGTGTGAGTGTGTGAGTGTGTGAGTGGTGTGTGAGTGTGTGGTGTGTGAGTGTGTGAGTGTGGTGTGTGAGTGTGTGGTGTGTGGTGTGTGTGGTGTGTGTGTGTGAGTGTGTGTGTGTGAGTGTGGGTGTGGGTGTGTGCGTGTGTGGTGTGCGTGTGTGGGTGCGTGAATTCGTAGCTGTGCGTGTGGTGAATGTGTGTGTGTGGTGTGTGTGCTGTGTGCGTGTCGTGTCGTGTGTGTCGTGTGTGTGTGCCGTGTCGTGTGCGTGTCGTGTGTGTCGTGGTGTGTGTGTGTCGTGTGGTGTGCGTGTGTGTCGTGTCGTGTGTGTGTGTCGTGTGGTGTGTGTGGTGTGCGTGTCGTGTGGTTTGTGTGTGTGTGTGTGTCGTGTGTGTCGTGTCGTGTGTGTGTGTGTGTGTGTGTGTGTGTGTGTGTGTGTGTGTGGGTGTGTGTGTGTGGGTGTGTGGTGTGTGGGTGTGGTGTGGTGTGGGTGTGGTGTGGTGTGTGTGGTGGTGTGTGATGTGGTGGTGTGGTGTGTGGTTGTGGTGTGGTGTGGGTGTGTGAGTGTGGAGTGTGGTGAGTGTGTAGTGTGTGTGTGTGTGTGTGTGTGTGTGTGTGTGAGTGTGTGTGGTGGGAGTGTGTTGTGTGTGAGTGTGTGGTGTGTGGTGTGGAGGTGGTGTGGAGTGTGTGAGTGTGAGTGTGTGTGTGGTGTGTGGGTGTGGTGTGCGTGTGAGATGTGGTGTGGTGTGCTGTGCGTGTGTGTGGGTGTGGTGTGGTGGTGTGTGTGTGTGTGTGTGTGTGTGTGTGTGTGTGGGTGTGTGGGTTGTGGGTGTGTGAGGTGTGAGGTGTGGTGTGTGAGTGTGTGATGTGTGAGTGGTGTGAGTGTGGGTGTTGTGAGTGTGTGGTGTGGTGTGGGTGTGTGGTGTGTGAGGGTGTGTGGTGTGTGGTGTGTGGTGTGGTGTGTGGTGTGTGGTGTGTGGTGTGAGTGTGGGTGTGAGTGTGGTGTGTGAGTGTGTGAGTGTGTGGGTGTGTGTGTGTGAGTGTGAGTGTGTGATGTGTGGGTGTGGAGTGTGTGAGTGTGTGAGTGTGGTGTGAGTGTGTGTGGGTGTGTGGTGTGTGTGTGTGTGTGTGGGTGGTGATGTGTGTGTGTGTGATGTGTGGTGTGGTGTGTGGTGCGTGTGTGTGTGTGTGTGTCGTGTGTGTGTGTGGTGTGTGTGTGTGTCGTGTCGTGTGTGTGTGTCGTGTGTGTCGTGTCGTGTGTGTGTGTGTGTCGTGTCGTGTGTGTGTGGTGTCGTGTGTGTCGTGTGGTGTGTCGTGTGTGTGTGTGTGGTGTGTGTGTGTGTGTGTGTGTGTGTGTGTGTGTGTGTGTGTGTGTGTGTGTCGCTGTGTGCTGTGTGCGTGTGCGTGTGCGTGTGCGTGTGCGTGTGCTGTGTGTGTGTGTGCGTGTGCGTGGCGTGCGCTGTGCGTGTGCGTGCGCGTGTGCGTGTGCGTGTGCGTGTGCGTGTGGGTGTGTGCGTGTGCGTGTGCGTGTGGGTGTGTGCGTGAGCGTGTGCGTGTGCGTGTGCGTGTGTGTGTGTGTGTGTGCGTGTGCGTGTGCGTGTGCGTGTGCGTGTGCGTGTGCGTGTGCGTGTTCGTGTGCGTGTGCGTGTGCGTGTGCGTGTGCGTGTGCGTGTGCGTGTGCTTGTGTGTGTGTGATAGTGTCTTGTGCGTTATTGAGGGCGCGCGCGTACTTGCGTGCGTGTATGCTTGCGAGAGGTCGCGCGTGCGCGCTTGTGTGGGATTGACTTAATAACTTCTAAACAAAATATATATCAATATAAAAAAAATATGCTAATAAGGGGAAACTATCTACCCAAAATGAATTAAATAGGTAATTTATAGGTTTGTTTAAAATGTATGTAATACGTGTTTGGGTTACCTGGGAAATGACGCTTTATAGTGACGGGTTCCATACAAGTTAGATGTGTTCTGAGAATATATCCTATAAATATTGAAGACGTTATATATATATATATATATATATATATATATATATATATATATATATATATATATATATATATATATATATATATATATATATATATATATATATATATATATATATATATATATTAGTAAATATATTAATCGCTCAAATTGATAAAAAGGGTGTTTATTGATAACCTTCAGGCTACAAAATAGTTTTAATAAATCTTTCTTTTTCTTTATCCCGTTTCATCATATCTTCACAAAATTCCATACTCTTCTGATGATCTTCTGGAAAAATTTCTTGTGTAGTGTGCAACTTATAGCAAAGATATTGCGAACTGTTCTTCGTTCAATATTCATTTTTCAGAAATTTTTTTGCTATTACACGGGAAATTAGTTTCTTCTAAACAACACATTACTATCAATGCTACTGCATTTTCTACAATTATTTAAACATCCACATTTTTCAAATTTACAAGCAGTACGCATAATGGTACTTTCTGATGTAATTGACCTGATTTCAAAGGAAAATGCAAACCTGCCCATTATTTTTTGTGCAGTGCTTCCTGAATAATACCACTTAATAATCTGTATTTTTTCTTCAGTGGAATACGCGAGTATTGTGTCGGACTTGCAAAAACACTGATTTTCAATTCTCGTTGGCAGTAGCAATTGAATTTGTCATTGATACTATGCTACTCAAAAGACGCTTGTATGGCATCAGCGCTTTTAGTTTGTTGAGTACTCTGTCTCACTTAGCACGTGAACTAATTGTAGTGTCTTTGTTTTACTTATTATAAGTGAGACCCGCGATAATATTTTTCCATACCTGTATATAATAATATGGGAAAATTATATTAATTTGGGACAATATCCACTTATAAGTTAAACGAATATTTTATATGTTTTCAATATATACAAATGGTAAGAAAATTTGTCCATAATTATAAGTTAGAAATATAGTTTTACCTCAAAATGGTACCCAGTAAATAAATATGTGGATTAAATACCAATAGGTTATTTCAGTTATGTTTAAAATGTATTGTATTCATAATTATGCTACTTGGGAAATAACGTCACGCCTCGTAGTGAAGATATTTTAGTAACAATCCTAAAATAAAAATACGGCAAACCGTTAAGTATCTATTTAGATGTTGTTTCATTATTATGATTTAAGACATGTTCATTATATCAAAATATAATATTAATATAAGGAAAATATGCACTCGGACTAAACTAAATATACATTTTCTTCATTCTTATTTTAGAGCGTATCGTGATGGCCAAAATCTTTCGGTGCGAAGGCCACGAGTCCGTGAACGCAGTCATAAGCATCAGTGTGTAAAGATTCGTTGAGTAATTTTTAGCTCTGTTCTGCCAGACCCTACCCGACTATTTATGTGATTTCTCTGTTAGCGTTTTTCTGTTTTTTTTTTTGGTGGGGGGTGGGCCAATTGAATAGCGTAAACAGCTATCTGTTATGTAAGTATACATTGTTTAATTCAATATCTGAGTTTGCTGCAGGATTCTTGCAATGCTTGATCTATTGCACCCAATGAGAACTTTCAGTTTTCTTTTTGTTTTTTCAGAATTGTAATAAAGGATCCTTACTTGCAAGCAACAGCTGCATGATGAAGTAGACACAGAGTTGTTTGATTTGAAAAGCGAGCTAGAATCAGATAGATGTGAAAAAAGCCACCATAATTCCGACACTGAGGAAGAACTATAGTGAGTACTGAACCAAAACTTCGTACTTGCAAATCAAAAATACTTTGAAGTTACTACAAACAACAGAGGTGCATTATCATGGAAAAATGGGATTACGTGAAGAAGAAATATGCCCTCAGAGAATGTTAGAACAAGAAGTTGTAAGAATATTTCAAATATACAAAGAAAATGCTCGTCAAACTGTTGATCCTATATAATTTTGGAGAGGTTGTATTTATGATAACATTATTGGTTCCATTGTTCACAGCACGAACATACAATTTTCCTTCATAAGAGACCACTTTGCAGATCCGAATGGTGTTATACCTACAAAGAGTGATGAAATGAAGTCGGTATTTGGTCTAGATGGGGTATTTGAATCAGGCCGCAGGAATAGCAAAGAATTTTGGGCTACTGATGGAACAGGTGAGGAGGTGTTTCAAGCTACCATGGCTGACAAAATATTTGTGCTTTCGCTTCTCTGTTTGACGATATTAATACCAGAGCAGAAAGAAAAATACAAAATAAACCATCTCCAATCAGACATATCTTTGAGCGTTTTAATCAGAACTGCAGAGATAATTAGTACCAGGACATTATTTGACATTATTTGGATGTGTGTCTGACCACGGACGAAAGTGGACGTGTGTCCGATTGGCCCTCTTATCAATTATTGAATTGAATACTACTAACATTTACGTTACCTAACCAAATATAAATCATTCTTTCAATATAAAGAAATACATGTCCAACTGCATTGCTTGTTATTTAAGTGATAAAAACCAAAATACGTCATTAAGTGTTCAAAATGTGCAATTAATTATTCCCATATTGCGTGTATTGGTACGAATATAAAAACTCGCTAGGCGTTAAAAAACTGGTGTTGTAGAGATTGTGGAAATCTGTAGAAACTATCTGAAGGTACAGATCCAATCGAAATGAATCCGTTACTTGATAACTGGATAGAAGCGTATAAGAAAAAAAGAAGCTTCAGAGCTAAGAACGGAAATTCCAACTTACCAGATAACCAGGTATTGATGTGTGACCACCGAGCACCTAAAACTAAGTTACTGCTGAAGCAGACCAAGCAATTCGTGGAAAAAAAAATATAAGTTCGTTTGGGTCAAAAACTGTAAGGTTTTTTTAAGAAGAACGGAAAATGAATTTGCTGTTTTAGTAAGTTGTTTAGATGACTTGCCATTTATTGAAAAAAGATCAAATTGATTTATTTGAGAAAAAATAAATAAATAAATTGTGAATGAAAGAAATAACCAATTTAATTTTTGATAAGTATAATAAGTCATCTTTCTCCTTTTCTAATTCACCTAATAGCTTTTCAATCATTCATCAAAACATAAGAAGCATTAGAAAGAATTTTGTTTTGTTCATTTCCCTGTTTAACGACATAAAATACCCTCCAAAAATTATAGTTCTTACTGCAACATAGATTCACGAAGATGAAATAAATTGTTATCAAATTCGAGATTACACATTCTTCTACAAATGTAATAAAGCACAAAATTCAGCTGGATTAATTGTAAATGTTGATTCAAATATAAATAGTATTGAACTTAACTGTAATTTAAAAACGGCCGATTGTATTCAAATGTGCTTAAAATACATAAAACTAAAATTAATTTAATATGTGTTTATACAGTATTAATGATTTCTGAATAGACTTTGAACCACTTTTAGAATCTGGAAATTACTGAGATGTTTTGTAGTTGGGGATCTCAATATTAATATAAATGCCTCTAACACGTCTTTTGATATAAAAAATTACATGGTGATAATGGCTGCAAATGGTTTTAAGTCTTATATTAATTCAAGTACACGAATATCTCCGTACTCTAAAACTTCTATTGATCACATATTTGTTAGAGATAATGGTATAGTAAATATACAATCTGCAGTTTTTCAATTGGCTATCACTGACCATAGTTTGACTTGTATTAATCTAACATTACCAACAAAATATGATAAATCATCAATAAATAAGAATGAATGTAAATCTACTACAAATTTAAATTTTTTTTAATCTTTAAAACAAGACATTGATAGCTACGTGGAAAAATTTATTAATTGTGTAAAAAAAGTAATAAATTTAGTAAAATTAAATTTACAAAACCATGGTTTAATACTGACTTGTTTAATAAAATTCAGGAAACAAATAAACTCGTAAAACTTTCTAACAAGCACCCGTTTAATACTGAATTAATAAAACAAAAGAATGACTTTGTTTCTTAAAAAAAATTAAATCGGAATACTATAACAAAAAGATAGAGGAAACCTGAAACGATTTTAGAAAAAAGTGGGATGTACTCAGTTCATTGCTAGGAAACAATAAAAAATTGCATGAAGAAATAAGCTTAACCATGAACAATGTTAGTAGTAGTGGGGCAATTGCCGCCGCCATTTTGTTGTTTGACGCCACAAAAGCCCCCCGAGCTGTAGGGCACTTGCGCGGACATTTTTTTACACTCCCACGTGGGGATCTTATTATTTTTTCACCCGTATGGTTTCTTTTCGGAGGACCTTTTCAATCCCTTGATGGAATTTTCACCCTAATTAGGACCATTTTGGCTGCATTATACAATTTTTTAAAGTTCAGCCCCTGGAGGGTAGGTAAATCCCATCTACAGATTGTGACCTAATTTATTTACGCATTGGGGGTTGTATTCTAATAAGGGTCCTAGTCCTGTAAGACGGGAATATGTTCGCGGGTCTCTTAATATGTGTTTATTATTAAACAGTTATACAACTGCATTTATATTAATTGTAAAGTGGCAGTCGTCGACATCGCGTTAATTAATGTGCTTACAAATATTTTAAAATTTTACTATCTTGGATTTTTGTGGCCTTGGGACACCTTGACAGCCATTTTTTTATATGCCCACGTGAGGATCGTATTTTGGTATATTTTGTAAAGCTAATAAACAGTTGGATTATTTCTGATATTAAAGAATCTAATTAAGATAAAGATAATATATACAATTGATTTTAAATACGCTGTTAAATTCTATATAATGCTAATAAAACAGGTAATGGGTATTGCGTAATCAGTTATTTAACTTGTTATACAAAAGTGAATGTACTCTTTCGCAATTGGACGTAACAGTAATAATAAACACTGTATATATTTAGGTACATGTATATATCGGGGCTTTTAGCTATAACAAACTGAATTAGTTAGAGAGATGTAATGCAATTACGAAGCTATATAATTAAATTAAATTACTAGCTCAGAATAAAATGTCTATCAAACACCTCGTGTAAACCGTCAACAGCCAAAACCAAATATATATTTGTGCAAACAGGTTATTTAATGTTGCGGTGTAGGCAGCGAATTGCCTGTGCCTTTTTCTTTAAGCTAGATTTCACCTCTACATTATTTTATATACATAAAAGTTCTGTCTCATAAGAAATACCTCTGTCAAAAAAAAAACGGCTTTAGATTTCATAATCAGGTTAAGCATGCATGCTTATAAAAATGTGGTTTAATAATAAATAAATTGGTTTAAATAATATAAATAGGTGTAAATGTGTGGGTGTAAATGCTCTCCAAACAAATCGTTAACTAACTCGAGATACAACCCCTTCACCAAAAATAATGCCTTTGTCCCAGCCGGTAGTTTAAAGTAGGGTGGTTCATTCTTTTGATTTGCTTAATTACCACAAATTCTGCTCGATTATTTCCACTTAACATAAATATAGTAACTACCATGTAACACTAATAGAAATGATCTCGGACGTTATTTTTTAATTACGCTCGGAATAACTAAACCGAGGTTGTTTACAATAAAAATTCTACCAAAATGTAAAAAAATAAAACACATACAAACTATGTTTATTAATAGTTAATGATAGGGTTAAATAAAATATACCTTAAAAACTAGTTGTAGCCTTAAATTACTAAATAATTGTTGTAGATACAAATACCTGTATAAAATATAATAAATCTTCTTGAGAACCCCTGGTATTATAAAAAATAAATGCGGAAATGCAAACCAAGGTGATGTAATCCTTGTATCAATGTTGCGAAATATCTCGAAATAACAATGTAGTTTGTTGTAAACCTCACCAAAATGGAATTTCCCTTCTTATAAATTTATCTTCATGAAATTGAATAATCCGTTTACGGCATTTTCTTGAAATTGCAAACATAAAATGAAAGCGTACGTAAAAATAGAATTAAACGTGTAATTAAAATGTAACTAAAGTAGAAAAGTAAAAGTAAAAAGTAAAAAAATCAAAATGCCATTAAATCAATGGCACTTTTCACAAAATTTAGGTGGTAACCCAAAAATATGGCTTCCTGCATCTAACAGCGTACCCCAACAAGTAAGAAAAAAATGGACGCCTAGAATATCTGATGATATAGCCGTGCACGAAAAAATTTGCGCGAAGAACCAAGTCAACGATGACGCGTTGCGCGAAAATATTGAGTAGAAAAAAATAATTTAAAGAAGTGGGAGTTTAGACCTTTAGGAAGATATGCACTTAAGTTACACCAAAATGCAAATTAAGTTGCCTACCTCACACCTACAAAAATCATTAATAAATACAATTTTTCTTATATTTACAACTAAATGAACGAAGAACATACATTACGGTACATTTTAATACAACTTAAAATGGGTTGTTACATGCTGACCGCTTATTAGAGTACTACTTTTAAATTTTCGGAGTTTTACCGATAATAGAGTTGTCATACCATCACATAAGCCTATTTTACAAACAAGCTCTGTCTTAGCAGAAATACCCCTGCCATAAAGGAACTTAGATTTATAAACAGGCCCCTAGATAAGAGTGCGGTTACAGAAACAAGTAGCGTACACTATACATAAAGCTGTAGTGAGAAATTTACTCAAAATAGGTACATTGTGGGTAAAATCTTTTTTGAGTTATGACAGACGGGGTTTTTGGGGTATGAGAAATCTAAGTAAATAGAATGATGGGTATAATTATATACTGACGGTTATCGATGTATTTAGCAAGATGGCGTGGACACGAGCTCTGAAGCTGAAAAACCACATGTTCTATTATCGACGTATTTTAGGTTATTTTTCAAAGATGAGAAAAGATGCCTCAAAGTATACGGACGGATAAGGGCAGGAACTTTATTGTGAAAGTGTCCTGCAATTCTTTAACGAATATCAAATCTAATCATATAGGCAAAATTTAGCGATGCGATGCTTCCATATAGGTAAAAATCGTACTACCGGGGTTACAGTTAATGAGAAAGTCAATAACCTTTACACATTATTTTCTCAATGCTTTATTAGCGGTAAAACCTACGATGCATCATTTAGGTAACTGACCCAGGAAGACATTATCCATTGATTTTCGCTGTATGCCCACAGGTATAGTTAGAACTTTTACTTCTGTCCTTGTAACAGTGTATTTTGCTGCAGGTGTTCCGAAAGCTTTAGCGTGTACAATTAGAATGGTGGTATTGATTCGTATACGTCTCGCCAGTAAACTAGCGTTCATAATTCGCATCTTGTAAGTTGAAGCGTGCGCCGCCATTAGACTAAAGGTATCTCTTGATCGTAAAAATTTAACCTTTAATTCAACACCGCTTATGAGAAACTTTTCCTGATTAAATAAATCCGAGTGCACGTGACCAATCATCTAGATTTATTGGGTGGTCGCTGCAAGTACGTGACGTTTCGAGAATCCGTTATTTGCGTGTCTCAGTATATTCATCTGCCCACCTGTATCATTGTGCCACAAGGTACAACCTAGATGAGAATTCTTTGCCTCCCCTCCATAATTGAGCAACATTTCGATATATGAGCGGTAGGCGTAGGTGTTGCTTGGTTGTGACACCATTTTCTGATTTAAGTAAACCTACACTTGTGAGAAAAGTGGATGCATCCAATTGTTTACCGTTGCTACAATATCCGCATCAGTACGTGCTGTATCATCTTGTTTTGGAACTTTAGCTGTGATGTACAACATGGTCTGAGTGAAATCTATGTAATCGTTTCCATTTCCGTCCACTACAAATCCTATTGGGGCGTCATTACTAAGAGCTGATAA
Organism: Vesta saturnalis; assembly: GCA_036346205.1. Classification (NCBI taxonomy): domain Eukaryota; kingdom Metazoa; phylum Arthropoda; class Insecta; order Coleoptera; family Lampyridae; genus Vesta; species Vesta saturnalis. The sequence goes on along the minus strand of JARFJB010001497.1, from coordinate 1,223,244 downwards.
GTCACCACCCTCGATACTTGTCTGCGTCGACGGTAAAGCGAACAAATCCAATTCGGACTTGACACATTCACATGATTGAGCATGTAGAAAAGTCATTATCTTGAAAATATATCGTCGTAAGTAGGTTTCTTCTTCTTAGCGGCAACAGCTCTCGGTTCAGACTGGTTGTTATCGGCCAGAGTACACTTTTATAGCCAGAACCCTCCATCATTTTATCTATTTCCTCATCGATTGTACGTTTAAGATTTCTACCTACCTCGTGAAACCTTTCATGAAACGATTCCTTAACAGGTCGATCCTCCATGACGTCACCAAGAATATTAGCACCCGTTCTGAGAGCTTCTTTTCCAATGTCCTTTTACACCATACTTAAATAACGGTATTATACTACTAAATATACCAACTAGCCAGCTTCCTATTCCGTGATCACGTTGATATGGTGCGCCACTGTAGATAGAGCCGATACCGTTACCGGCCTGACTCATATAATATTGTTGATAAGGACAAACCATTATTGCACTTTCTTAAAGAGTAGCTTCAGACACGACGCCTAAACTCGAATAGTATTGCTGCACCCGTGTCTGTTTTTATATTAATCTCGATGTTTTCAAATTCCCGTGTCATCACGGGCATGTAGTGTGCAGGCGAAAAATCCACATCTGTATGACCTACGTAAGCGTAGTTTTCCGAAGTAATATCTATTATATGCATAAACGGAGATAAAACATCGCCCACAATTTGCGGTTCAACGATGTAGCAATAAACAAACATTTTCGTTGGTAATCCTATCCATATATTATCGGGATTTGGGGGTATTGGTTCCATAACTATGTTTTGATACGGCTATAATCCAGCTGTAACGTTAAAAGTTGTGAGAATCCGAATAGTGAGAAGGAGGTCGTAGTGACGCGCTTAGTTAGATTATGGTATTCAATTGTTAGCAATTTACTTATTAGCACGTGATTATTTAGCTCATTGGCAATTTATTCAATGTTGGTATTATTCCCCGAGGCGAAACGTAACACATACCATCCGTCCTCAATACAAATGGATTTCTAGCTGTCGTATTGGAAATGTGATGCAGCATTTTTTAATATCGTCTCTAACACATCCTTTTCTCCTGGGGGTGGATCAGTTCTATAATAAATTAAATTGTCTGTCGCACTTACAGCGGCAAAAGAACAAGGGTACTCAATTTCCGAAATGCGTACAACCCATGAGCCTGTTAATCTTATTCGTTTTGGTAGTTGTGTAATAAAGCTTGACGTCATATCGTCGGGAAAACACGTCATGAAACTGTTACTTAATAAGGTAAGATAAAACTCCATTTTATATATCTCTCAGTGGCGAAGTTAACACCCAGCTATTAAATTTGTCACTGTATCCACACCACTTGACCAGGTACTGTTTTCATCGTCCGCGGCCCCTCTCAGATAAAATCAACCGTAACAACTTGCAACTCCTCCTCGTAAAAGGTACCCGCAACAGGATTGTTATTAATATCACTTAAGTTATTAAACGCAACTTCCTCGCTCCAGTTCGTGTCATATACCTTCTCAAAGGTGTACTAAGTTCTGGCGATTCTATCACGTTCACCGGCTTTATATTTAGAATAACGTGATGTGCTTAAGCCTTTTGCGTACAGGTTATTCCACATTTCTAAAATGTTTGCATAGTTTACAGCCGCAGGAGCCATCTTTATACTTGAATGAGGGCTATTGTTGTAAGCAGTCACAAGTGTTTGGAGTACATCAATCCTGTAGGAATGTTTGTGGGTGAAATAACGCCACATCTTTGTTTTCAATGTTTTATTAAACCTTTCAACAAGAGATGCTTTCACATCAGGGTTATTTGTTGCATAGAAATTGATATTTTGTTTCTTGAAAAAGTTTTGTACTGTAGTGTATATCTAGTATTAAGAAACATTTATCTATTTCCCCAATAGTTAATTATGTATTATTTCTAAAGCATATTTATGTCACAACTAGGTCAATATTACAAATTACAATCATGCTGAATAGAATAAGTTAGTACTGCAAGAAAAGTCAGCTCTTTTTAAATTGTAACATGACATAGATAATAGGTTATAGATATAGCTCCATACAGTAATAAATAAGTTCATAAGTTCATCAGTTCACCGATCAATAGTTATTATAATACCCGTAGTGTTAGAGTACGAGTGAAGTGTAGGGTTAGAATATGTAAGAATACTCACATCATGTACTAACAATAAATATGTACCCCAATTCGAAATCTGTAACTATTCACATCAGCTTAAAATAGTTATCACCAGGAAACTCTATGTCCAAACATATCACATGGCGACCCTGCCAGTCCCTGCTAGCAGTTAAATATGGAAAAAGGGAAGGGTATCCCTAACTAACTGTGGAGATATTGCAGCCAGTCTCTGTCATAGACAGGAATACATCATGGTTTTAAGAGAAAATTAATATATATATATATATAATATATATATATATATATATGTGTATATTAGTTAAAATGGGCAGTGAGTCAAGCAAAGAAGAAATATTCATCAACCAAACGGGTAATAGCGGAGGTCAAACAAACTCAGTGCTACAACAAACGTCATCACCCTTATTCGTTTATTCCATAGTAATAATCCTAATCTGCATTCTATCTGTAGGATACATCCTGTACACAAATGTAAACAACAGATGCTCAAGCAAGTGGACAAGCGAATCCGCAGCACAGATGCACTCAATATAATGTAGGCAGTCAACAATCCATGGCCAGCGCGATAAGGAAATATATGTGTAAGTTTTTAAATATGCAATTCTCCAAAATTTCAACAATTGCACGTAGAAATTAAGTTATTTAAAACTAATCTAATAAAGGACAACCAACATTGTAGGGAAAATCACAGAGTTATAAGCAGGAAAATTAGAACGTATAAAAAAAGACTATAATGGGTTAATAATTGAAACTAATCATAAAGCGGATAAAGATCCTCAAGTAATAAAAATTACAGAAATTTCAGCAAATGTAGTTGCTTTATTGAGAGAATTGCGAAATATTTTAGAAGATAGGTTAGTTAGTAATACAAAAATTGTTAAAATGGGTACAGAAAGTTTTAATTTAGGAACGGCAGCAGTATTACTGCCTGAAATGGACGATACTGATGGTACCACTAAGAAATTAATAAACGCGTTCAAATTATATGTTGACCTAATAAAAGAAACCGATAAGCAATTAGTAATTAAATATGTACTGGCAACACGCCTATCAGAAAACGCGCAAGCTAAGCTACTCGCTAACTATGAGTCAACAGTTGATTTGATTAAAGATATGCAAAGTAAATTGTTCACACCGAAATCTGTGACAGCACTTTCAGTAGAATTACATAATGTTAAACAAAACGATAAATCTATAGAGGACTTTGGTAAGGTTGTTTGCCAACTAATGTTGGATTTGACCGTTACTGAAGCCGCAGGTAACAATGAAAAACGGACAATTCTTAAAGAAGTCAACGAAAGGTTGGCCATTAGTGCTTTTATTAGGGGTTTACAAAGTAATGAATTGCGGACAATCATATGAGCTAGGGGTAAAAATAACTTAGCAGATGTCATAAATACAGCGATAATAGAAAGCAAGGAAGTACTAAATTCTCCGTTTCTAATTTTCCACACAAAGGGGCGTATTAATTATCAAAATTCTCGTGGTCGTTATCAAAATTCTCGCGGTCGATTCCAAACACAACGATTTCAAAGTAGATTCTATAGGGGTTACCGACATCCACAAAACAATTTTTCTAATAACTTACAGAATTCGCAGAATAATCATAATACCGGTAATCGTCAAGATTTTTCAAACTACAGAGGACACAGTCAAGGTAGTCGTATATTTGAACGCGGACGAGGACAAATGTCGCGTAATACACGCAGAGAAAATAACTATCGGAACGCTTATTTCGCAAATACTCATGATAACAATAACGAGGACCGTGAAAGTAAAATAAATCATAATCCGGAAGCCATTAGAAACCAATTTTTTCGAGTCAGCGACATGTAGATTTAGTACCGACGCTGCAATTATAAGTATGAATGGAATAAATTACGTACATCTGAAATATCGAGAAAATGACTTAAATTTTCTTATCGACACAGGGGCAACAATTAGCGTTTTATTTAAAAATTACGTTCAGAAGGACGAATACTAAAATTCAAATCAAAATATAACAATTAATGGTATTGCAGGTTCCATCAAAGCTCATGGTGCCGTAAATTTAAATTTAAACATTCAAAACTTTTGCTTACAACACGAATTTTATATATTAGATCAGTTTGCAGACAATATTCATGGAATTCTGGAAGTGATTTCTTCACAAAATTTTCAGCTCACTTAGATTACGAAAAATTTTTGTTTTCATTTTATGTGCCGTCTAATTATATTGCTTTAAGTATGCAATCCATGCACAATTGCTGCATTTTAATACCGCCTCGTTGCGAAGTTATTAGGTATTTTTCGGTTAAATGTGTAGATGATTGCGTTGTTATGAATGATGAAGTATGTGAAGGTGTGTATGTAGCTTCTACTATAGCTAAACCAATAGATATTTTTATCCCCGTTAGGATACTCAATACGCATGACAAAAAAAAAATAAAAAACTATAAACCAAAAATCGAGACATTAGATAAATTTCATGTATGTACTTACCAACATAAAACGACAACGGTTAATCGAGTATACAGAGTTTTAAAATTAATAGACTTCGAGTCATTAAATCAAGAAGAGCACGACTCTATACAAAACATTCGTACTAAATACGCGGACTAATTCCAATTAGATGACGACATACTCGGGATAACAAATATGTCAACACAGAAGATTCATTTGAAACAAGACACAGTTCCAGTATATGTTAAGCCCTACCGCTTACCTCAAACACAAAAAGACGAAATCAGCAGACAGACAAATTACTTAAAGACGGAATAATTGAAGAAACCAGATCGGATTGGTCATTTCCGTTACTAATCTTTCCTAAAAAATCAGATAGGTTAAGTGAGAAAAAATGGCGAATGGTTATAGACTATCGATTATTAAATAGACGTATTGAAAACGATAAATTTCCTTTACCCTGTATTACCGGAATTTTAGATTCATTATCCGGTGCAGTTTACTTTTCACATTTGGATTTAGCGCAAGGTTATCATCAAGTACCTTTGCACCCCGACAGTAGACCGTGCACAGCATTTACTACAGCTACTGGTCAACATCAAATGACGAGGTTACCAATGGGATTAAAAATTAGTCCTAGTGCATTTTCAAGAGTAATGACAATTGCTATGTCAGGATTAAATTATGAGTCATGTTTTATTTATTTGGATGATATTATTGTTTTTGGACGAAATCTATTGCATCATAATCAAAATTTAGTAAAAGTATTGCAACGACTACGTAATGTAAATTTTAAATTAAACCCAAGCAAGTGTACCTTTCTTCAGAAGGAACTTTTGTATTTAGGCCATGTCATTTCATCGGTGGGTGTTTTGCCCGACCCAGAAACTAGCCGCCATAAAAAACTATCCAGTGCCAACAGACGCCAATGCTACTAAACGTTTTGTCGCGTTTGCTAACTATTATCGGGAATTCGTAAACAACTTTGCTGATTTAGTAGAACCTTTAAATCGTCTAACGCGAAAAAATTCTATTTTTAATCGGGCTTCAGAATGTCAAAACTCATTCGACGCTTTAAAAAACTTATTGGAGCACCCACCCATTTTACAATATCAAAATTTCGGGAGCGATGACCGTTTTATTCTTCGTACTGATGCTTCAGGCCATGCTCTGGGAGCCGTATTGTCAAATGGGAATGATAATCCTGTTGCTTATGACAGTAGAACTCTGAATTTTGCCGAACGTAATTACCCAATCATTGAAAAGGAACTCTTAGCAATTGTATGGGTTGTTAAACATTTTAGGCCATATCTATACGGTAGACAGTTTGACATTTATACTGATCACCGTTCCTTAGTATATTTGTTTGGAATGACAAATCCATCTAGCCGACTTACAAAATTTAGACTTATATTAGAAGAATATGACTTTTCTGCACATTACGTTAAAGGAAAAGAAAATGCTCCAGCTGATGCCCTTTCCCGAATTTGTCTTGAGTCTCGCGAACTTAAACAACTTTCTAGTAAGGTGATTCACCACATTAACATTATGACACGTGCACAACTTAAGCAGCAACGTACTTTAGAGGACGAAACTGACGATTTTACGGACAATAGGATTGATCACCCAGGTATCGTAGAATTGCTTAAATACCGAAATAATTCTGTACTAGTACAACCCTTAAAAGCCGACGACTTTAAAATGAAGAATCAAGATAATAATAAATTGTTTAAAAATGTGGTGTATATACCCGACACACACACACATAATTTATATTAGTGACACTTCTCCATCAGCGTCTGCATACGGTGCAACGTTGAGAGATTTAGTCAAGTGTTGTAAAATAAATGGCATGCAATGATATGTATAATGAAAAAGATTTAAACTGCGTAGTTAGTAAAAAAAAAGGGGAATTATTGAAGAAATAATTAAAAATAAAGAGGAAATCATAGCGATGGGTATACAAATATCTATAGTACCAAATTTAACTCTTATTACGGATCCACAGGATCAAAAATTAATACTTAATGATTATCACACGTTACCTACCGGAGGTCATGCGGGTATGAGTCGTATGTATCACAATATTAAACGAACTTATTATTTGCCAAAACTTAGACAAGATGTAGAAACTTACGTTCGACGTTGTGACGATTGTCAGCGATACAAGCATTCGATGCCGTGTAAAGAACCAATGAGTATTACAACAACTGCTACTTCCGCATTGCGGAAAATATTTATCGACTTGGTAGGACCACTCCCACCAGATAATCAAAATAATAAATATATTTTAATATTACAATGCGAATTAAGTAAATTTGTTGAAGCATATCCTTTACCAAACATAGAAGCGCATACGGTCGCTTCTGCCTTTGTTACTAATTATATTCTTAGGTATGGTGTCCCGTACGAATTGGTCACGGACCAGGGAACTGAATTTATGGCAAGTACTTTCAAAGAAATTTGTAAATTATTGCACATTTGACAACTAAATTCAACCGCGTACCACCATGAAACTTTAGGCGCATTAGAAAATTCACATAAAACATTAGGTGCTTACCTCGCATCGAAATGGCCGAGTATCCAGGCTCTTGGGGTACTTGGGTACCTTTTTGGTGTTTCGCTTTTAATACTACCGTACATTCTGAAACACGCTATATGCCGTATGAACTTGTTTTTGGAAAACTTTGTAGATTACCATCTAACAGTACTATTGACCACATTGATCCAATATATAACTTTGAGAATTATCTACTCGAATTAAAGTACCGATTACAAAGTGCAGTTAAAGACGCGCGAAACAATTTAATTCAATCTAAACATTACAGGAAAAGTATCCTAGATGCAAAGATACGTTCACATACGTATAAAATAGGAGATAAGGTGTTAGTGAAAGCTAGACGCTTTGTTTAAAGGACCGTATGAAGTGTCGGCAGATAATAGCTCGAATATAGTTATTAAGGTAAATGATAAGTTGATTACAGTACACAAAAAGAGAATTAAGCCTTATTACAATCAGTATTATAAATTTTGTAACTTTCTAGCTTATAAAATTTTTCTTAATTTCAGATTTTAGGTATTTAGTTGTAAGTTGTTTATTTTAAATGGGAAAAAAATTGTAAAATTTTAGATTTTCAATTTTTTTTCCACCGGGGAAGGTGTAGTGTATATCTAGTATTAAGAAACATTTATCTATTTTTCCAATAGTTAATTATGTATTATTTTTAAAGCATATTTATGTCACAACTAGGTCAATATTACAAATTACAATCATGCTGAATAGAATAAGTTATTATTGCAAGAAAAGTCAGCTCTTTTTAAATTGTAACATGACATAGATAATAGGTTATAAATATAGCTCCATACAGTAATAAATAAGTTCATAAGTTCATCAGTTCACCAATCAATAGTTATTATAATACCTGTAGTGTTAGAGTACGAGTGAAGTGTAGGGTTAGAATATGTAAGAATACTCACATCATGTACTAACAATAAATATGTATCCCAATTCGAAATCTGTAACTATTCACGTCAACTTAAAGTAGTCATCACCTGGAAACCCTGTGTCCAAGCATATCACAGTACACTGACTGCCACAAACTCCTTGTCTTTATCCGTCTGTAGATTTGCCGGTGTATTGCCACTTTCCATAAAAATATCTGCGAATGCTTTAATTCGTTGTAAGAACTCTTACCCAGGCCATCTTGCTAAACACATCAATAAGCGTTAGTATGTACTTGCATCCACTATTGTGTTGTAAGTTCGCATATCGCAAAAATCCGCTTGCCACAGCTCGTAAATGTTGCTCACAATATATTTATTTCGCGGAAATTTTTTTATGGCAGCTTTATGAACCGTATAAGCCTCCTGAACCTGCAGTCATTTTTTCACTTCACCATATCTACCCATTACAGCATTAACTAAAGGTGTTATACCTGAAACCCAGCAGAATGCTCATAATCATAGTATACAGCATCCATATTACGTTCTCCACGTATCCAAATCTAGTGAAAGTCTTATTCTTCTCCGAAAGGATCTTCGCGGAGTTTCCCTCGATTCATATCGACATCGTAATTCTCACCTATAGTTGTAAGGCTCGGTTCAATGCTGGGTGTTACAGTAGCATCACGTCTTCGAGTATTTCCGATAAACTCTCGTGGTATATTTATTTGTTTAATGTATGTCGCAAACTGTCGCCAGCCGTGTGAGTTTGTAGTTTTCGCTGTCTTAACGTTTCGTGAACCAGATCGATAATGTTAGAATGAGGGATGATTTCACCTTTTATTGTGACAGTACTCCTTTTATCCCAAAATACATCACCGCCCGCATCCAGTATACGCAAGAAAGTTTCACCTTTCCTCCTGTGTGAAACAGGCAGTGTTGATACTATCTCGTCGTCTGCCTGACCTTTGCGTTTCCTTGAATCCCTGATATCACCATCAACACCGCTGATTGTTATACTAGCGGGTTTACGTAACTGATTGGACAAATGTAGATATATTTGAAGAACCTGATTGTACTGCTGCCATTTGTCATGGTCGGTCAGTTTGGTTTTTAATACTTAATCCATATCGTTACCCGGCTGCGCTAATATGTTTATTTTCGTGACATCTGGCGCTTGCAGGCGCTGTATAAAATCCATAGGTAGAATAATCATCTTCTTCAGATTGTGGTCCACAGTTATTGAAACAAATTACCCAGAATTCCGCCAAGTAATGGTCCTAAGAGGAGCGGTAGAAATGCACCGCCCTTCTGTACGAGAAACTGATTCTCCTTTTTTAAAGATTTACTTCTCTGTGCCAGCCGCCTTAAAGTGTGCTTATGTTGACAGATTCGCTGCTTCTGATCACCACGGTTTATGTTTTGAATTTTTTTCCACTATGGTCCCTTTCCAACGTTTTATTTCTTTTGTTTAGGTTGCTGCTATCCCCGCTCTCCATCGCCGGTGCCAATTCTGTGTCCCTTAGACATTCCCCCCTTGGTTCCTCAGCTCCGCTAACCTACCTACGCCTCCTACGCTTCAAGTTTCCTCAACCTATTCAGCTCAGGTGCTGTATATCCCTTCCTCTGCATACAGGACGAGGAAAATGACATTGGCAGGGCTCCAGACGCCGTTCCGGAGGTTCAGGATCGCGGAAATGCCGAAAACGCTGATGACGACATGCGCGACAATGACGGCGAAAAAATCGAAGATGACTGGTTTTGGGCTGCACGTATTCCTACGACTATTGGTCGAACTATGCTTCATCCTTTTGCACCGTCATGTGAGATGGTGTCGGGAGACAGTACCTCCCAACGCAATTCCACGTTTCTTATTATCTGGTTCTTCTACGCACATCGCATAATCACATGGGACCGTCTCACGTTCACGGTATGTATTCCATTTATTCCAATTTTTAATAATAATTGCTTCTTTCGTTACAGATGATTTGTCCGGAATTACGATGTAGCGATTAGGGAGAGTTCTCTAGGAGAGTAGCTCGGCCGGGCCCACACTAGGCTTGTAACACTGCACCTTGACTATAGTGTTATAAGCCTAGCTGTATTCAGTGAGTATAATCACGCCATTGTATATCTGGAAATGATATTGGAAACTGTCAAAGAGATTGCGGGACTTTATGAATTCATCCGAGTTCGTAATGCAGCTCATCAACATGTGGCCGTACCAAGTGATCGAGACAGGCATAGTAAGTATAACTGATGACACACATCTTCTACTTTTGATTTATTTCCAGAAAAATGTGGTCCTCAGTAGTGCGGCCGCAGACCGACTCTAACTGTTTGAGTGCGTCAACTACTGTACAGACAGACAGCCAGATAGAAAAACAGACAGACAGGTACACACCACACGGTGTATATGCTCAAGTATACCAATGACGATGTGATGGTATACGATCAAGTACGGCTGATGAACATCTGATAGTCCTCTAGAGGAGCATGTTCAGGCGATACAGTTGAATGCTTCATGTGCGGAGTTGGAATTAACCATCTTACGCTGCGCTACAGGAACATCTCCGATGGGCACCACACTGCACGAACGCTCAATTACTTGCACCACGTCCGCGCAGGTGTAATGATACAGAAGTGGAAAGGACCTTTTGCACTTGTACTAAATCAAACTGTTTATACTCAGAGAAAGTCATATATCTGAATAATAAACTGATTACATTTGTATACACAATAAATAAATATATTAACATTTTTTTTTCTGTTTAGTGTTCTAAGTGTGGTATCAGACAATTGTAAAAAATTACACGATCAGGCCTTGAAAAAGTGAGACAGCAATCTGAGTAAGTAGGGCGCGCCACTGTCCTTGAGAGTATGCAACATTTAAGAGCGTAAGGTACGAATAACCTACATATTATGGCACCTTGGAAATGTAGTAAGCTTGATCAAGAGGGACCTTGGAAAAGTAGCGCATACAAATGCCCTAGGTATTGTGTAATGTTGGGCGGGTGTAACTTTGACAATTTGGGAACCGTGATATTGTGGTACCCCTAAAGTGTGGTGTATTCCATAACTATCCAATCTTACCTACCTATTGTTCCTCGCAAAATGGTTACACGAACATAACATTTTAAAAACAAAAACAAAAATTTATGCTAAAAGAGACGTTCAAAACATCATGTCAGATACATAGCGGACCGCTGCTATAGAATATCGTTAATACAGGTTAAACACTTAAAATCAAATTTAATTAATATTAATACCTATGTTGCTTTATACTAAACGATCTATGTAGAGAAGTTAAATTTTCTTTAAAAATGTATACAGATACCCATATATAAAATTAATCGTTATTTAGATATTTAGAACTGTTGAACTAACACCTATACAATGTACATTGACTTCAGAACTATCTGATAAGGACAAAAACCTGGGTATAATAAACTCTCCCATTCTGCCTCTGAATTGCCTAAATCCAAGAGGAATGAAAAAAGCACAACTATGAAACAAACCAGTTGTTCTGGAGTAACCATGAATAGCGATATACATATATAATCACTCAAACAAACACACGCACAGGCACACACATACGCATAAACGCGCCCCCACACGTACACGCTCACACACACGCACACGCACACGTACACGCACACGCACATGAACACAAAAACAAACACGAACACGAACACGAACACGAACACGAACACGAACACGAACATGAACACGAACACGAACACGAACACGAACACGAACACGAACACGAACACGAACACGAACACGAACACGGACACGAACACGAACACGAACACGAACACGAACACGAACACAAGCACAAACACAGACACAGGCACATACACAGACAGACACAGACACAGACACAGACACAGACACAGACACAGACACAGACACAGACACAGACACAGACACAGACACAGACAGACACAGACACAGACACAGACACAGACACAGACACAGACACAGACACAGACACAGACACAGACACAGACACAGACACAGACACAGACACAGACACATACACAGACACAGACACAGACAGACATAGACACAGACACAGACACAGTTATAAACACATACACAAACACAAACACAAACACAAACACAAACACGAACCCAAACTCAAACACAAACACAAACCCTAATGCAAACGCAAACCCAGACGCACACGCAGTCGCAGAGGCTGACGCAGACGCAGACGCAGACGCAGACGCAGACGTAGACGCAGGCGCAGACGCAGACGCAGACGCAGACGCAGACGCAGACGCAGACGCAGACGCAGACGCAGACGCAGGCGCAGACGCAGGCGCAGACGCAGGCGCAGACGCAGACTCAGACGCAGGCGCAGACGCAGACGTATACGCAGACTCAGACGCGGAGGCAGACGCAGGCGCAGATGCAGACGCACACTCAGACCCAGACGCAGACGCATACGCAGACGCAGACGCAGACGCAGATACAGACGCAGACGCAGATATAGACGCAGACGCAGACGTAGACGCAGACGCAGACGCAGACGCAGACGCAGACGCAGACTCAGACGCAGGCGCAGACGCAGGGTATACGCAGACGCAGACGCAGACGCAGACGCAGACCCAGACGCAGACGCAGACGCAGACGCAGACGCAGACGCAGACGCAGACGCAGACGCAGACGCAGACGCAGACGCAGACGCAGACGCAGACGCAGACGCAGACGCAGACGCAGACGCAGACGCAGACGCAGACGCAGACGCAGACGCAGACGCAGACGCAGACTCAGACGCAGGCGCAGACGCAGACGTATACGCATACTCAGACGCGGAGGCAGACGCAGGCGCAGACGCAGACGCAGACGCAGACGCACACCCAGACCCAGACGCAGACACAGACGCAGACGCAGATGCAGACGCAGAAGACGCAGACGCAGACGCAGACTCAGACGCAGGCGAAGACGCAGACGCATACGCAACGTCAGACGCGGAGGCAGACGCAGGCGCAGACGCAGACGCAGACGCAGACGGAGACCAGACCGCAGACGCAGACAGACGCAGACGCAGATGCAGACGCAGACGCAGAAGACGCAGACGGAGACGCAGACAGAACAGACACAGACACAGTAGACAGACACAGACACAACACAGCAGCAGACACGACACAAACACGAACCCAAACGCAAACACAACGCAAACCCTAATGAAACGCAACCCAGACGCACACGAGTCGCAGAGCTGACGCAGACGCAGACGCCGACGCAGACGAAGACGCAGGCGCAGACGCAGACGCAGACGCAGACGCAGACGCAGACGCAGACGCAGACGCAGACGCAGACGCAGACGCAGACGCAGACGCAGGCGCAGGCGCAGACGCAGACGCAGACGCAGGCGCAGACGCAGACGAGACGCAGACGCAGAGGAGCGCAGACGCGCAGATGCTCAGACCCAGGCGCAGACGCATACGCAGACGCAGACGCAGACGCAGATACAGACGCAGACGCAGATATAGACGCAGACGCAGACGTAGACGCAGACGCAGACGCAGACGCAGACGCAGACGCAGACTCAGACGCAGGCGCAGACGCAGGGGTATACGCAGACGCAGACGCAGGCGCAGACGGAGACTCAGACGCAGGCGCAGACGCAGACGTAGACGCAGACGCAGACGCAGAGGCAGACGCAGGCGCAGACGCAGACGCAGACGCAGACGCAGACCCAGACCTAGACGCAGGCGCAGACGCGGACGCATACGCAGACGCAGACGCAGACGCATACGCAGACCAGACGCAGACGCAGACGCAGACTGTAGACGCAGACGCAGATGTAGACGCAGACGCAGACGCAGACGCAGACGCAGACGCAGACGCAGACGCAGACGCAGACGCAGACGCAGACGCAGACGCAGACGCAGACGCAGACGCAGACGCAGGTGCAGACGCAGACGCATACGCAGACCTAGACGCAGACGCAGACGCAGACGCAGATGTAGACGCAGACGCAGATGTAGACGCAGACGCAGACGCAGACGCAGACGCAGACGCAGACGCAGATGCAGACCCAAACGCAGACGCAGGCGCAGGGCAGACGCAGACGCAGACGCAGACGCAGACGCAGACGCAGACGCAGACGCAGACGCAGACGCAGACGCAGACGCAGACGCAGACGCAGACGCAGACGCAGACGCAGACGCAGACGCAGACGCAGACGCAGACGCAGACGCAGACGCAGACGCAGACGCAGACGCAGACGCAGACGCAGACGCAGACTCAGACGCAGACGCAGACGCAGACGCAGACGCAGACGCAGACGCAGACGCAGACGCAGACGCAGACGCAGACGCAGACGCAGACGCAGACGCAGGCGCAGACGCAGACGCAGACTCAGACGCAGGCGAAGACGCAGACGTATACGCATACTCAGACGCGGAGGCAGACGCAGGCGCAGACGCAGACGCAGACGCAGACGCACACCCAGACCCAGACGCAGACACAGACGCAGACGCAGATGCAGACGCAGACGCAGATATAGACGCAGACGGAGACGGAGACGCTGACGCAGACGCAGACGCAGACCCAGACGCAGACGCGTACGCACGCGCACACGCACACTCACACGGACACGCACACGCACACGCACAGGCACACGCACACGCACACGCACACGCACACGCACACGCACACGCACACGCAGACACAGACGCAGACGCGTACGCACACGCACACTCACACTCACACTCTCACACACACACACACACACACACACACACACACACACAACACATACACACGCATACACACACACGTATTCTGGGATTTAATATCTGTATCTTGTATTAAGAAATGTTAATTTCATTCAAATTAAGTATATGTATGGAATACATTTTATAAATAATAAATATCATGTTAACGTGATGTATCTATCCAAAATACTTTAATTACGTGATCTTCTTTCAAAATGTATAAATACGTTATTCCATTTATTTTATGTTTGAAACGTATTGTATACATGTTTAGGGGTTGGGGTTCATTATGAATACGGTTATTACAGAATTTTTTTAGTGTAAATTCATAGTATTTCTCAATAAATTTTAGCGCAGCCGAAACGTTTTTATTGGAGCACTGTGGGATGTGACTGATGAGCCGTTAGGCGAACCATTTACGCTGTGGAGGTTGTTAATCCTATTGCCTAGGGTACATTGTTGAATATTTTATTTTCTTCGCAATTGTAAATAAAAAACTATTAAAAATTATGAAAATTCCGATGTTAGAATAAATGCGTTGGAACTTTTACTGATTACTTTGAATCGTTTGTTACCTGTTTCGATGTCTACTTATATATAAAAATCGCATAAAATATGTTATCGTTTTAAAACTTTACTGATAAACATTAAATCAGAATTTTTTCACTGAATTTATGTTACTTTTGGATCACAATTTAATTTCTTGGGGAGAAAGAATTTACTTATTATGTATAAGCGCATAAGCAATAATAAGTTGAAAGATAAAAAAATCGACAATAATGTGCATAAAACTTAAATTCATTAGCATAGTGTCAACATTTACTCCTAACGACTAATGGCTGGGTTTCATAGACTACGCAAATTTGACACACCGCCCAAATACGTAAATGGCCGTAAATATATTTGTACAATTTGAACTAACTTGTTATTTTATTTGAATCGTTTTAGATTTACTTAGGAACGTAATTGACTCAGAGTAGTCAATTAATAAAATGTAAATTTAACAAGGTCTGTCAGCAACTCGAAAAATACGATTATCATGAAAGAATTTCATTCCTAAAGTTATTTTACATTTGTTAATTTTATTTAGTAAATATAAAGAATATTAATAAACTGACAAAGTCCAAGCTAATTAAAACTAATTAATAAAAGTTTCGTTGTTAAGTACCTACCTTAATTGTAGTAAAATTATATAGAAAATAGAATCTCCACTAACAAAATAATAAAATTTGTGATCACCTTGGTATTAATTAAGTGTAAACATTTTTTGAACAAATTAATTAAATACATATTTAATTTTTATAACTTTATTAAGTCTTAAATAATTATATATACACAGTGGGTTTTGTTTCATTATTTGTATGGGGATGTCGGAAACCATAAGAGTTACACATTTGTTTAAATAGGAAAGATTTGCTTCTTTAGAAGACTAATCCATATACGCTTTTGTTGATCTAAGAAAATGCATGGCTTACTAGATATTCGTAAAAAAGTAAAATCCTCCAGGGCTATAATTCGTTTGTTTCTAAAGATTATTTAAATTATTTAAATACAATTTGTAGATAATTTTGTGCCGAATAACGTCACGGTACTAGTTATTTGATTTTGCTTAGCAAAACTCGATATAGGATTGATTGCAGCAATTTATCTGGTCTCTAAAAGCTATCTTAACTAAGTATCTGTGACTTAAACATTTAGTAATGTGCTTTAAGCTTACTAGTATCTATTTTATTTACTATAATGACTTAAAATTTCTGTATTAACGGCACTTACTAATGAGTATGATGGATTAAATGATATACAACGTTATTCCTATACTGTAGATAATTTCTACTTTACATATGATTCTCTTTTATTGACGTGTACGTTTCTACATTATACGAAAATTATTTTTCTCTTATATTCACCTTTGTATTTTAAAAGTTTACTCGTTTTTAGTTCCACTAGCTTAACGAATTAAAAATTAATTTCAATTACGTATTTCTGGTGATTGGTATACTTAACTCTGAAAAGGGATCTGTTATTTTGCTATTTCTAAATAAATACACTGTATAAATAATGGTTTATTCTGACTAAATAGACAAAAGGCTATTGCGGTAACGTTGATTTGATAAGAATGTTTTTCAAGTTGCAAAATGTTTCATGAAGCGTTGGTTATCTTTTCAAAATCTCTATTGCTGTGGAAGGTTTGGAAATTTCTAGAAAGTTTTCCTGTTTCTATTTCGTAGATGTTAAGCATAATTTTCACAATATAGTATCGCTTTGTTGTATAGAAGTGATATAATTGCTATTAAAGGCGGATATAATAGTAATAATTCGCTCCATTCACACATTTAGGTTTCAAACCCAAAGGAATTTCACAATACTTCTTCAAAGAAATAGTTAACAAATTAATTATAACATTTACACTAACGTTCGCATTCAATCTTAGATCAATTAGGGTTCCACACGGTTACGTTAACATATTTACATCAAGTTCATGTTTACGTCCGGTTTTGTCCTTATCCATGTAACAAGATTATCCGTTCTATACCTCTGGATTATTATTTGGATTGTGCTGCTAGTGTACTGCAGCCAGCTGTGGCTCACGTAGTTGGGACTGCGTGATTATTGATGTTACATTTGTATTGAAGCTGGTGAAATCCTGGCTACCTTGAATAACACATGTCTCAGTAAACACAGGTCAGCTCTTTCTTTAGCGCATGTACAAATTACCTTCAGCATATTACGATCGCCTACAACGAAATTACGTACATTTACCTTAATTCTGTTAGCAAGTATTAAACAAACCTTTTACCCAAGAATGCAACTCGTACCTAAACTACCTTCAGCAAGCTACGCTTGCCAACAACGAAATTAAATACATTTATATTAATTCTGTCATCGAGTATTGGTTAAACATAATACCTGTAGTATAACTTCGGTGATAGTTTGATACCTGACTTCAGCTAATTTTCAACACAATTTCTCTCATGTAGAACTGCTATATATTAATTAAACCATTGTTTAAGATTTTACGCACACTGAACCATCAAAATTTTGAATAATCTTTGTTAAAATTAGTTTTATGTGCCACACCCCGTAGAGAGCTCGTGTATAACCTCCAATTTGGGGATGATTAATTTTGTACTCCTGGTTATGTGGTCGTGAGCAGTAGCTGTGCTGCAACTTTTATGTTTATACCAGACGTAACTTTTTTAAGAATCGTGACACTGAAGCATGTCAATGTTAGCGCAAGAATTCGTGCTAATGTAAATGCTATTTGGTAACTCACATATATAATATACACGATTGTTTTATGGATAAGGTTGTTCGGCCCAATTTCTTTTCCTAATTTAAATTGCTTAATTACTAATATTCTTTTTATTCTAGATACATTAAGTGGACTGAACAAGCTTTTCCAATTGTATTCGGGCATTTGAATCAAAAGGGTTTGTGTTCAGTTTGTTACAGGAAAAGAAAGCTGAATTATCTAATTAATTTTTTTTTCTTGTAAAAAACTGATTTAATAGGTTTATTAAATTGGCCTATTCATCATCTTTTACATCATTTGTAACTAAAACAGTCAATAAGCGCTGAACGCTATTTTTATTGTATTTTGAAAGCCCTCATACATATTTAAACACCTTCAAGAGTTTATATAAGAATTTGAAACAGTTTGGGAGTTTCGCGAAACCCAGAAATAGGGGTTATATTGATGAAAACATGCAGATAAATCTTCTAGCTTCTGTTATTCAAAATCCATCTACATCAACACGGCGCTGCAATCTCACAGCGTACAGTAGTGAGAACTTCAGCAAAACATAAATACCATCCATTACATATTCATTTAGAAAAACTTTGTACCCAGTGATGATGAAAGAAGATTAAATTTTTGTAATTCGTTCATAAATATGTGCTATGAAAATAACAACTTTCCGATGAAGATCTTATGGACCGACAAACACATTCTACAAATTGTAGTATGTTCAATCGCCATAACGAACAACTGTGGGCCAAGTAAATCCTTACCGTTTACATGTAAGACGACCTCAGATTATGTTTGGCTTCAATTTATGGTGCGATGTTATTGGTTCGCAGCTTGTTTAGCCATTTCTTTTAATGGATTTTATCTGGAAATCGATATTTGCAATTTCTTAGGGAAGATTTTAACAATATCCTAGATGAATTAAATTTACAAACCCGTGCAAACGTACAGTAGTATCGATAGGCAGAAATGGTACTGTTTTATGGGCTGCACGTTCCCCTGATCTTTCACCTTTAGAATTGTTTGTATTTGGAGTAATAAAAGATCTCGTATATGTGGGATCATATGCAACCCAGAAGGACCCATAGGAAGCTGTTATTAACGCGTTTAACAGATTACATGGGGGAAAAATTAGGAAAGTTATTAAATCCGTGTTGACAAAGTGTCGCATGTGTGTCGATAATGATGGTGGACATTTCGAACATTTACTGTAAATCTGTTTTGTTTTCCATGGCAAGATATGATTTTTGTTAAACCTAATAATAACCGTGTAGTGTGCTTGTATTTTATAAAATAAATGATACAACGCCTACATCATTACGATCAGAAAATATCTGGTGTGGAACACTTCACGACTTTCCAACCTACAATATGGAAATTAAAAGACATAATATAATTTTAATAACATTTTTTTAGAATAATTATATCTTTATATGCTTTTATAATAAGCTCATCACGTAAATATGCAACATTTTAAAAGCAAAAACAATTATCTATGTCACACAGATGTTTAAAACTTCTGGACAGACAGGGATTAATAGACATCTAGATACTAACTTAAAAATTAAATAAATAAAATAATTTTAATTATAATTTATTTTAGCATAACTATGCAACCTCTTCATACGTTCATAACGAACCTACTCACACACACACGCGCACGCACGCACGGACGCACGCACTCACGCACGCACGCACGCACCCACACACACACACACACACCCACCCACGCACGCACGCACCCAACCACTCACCCACACACACACACACACACACACACACACGCAACACAACACACGCACACCACACACACACACACACACACACACACACACACACACACACACACACACACACACACACACACACACACACACACACACACACATGCAGACATTATGGCCGATCTTGACGAAACTTCGCCAAAAGTTGTAAAATGAGGTAATAAATCGATTTAGCCATAGCGAAAAAAAAGTTGATGCATAACCTTCTTTACCTTCATATGTATATTTAGGTTGGAAGGTAAAAATGCACGAATAAAATATGTAACAGTCAACTATAGTTTCCATTAAAAAAAATTCAACTTTGCTTCAAAATGCTAAGCAAAATTAAAAACTAGCACGGTGACGTTATGCGTCACAAAATTATCTATAAATTGTATTTAAACAATTTTTAGATACGAACGAATTAAAGCGCTGAGACGATTTTGGAGAATTTCACTTTTTTACAAATTTTTAGTAAGCCATGAATTTTCTTAAATCAACAAAAACGTATTTGGATTAGTTTTTTAAAGAAGCAAATCTTTTCCCCTTTAAGCAAATGTATAACTCTTATGGTTTCCGAGATTTCCATACAAATAATGAAAAAAAATTGATCGGGTATATTTAACTTAAATTTTTTTGAAAAAAAAATTTTTATTTCTAACTCCAAAAATTTACCGTTGCTACGTTATTCTCACTATATTTGAAAATGGTTCTCACTGTAATATATTGAAATATGTAACATATACACAGGTTTAATTTAGGATACATTTCTTATCACTTATTGCATAAGGTTTATTCTGAAAGGATAATTGGAGCCATGTCTTTTAAATTTTAATCTTCAGTTAATCTTTGGTTGGTTAAAGTTGCTTGATAAGATATTTAAGAACAAATTTTATAAACTGTAAACACTTCAATAGCAATTGAAACTACCGCCCTCAGTCAGGAAAACAAATATTTGAATTATTTTGCCAATGGTTTTATAATTTTCGTGTAAAGTTTTTCATACATTTTCGCCAACACTGTAATAAGATTTTGGCAATCGCCATAGTTAACTTTCAGTCGTATAAAGTATTCTGGTTCCTCATCTTCAAAACGTTTTAAAATTTGAATTTTCATCTATTGGATTAATGAATAATTCAACATTCCATAAGATACCTTATAAATCGCTTGTTCTTTGTGTTTCCGTATTTTATAACATGACGCGTATCTCTTTCTACAAACGACGTTAGCTGGATTTGCCATTAAAACGTGACTGAAAAGTCCCCGGCCAATCAAATTTGTCAGTGGTCTAAATGTTTATGGCTACTTTTAAACGTATCCCATTTTAGGGTAACACACTTTTGCTACAGGTGCACCGCTATTACATCCTCATTGTAGAACATTCCTTCTTACATGGCAAAAAGGCATCAATGACAAACATTGCAATGGCGTAATGAAAGAGCACTCGTTTTGTCAACATTCCGACACGTTTCGCCCTCTAGAAGGTTGTAACAACCCATTTTGAGTTGCATTAAAATATACCGTAATTTAGGTCTTTCGTTCATTCAGTTGTAGATATAAGAAAAATTTTTAATTATTTTTGCATTATAGCTATGAGGTAGGCAACTTAATTTGCATTTGGTGTAACTTAAGTGCATATCTTCTTAAGGATATATACTTCTTAAAGGTTTATACTCCCACTTTAAATTATTCTGCTCATATCTTTTGCGCACCGCTATTTCATCATCCAATTTCAAAGCGTCCATTTTTATTTCACTTCCTGATGAATGTTGTGTTGTTAAGAAGCTTTTTGGTTTCCACCTAAATTTAGTGAAATGTGCCATTGATTTATTGGTAAGATATATTTTAACGCATTATACTTTCTTTTTTTTTACTTTGATTTACACTTTTATTACAATTACTTTTCTACTTTAATTACATTCTAAGTACGCATTTAATTTTACTTTTACGTACGAGTTCGTTTTAATGCAATAAATATTGTATTCAAAATTTCAAGAAGAAATTTACAAGAAGTAAAATTCCATTTATGGGTGTGGTTTACAACGTTAAGTATTATTTCAAGATATTGTGCAATAATCGTGCAAAGATGACGTCACCTTGGTTGACAGTTCCGTAATGATTTAGATACCAGAGGTTATTAAAAAGTTTGTGTACAAAATTTTACGAAAAGGTATTTATAACCATTAGTTAGTAATTTAAGGCTATAACTAGTTTTAAGATATATTTTATTTAACCCTATCATTTTAACTGTTAATAAACACAGTTTGTATATTTTTTTATTATTTTACATTTTGATAAAATTTTTAGTGTAGACCTCGGTTTAGTTATTCCGAACATAATTAAAAAATAACTTGGCGTCCTAGATCATTTTTATTAGTGTTACGTTGCATTCTTTTTCTATTGATGTTCAGTGGAAGTAATCTAGTAGAAATTGTAGTAATTAAGCAAATCAAGAAAATCACCATACGTTAATCTACCGACTGAATTAAAGGCATTATTTTTGGTAAATGGTTTGTATCTCGAGTTAGTTTAACGATTTGTTTGGAGAACGATTTAACCCATTCATTTATACATTTTTTATTATACCTTGACCCTCGCCATTTTTTTATTGTAAGGTCACACGCTGGTCTACCATGATGATATCCTGGATTTCAGTGACATTTTCCTCCGTACTGGCCGGTGTTCAACTGCAAGGAGTAAGTTGCTCCGCTTGAATTCTACCACTCATTTCTTCACAGTGGAATAGGAAGAGTAATCCTCGCCTAATGTTTTCATTATGTCATTATGGATCTAGTAGGTATTGGATGACCACACCCTTGCTCTCTTTTTTAATTTCTCGAAATGAGTACACCGTTTACAATTCAAACTCTAATATCTGAAACAAGTAAGAAACTAATGCAAAATTTTGTATGTAACCCAGCAAACGAATGTACTATTACTTACTAAATTGACATTCGACTAGGGTAAGTACGGACGTGTATACGTTACGTTATGAAAAATAAATAATTTTAAATCATTTAAAGTGCCATAACCAACTATTCATGTATAAATACGTTAATCAAATTTTATACTATTCAAAATTAAAAACGCAATAAGTGTAATCGACCATTTAAATGTGAAGAAATTATGTGTTTGTGTTTTCGTTTTGTTTGTATATCTTGGGAGTGAAACATGTGCGTGTTAAATGCGGCTAATTCGAAATCTTAACCAGTTAAGCAGTTGCACGGAGACATGAATTAAATTGAGCATCTAAATGCAGGAAACACCAACATGTTAATAAAAATCGTAAGTAATCAAGCAAGTAGATTATCACGGCAACACACGTTAACGGTACAAAACATGCACGGTTTGTAAGTGATTAGGTTATACAGAGCCATTGGATGGGACCGCAAATGTAATACAATAATATAAATGCTACAATAAAAAAAACGTCTTTATAACAACACTTTCTGGTGCTTAAATCATAAACTCCGAAAGATACGGGACGTCTGAACATTTTACAAGTAAAGCTTAATCTCCTGTAAGCGGTATCGATAAAGAATCTTTTTTTTTCTGTCAGCATATTGACACAAACATACTATGCAGAAATGTGACAATACATGGCAGAACCGTAAATTAAAAATACATACCAAAGCAACTTGACTAATCTTAAATTATTATAGGTTTTGTTATGAACGAATGAAGCGAATATGTAGTTAAAAATTATTATTAAATTTACTAAATACACAAATAAAAATTTATTATTGATTTTTATTAAATACATAAATAAAAAGCTTACCTCGAGTAGGATTTGAACCTACGACCTGTACTTTGCTAAAGTACCGCGCTAACCATCCGAACCATTGAGATTCAAGCCCCAATCTATGCAAATTTTGTCTTTTTGTGTATGTAGAACTGATGTAAATTCTAAATATAATGAGATTATAATCAAATTACTTATATTAATGGAATGTGAGCCTAAAATATCGCAAGGATTAACCCACACCAAGTCAACTTGACTAATATTAATTTATTATGAACGAATAAGCTATTATTATTATTATTATTATTATTATTATTATTATTATTTATTTTTTTTTATTGTTCTTGTCCTTGTCTTTAGCTGAACGGCTATTTAAGAACGTTCTCGATAGCTGTGATCATTAGACGTTCTTATACTTTATAGCCCTTAGCGTTAATGCTGCATTCTACTTGCTCTCTTGCTATTAAATTTCATTTAGTACTTTTATACTTTCCAAATATCTTAGCATGTCTCCAAAGTTGTTTTCTTCTAGCACAGTTTTTAATTCTCCCTTTATTCGGTGTGCATCTCTGTATGATTTCAGTACATGACAGTCCTCTATTATTATTATTATTATTATTATTATTATTATTATTATTATTATTCGTTCATAACAAAACTTATAATAAATTAATGTTAGTCACGTTGCTTTGGTATGTGTGAATCCTTGCGATATTGCAGGCTCACATTCTATTAATATAAGTAATTTGATTGTAATATCATTATATTTAGAATTTACATCAGTTCTACATACACAATGACAATATTTGCATCGATTGGGGCTTGAATCTCGATGACGCAGATAGTTAGCGCAGTGCTCTAGCAAAGTACAGGTCGTAGGTTCAAATCCTACTCGAGGTACGCTTATTTACCTATTTACGTATTAATAAAAGTTAGGAATAACGTTTTAATTACATATTTACATTTGAACTTATTCGTTCATAATAAAACTTATAATAAACAAAAGTAAAAAGTTTACCTCGAGTAGGATTCGAACGTACGGCATGTAATTTGCCAGACTACCGCTCTAACCAACTGAACTATTGATGTCATTTTTGTCTTTATGTATGTAAAACTGTAATAATATCTGCAAACTCATCATAGAGACAAAATTTACATCGACTGTGGCTTGTATCTTTTTAATCTAGGAGTGACAAAAATACCATATACCGGGTGGGCCTTTGAACAGTTACAATGGCAATATTTTTTAAACAAAAAGAGATATGAAAAGAATAAGAAATACAGTTTCTATAACAACCGGAGGGAATACACATGACGTATCTTTCAACCCCGTTAAGCTTCCCATATGACTTTCAAAATGTAAGGGCTGCTCTTAAATAGCACATTTTTTAAAAGAAAAATAGTTTAAATTCTTTATTCCGCTCTGTAAGTCATCTTGAAAAATTAAAAATAAAAGATGGATAATAGAAGCGTGTCAAAAACATTCGAAGAGACATTTTTACAATCTTTTATTTCCTGCTCTTTGCTTCATATGTTCAGTTACCAAAACATCAGCTAATTTTAAAAAAGAATCGGATCGAGTAATACCATCGTTAAATTTTTGGAGTCGATATAACACAATAGAATTGATTCCAGCAGTGTCTATCATACCACATAAAATTCTTAAGGGCCATCTCCACGTTTTTCGGACTACTGTTTTGGAATGACAAAGCTGGTCAAATGTATCGACTTCTCCTTTAGTCGAATTGTAGAACATCGTGATTTCTGGTTTTTTTGTTTCTAAATTTATATCATCTTGAGAATTCATAGAACTAATTAAAACTACGCATTTTTTTATCTGTTACATGCGAAACTAAGGTAACGTCTTTTGAAAGAGCAAAAGCTGATGAAGGGACTTCTTTGCGTTTCACATCCAACAACTGCATCGGTATTTTTTTTTTTTGTTTTTTCGAAGAGATCCTACCATGACAAGCTTATTTTCAAGCAGCCTTTGTGCTAAGTCGATAGATGAAAACGAATTATCTATGGTAATGTTGCGATTTGTGCCTGCTATTGTATTCGTTATTTTCATTACATATTGCGTTGGAATGGAACCATCCTGAGGGTTTCTGATGGGATCTTTTCCAAGATATGGAATAGCAGAACACATATAGTAGGTTTTTGCGTCGCACATCATAATTATCTTCAGACCTTATTTGTTCGGCTTGCTGAGTAAATACATTTTGAATGGATATCGTCCTCTAAAATTTAATAGTTGCTCATCTATGGTTAGGTATTCGTGTGGAGTCTAGTTACTTTTACAGTTTGTTATAAATAAGTCCTATATTTCTCTTATAGGTTCGAATTTGTCTACTGGTTTTCTCTCAGCAGGCGTTCTTTTATTGTCAAAACGTAAACAGCTTAAAAATAACTCGAATCGGTTTTTTGTCATCGTGTTACGAAATATTGCTACACCAAATTTTTCTGACCACATGTCTTGTAGGGAAGGATGTGCATCTTTTAAAACTCCAGCAAGATAAAGAAGTCCAAACAAAGCCATAAATTCAGTTTTATTTATTTCTTGTAAATATCGTTGTTCCGAAGTATATTTAGATTTAAAAACTTCTATTTCTTTATTTGTATTGTTAACAATTATCCCTAGGATCCCGTTAGTAAAAAAAGGTGCCAAATTTCTATTAAATTCTTCCTCTTGGGCCAGGTAAATGCAAAACAATATTTTTTGACGAAGACCTTGTTTTTTTTTAGAAACTAATGGCTGCGAGTACCATTTTAAACCATTACGGTCACAAAAAAATTCGGCACGATCCTCTGTAGGTTTTATGTTTATAACGTCTTTATCATTTTCTATTTCTCCATCTAGATCTTGCCGTGTGTGATCATCTGGTACAGAATCCTTGACTATTACAGTATCTTCGTCCTCGTTATCTTGTTCATCTAAGGACTCATGGCCTCGCATATCCTCACTCGCTTAGTAATTGTAAAGTTGATCCCAAAGTCCATTTTCCATGAGATAGCGCCTTCTTTCGCGCAATGCCTGTCTTTCGTCAATCTGTAGGTTTGTAGCCCATTTTTCTAAAATAATAATGATTAGAACAGAAAAAAATATATTGAATATCTAAATTTACCAAAAAAAATTAGAACGTAAACCACAACGTGGGGACAAAACACTTAAAATGATGTATTACCGGTAAATTTGAAAATCTAGACAAGAAACAAATACGCGCACGTCAAACAAACAATAATTACTGAAGCTACATGGATGCACAGCTCAGTATCTAAATCGCGCGCAAGCGTATTGAAGAAAAACTTAACGGCTGGGTCGCGGGCGACTCCACGTTGTGGTTGTTGGGTTAATGCAATACTTATCGGCATTCAGTTTTAATAATTAATGTTGTATACTTTAAATGCAATAATTATTGCTTTCACATTTTTATTTTATTAAAATTTTCTTATTTCTTTGAAATTAATAACCTAACTTTGAGTTTCATTAATTTAATATTAATTTAATTCCATATTACAGTTCAATTATCTTAAACACTAACCTCACTTTTGTTTCAAAATAGTTTAACTTTGCGAATAGGTTTTTGCTTTTTAAAAATAAGGTTATGAAGTTTACCTTACCAATCTTAAATTTATTACATTTTATGAACAAAAGTAACAAGTAACATTGATTGGACCTACTTTACAATACAAACAAACCTGATCTTAATTTTGATAGGTTGAACCTTTTTCTGAAATTTACTAATTTTGCAAATATCTTTGTGACACGAAGATAGATTTTAAAAATAATACAAGCATTGAATTCTACATTATATTCCTTTTAAAATAATACCCTATTTGCCCTATTTCGCTTTTAAACTATTCTGCTATAATAATTATTTTTATGAGTGATTTTTACGTACAGAAATTTACGTACATCTAACTTATTCCACTATCTACAGGAAAACCATGACCGTTTTTGGATTATATGAGCCGAAAAACATAAAGTTACACTAACTTTAACTTCAACACAATCAAAAATGAAAAATACTATCTCATAGTTAGAGTTCCAAATGTCCATTACATATCGTCTCGACAAATTTAGTTAATTTGCACCAACTATGTTAATTTATGTGGCTGCACTTCCCTTTAAGACAAACGTAAGTTACTTTTTCACTAATTGTACAGTATTTTTCTTCATAATTTCATAAATTAGGTGTATGAACCTTTTTAACATTGTCCTTATCGTTAACTCATACAATTTCTTTCATTGACGTGTTATCCAATACATACTATTTTCTTTGATTTTAGAATTGAAGCATATTATGCTGCCAGATCAGGATTTACCTAATCCAAATGGATATAATGAAGAATATTATAGAAAATACATAATTTGTATCTTCCAACGGTAATCGTAAACAACTGCTGTGAAAATTTCTATTGTTCAACCATGCATAAAATGCAATAATTGTAAAATTTGACTCATTTAGCACATATGTTTACTTAATTTCATTAAACTAACTCTAATCTTATAATCTTCATTATGCACGTTATTTCTTAAACATATCATCTCAATATATATATATATATATATATATATATATATATATATATATATATATATATATATATATATATATACATGCATAGGCCTCTTCCGATAAGTCCGTATCATGAAGCAAATATTTTTAAAATTCGATCAAAGATCATGCAGACTAGCTTGCTAACATGATAACTCTTATCTGTCAACTTTAACATTTTTTTAAGAAAAAGCTTAAAATGTCATTATTTGGGAAAATTTCAAAAAAACGTGAAAAACAGATGTTTCTGGTGTCTATGTACAGTCTAAGCAACCCATAATGGATTTGATTTTTTTACTATTTTTGGAAAATAAAAAAAAAATTTAAAACTGTACTTCATCTAACTCATATTAACGTACTTGTTAGTAAAATAGTGATGTTGCGAATGGTGTTGGGCGTGGTGGTGCTACTATTACTCTATTTCGGCGCAATGATGCTAACGTTGATATCATAAAGAAAAACTGATGTATATGGGATATGTATTAACCATGAAAGGCCCAAAACCGACATAAGATTTTTGGTTAGGTGAAATGGATCTTTAGAAGCGTAGCCAAAATGGTTGTCAATCCCGAACATGGCACCAAAGTTTCTAAAAATTGAAATGTTTTCTGTGTCTTGGCGAAATTGTACAAATTTTGTCAAAGCACTGTATTCATTGATTGACAATAGTAGTAACAAGTGATCTTATAGCTGAAAGGCTCATTTCAAATTCTCCCTATTTGCCGCACATTTGAGGTCGAAGTTAGTCTGCTGTTAATCTAAATTAGCAATTAACTATAAAATTTGCATTGCGGAAACTACACGTATATTCTAGTTAGGAACATACACAGATTCCCCAAAAAGGTAATGAGTGAGGTAGTAACTTAGGAAATCGTATTAACAGTCCCATATTTTTAAGAAAATGAGAATGGCTCTTAAGTATCTTTAAATGACTATACATTAAATCACGTCCCTAATTGATAATGTTGTTATATGAAACTAATCGGCAATGTCTTCATGTTTTCTAAAAGTTACAGATTTAATGAAACACGAAAATAGATGTAGAGTAAAGCACATAGGACCCTTCAATTCAGTAGTATTTTGAACTGGAATATGTTCTCCAGTGTACCTAAGTGTTCGAAGGTTAAAGAAGGTGAGGCAGAATGCCGGACTAGTGTAGCTCATGGGTATGTTGCTGATACTTTGTCAACATAATACATATGGCAGATATAAATATAATATACTCTAAAAAATGCATACTATAAACAGCCTACACATGCTTACAATATCCCTGGCGTAGCTGAGAACAAAATGAGACCAATAGTAGCATCAACAACATATGATCGGTAAACAGAGTACTTGACGGACAAGGCAGTTGACATCGGTGATATAAATAATAGGTGACCTAGATGTCACGGAGACACAAGTGAAAACAAACACGATGCAACAGCAAGATCATGTAGTAGGTGTAGATGAAGTAAATCAAGTAGATGGAGTTGATGACGTTGATGGTGCAGATGAGGAAGATATCGTCAGCAACGTGCATGACTTTCATCACCTATACGACGTAAGTGACGTAGATGACATAGATAATACGGATGACATTTTCTTTAATAATTTTGGACCTAAACAGGCTAAGTTTGGCCTATCGTGCTAAAGCACTCAGCAGCGGTTGGGAGAATGTATAGAGGGGCACTGAATTTCCAAGAGATGCCTATGAACAGCTATCTTAAATTTTTTCAAATCACAAGTGAGAGGAAAACATGAAATAGGGGATCATTCCAAAGTTTAGAAGCCGTATAGAATGTGGATTACGCCGGTTTAGTACGACAAGTGGAGAATTGTACTGCATACTGATGACGTGAATGAGCGAACCGAGTATTCCTAGCACAGGTAGCCAGATATGGTATCAAAGACTGTAATTCAGTAGCGCAATAGCTATTGTAACACCGATAATATAAAGAAAAAATTGAAACGATTCATTTATGCTCAAGGGACTGTACGTCAGAAGTTAAGAACGGGTCATTTATAAGCCTAATCGCTCTCTTTTGAATACGATCAACGATATCGAGAGCGTATTGGGAACACCAACTCACAGGTGAGAATTATATTCTAGATGAGGTCGAATTTGGGCCCTATACAGCAGAAAGAGATGTCGGGAGATAAAGTACTGCTTAGATCTATACAAAAAGCCTATTTTACGAGCAGCTGTTTTGGTAGCTGACAGAAGATGGTCAATCCATGATAGATTTGAAGATACAGTCATTCCCAAGAGAGTAATAGAGTCTGAAAACTTAAGATCTGGGCCATTCATACTTACAACAGGAAATGATCTTTTTTGGCAGACACAAGGCAACACTGAGTTTTGTTAGCATTAAATTTAATTAAATTATTGCTTCCCCATTCGAGAATACATTGAATGGTGTTGATGACTAACTAGACGACGTGGACGGCGTAAATAACTTAGACGTCGAAAACGGCTGGGATAGCTTGAATGCGCATTACTCGTATGGCGATTAGAAAGTGACGTACACAATTTTGGTGACGTAGTTGGCGTAGACAACGCAGATAGCGTGGATAACTAAACGACGTAGATGACTGCGATGACGTGGAAACCTTATATGACGTAAAGGAGGTGGCTGATTAAAGGGCGTAGATAAAGTGGACGACGTAAACGAAACAGAAAACACAGTTAACGTACCTGCATAGACGTCGTACATAACGTAATCATGGTAGCTGTGCATGCAGATAACCTGTACGACGTATAGTAAGATAACGAAAACAGCGCAGTTGATGTATACAACGTGTAACATGTTCAAAATGATATTTGAACGAAGCCGGAAATACGCTACAGATACAATAAGAAGATAACGTCTAGTTCAGCTGATCTCACTCACGCGGTACTGCACTGGATGCGTGGTAAGGGGCATCTCTTGAGCTACGAAATGGGGAGTTGAAGCTGTAAAGGAACATATGTAAGTACACACAATAAGAAGGTAAAGAACACCATAATTGAGTAAAATGCTACGCTGAACAATGGAAACATGTCCAGAGTACCAGTACCGCTACTATTTCAATGACCACTGTTCTACCTTCAACAGTCAGCGAAAGTAAGAGATACCGTAGAATTTGACATTTCATACCATTTTTGAAAGAGATGAATGAGGGAGCAGAGAGAGAGAGAGAGAGAGAGAGAGAGAGAGAGAGAGAGAGAGAGAGAGAGAGAGAGAGAGATTCAAACGTCGTAAAATATTTCATCCCCGAGATATTGACAAAAACGAAAAAAAATTAATCTTTGACATCACGTATCTCTAAAACGGTGCGTTTGAGGAGATATGTTTATTAGAAGAAAAAGTCTTATTTTTTATGGAGAATCCAGTACACGCGGTTATATCATGCAAAAACAAACATTTATATAGTAAGGTACTAGATCGAACAAGCTGCTAAGAATGTGGCCATTATATCTAAATAAAGATATTTTATGGCTTCCGTAGAAAAAAATGTAGCGAAGGATATCGGCTTTATTGAAGCATCAAATAGTAGACAGCCAGCCGACTAACATATGCTCCCATGACGGTCTAAAAGAAATTATTGAAGTAATCAAATTAACACCTGTTGTTTTTCAAAACTATCCTGAATTAATCAGGTTGTACAAAAAAAATAGTAAAAATTGATTATAACCATTTACATAAGAGACTATAGAAATTAGTTATCGTCATTGATGAAATACGAACATATTGGTTTTCGAAACCGACAAATTTCAAGTGATTTATGAAACTAGGAAAATTCAAACCTCTCTTCTTTCATTCAAGAGAACCATGTCAAACCTTAAACAAAACAAAAATGAAATGGTGTTTGACAGCGTGAAATGCGCTAGTCCAACTGAAACTTCTCATTCCAGAAATCCCGTTAGAGAAATCTACCTGACATTTTTTAAAAACTTCGAAATACAAAAAGGTTTTAAAAAGAATATACTAAAAGTTGGGAACAAATTCAGAAATATGTATAATGACATTTAACAATTAATAAATAGTGTAGCAAAAGTTGATGCATATATGGCTCAAATAGTAACAATCATAGTAATAATAGTGATGGTAATAACACTTATTTTCTCATTAATTAATACAAAAATAGATGCATACCATAATAGAATATGTGAAAATTAATATTGCCAAATCATAAGTATGATATAACTGATAGTAAATGATATGATGTACAAAAATCAGGTAAAACGTAAATTATCCCAACAACAATTATTACTATATAAGTAAGGGTACCAGTTATTGACAGGTACCCAGTGGTTGACGTGTAGCTGGAAAACACTAAATATTAACCTTCCAGTAGTCGCGCCTCTTGCATGAACATTGGTAGTCGCGTGCGGACTGTATATACGCACAGAATTTTATTATAAACATTAAAATGATACAAAGTTCATTTCTCCTATTTAATACAACAAATACAATATTGTTTAAATAAAATCTTTATTTCATATAGGAGATATAACGGTTAGTGGTAACTAAAAAATATCTGCGATATAAAATAATAATAATTAACAAAATAAGTGTAAGTAACATATCTAATTGTATATCCTGTTTCATTCCCATCTAGGCACTCGGAGCAAATGAAATTGGCACAATTAAAATGAAAACATACTATATCTGCTGCTAAACCAACGAAACAGTAGGCAATAAAAAAACTTCTTTACGTCTTTGTTGGAACACAGCCAATGTTACGTGTAGAATTATTTTATGAAATGGATGAGAGACCTCTCAACTTCAGTCGAACGAAAAGCGGTAGAACAGCCTTAAGTAATAAAATTACTTAAAAATATAAACCTAAGGAACGGAATGATATAATATTGTCTCACTTTATAATATATATAAAAAATTGTACGTTTTCAGTCAATTTTACTTCATCAGCGTCACTATATAAATTTCAGTAGCGTGAGTAGTCGCACGCGGGCTCACACTCCACAATAGTAACAAACAATCAACTCCCTCAGCAGTTCGTACGATATTAAAGTCACCTATTTTAGGAAGCTACTGAGGAGTTAGGGCTGACGCAGGCAGAAATTTACGAAATAATTAAAAACTTTACTCTATGCGGAGCGTCAGTTCGGGCGCGAATATTGGATAGTTAAGAATAAAAATTTTTCCTGCCTCAATTTCATATAATACCGTCAATGGGTACTATATCCACTACCTACTGCAGATTACAAAGTCCAAATGCAGTACAACCAACCCAAATATTTAAAATAATTTGGCACAACAGTTGATGATCTACAAGAAACGTCGGTTTCGTTAAGGTTAGCGTTAAGTACATACTACGAAGATTTCGTCAAGTATTTCCTTGTCTTGTGTTTAAGTACAATAGTTGAGCACATCCTATATAGATCACTAATTTTTGAAAAAAAAAAACGTTATCAAATTTAGAGATTAACTTTGAGGCATGTCAATTACTGGAACAATTTTTGTTGAGTGGTTTATGTAATTGACATCATTAAATCCATAGATGAACCACTGCCCAAAAATAATAGAAGAATATAATCTGTGCCTGAAATGAACAAATATAAGAAATATTGTCATTCTTAAGTGATTAGAAATTGTAATTCAATTAAATATTATATGTTTTCTCATGTAAAGTTTTTTTCACTGCCAACTACTGTCAACGTTGTACTGTGAGTTTGTAAATCTGGTGAAAGCATACGAAAGAGTGAATAGGGAGAAGCTGTGGGAAATATTAAATGAATATGGCGTAAATAAAGGTCTAATAAATGGAATAAGGACAGTAGGTATACAACGGTAGTCGGGCATGTGTTAGGGTGAGAGAAGGTGTGAGTGAATAGTTTCATATTGGGCAAGGAGTGCGACAAGGCTGAGTGATGTCACCGTGGTTGTTCCATGTATACATGGATAAATGCGTTAGACAAGCATGTACTGATACAAATGGTGTAATGGTTGGTGACGTAAATGTACGGCTTCTGGTGTCTGCAGATGACACAGTCTCATTAAGTGACAGTGCCGATGAGCTACAAACCGTTTTAAGGAAGTTTGATACAGTGTGTGAGAGCATGGACCTAAAAGTAAACGTGAACAAACCTAAGACTGTGGTCTTCTATCGGAAAGGTAGAAAGGTTAGCAAAGTATTTACTCTGCAAGATGAAATTGTGGAACAAGTGGGACGAGTTGGTATATCTTGGTAGAATGTTCACTGCAGATGGTACAATGGATGGCGAGATTGGGCAAAGGGTCAATACTGGAAGGAAAGTGATTGGAAGTATGTGGATGGTAATGAAAACGAATGCATGAGCCCAGCTGCGAAACGTGCAATCTATAATGTCGTGTTCGTCCTGTCAATACTGTATGGAAGTGGGACATGGGTATGTAAAAAAAGCGCGAAAAAAACTAAATTTAGTGGGTACGAGATTCTTAAGAAGCCCATGTGGTGAAATGAGAAGGGACAAGATAAAGAATTAATGTATAATGACGGAGTGTGGCAAGGAAAAGATGATGATGGATAGATATAAAACTAGTACATTACGATTAACGAAGGAAATATATGTAGGTGAGGTTAGATGATAGGCTGGCCCTGGTAGGCCGAGTAAAACTTGGCTGAATGTAGTAGAATGTATGGTAAAGGAAAGAATGATAAGGAGTTTTAAAAATAAAAGAGCATGTCAGAGACAATGTGTGAATCTTGCTGAAACTAGGGAGGTATGCGGAGATAGGAAAGCATGGAGAAAGATTGTGAATGAAAAATAAATAAGAGGCAGGGATTGTTTTACCTTCCCCGCTAGGGAATGGGGTGAAGGTTAAGTCAAGTTAACTAGTGGTACAAGAGGGTATCAATCACTGGGACATTTGAATTTTTGACCTGTCGTCCACTGGTACAATTTCCCAAAATTTTGCACGTTACATTTAAGCAATATTAACTGAATATTATCTTTTATAGATATATGAACAGTGTTCTAACGCAGTTGTTTGCAGACACATACTAAAATTGATCCATACACATACCATAAACCATAAAATGTGAGCTTAAGGTGTCTACCACTGATGCAATTACCTATTGAGACTTATTTTTATTTATTACTTACTAAAACGTTGAAAAATGTGAGGCTTGGTTCATCTACCCAAATTTGCACACGTTTTTAAACGTATATTTTTCAGTTCAGGTGGTACAATGGAATTCAGTCTAGGTGTCCGGTAGTAATCAATTTTTGATACCTTAAGTGATAACAATTACAGTTATCGTCCTCAGTAAATGTTAATATCTTCTAGAATTATGTAAGATGGCAAAATGAATTTATAAATTATAAAAATTGAAAACACAAATATAATCCAGCCATTAATGTAACAGTTTGATAAACGTATAAATATAGAGCATAATTCCATTTCATTTTCTTTTTGTAAAGAATAGCTAGATCTTTAGTAAATTAAATATTATTAAATGGTCTTGAAGACCACAAATCAGAACACCCTCTATCGACGACGACTAACAGTGAAAATTGTTATAATCAAAGAACACAGTTAACAAAATTTAATCAAGTTGTAATGTACGTGTAAAATTGTAAAAAAAATTAATTTAAAATTGATAAAAGCATTCACATTTCGAAACCTGACATATCATTTAAATATCTAACAAAGAAATAGTTTTTGGTTAATAATTGTAATTGTTAATGTACAGTAAATACACGTGTACGTTTAATATGATTTGTAATTTTAACTACATATGTTCAATTATTGTAATGGTGTCGTAACTTAACATATTTAATTGGTAGAGCATTTACTTCGTCTAGGAACAACTCAGCAAGAAACTTAAGACGTACTATTCTGCCTTCTTTTAACTATAAGGTTCCCAAACCAATTTAATCAGTGAATTTCTAGGTATCTATTGAAGTTATTGGGATGTTTATATATCTGAATAGCTTCACTTTATAACAGAACATAATAATGAATTTGTCTTAACAATACTTCCATATTGTCAAATTGAATGTCATGATTTAAATCATTTAAATGTATGCTTTTCCACAAGAACAAGATAACTTACATATAATTATTAACATCACTTGCTTTTTATTACGGTAGCTATCAAAAGTTTCTACATTTTAAAAGAAATTTTAGTAATAAAAAGACTGATATTATTTATAAACGAACTGATAATGCCCTTTTACGTAAACAAATACACATTACTAGTAAGTTACTGGATGAAAACGATAGAGATCTTATACAGCGTCCTGCATCTTAGTTCCCGTCTTCTACTACATCTAAATGATTTATATTTCAAAAAATATCAAAATAGAGCAATAAACTGCTTGCTAGACAGCACATTTTAAACATATTTGGACCATAAGTCCATGACAACACAAACATATATTTTTTAATAGAACACCGTTTTTGACTATACTGTATACGACTTCCGATACCTCGTGTAGCCATCTGTACAAAAATAAAATAGACCATATACATAAAATGCCCTACTACAGACAATGATTAATTTCGTTTCTGATTGAAAGATACAGATCACATGTCCATTCAGGCAAAGAAATTGTCATATCTTTGAAAGCACTCGGTATGAGATGCTGAAATTTTGTTGAGTAAAATCCAAATCTGGAATAACATATAGGTTGTTCTATTAAAAAAAATATAAGTTTGTCATGGACTTATGCGCCACCCTGTATTTGTAAAAATATTTTTAATATGTGCTGTCTAGAAAGCATTTTATTGGCCGATTTCAATATTTTTCTAATATAAATCACTTAGATATGGTAGAAGACGGGAGCTAAGATGCAGGACCCTGTATATTTACATTTACAAATTTTATCTATTTTAAATAGAGATGATGGTGTTAAAATTGATTCAATCGTTAAAAGATTTCATGTTCTTTCGGATGACGCTATTGAAGCACTTTCTAAGAGCGGAAATTTTGAGATAACTCCCTTTGAAGATGTAATTTCTAATGTGAGGAATTCCATTAATTTTTTTCCTTTCATGCTGCAAACGAGGTTAGATATAAACCTAATGTTCCTTTAACCAAAAGGAATACTAAACTCGACGAAACCATTGAAACTGTACTAAACCTAAAATGAACAATTAACTATAACTGAACATATATGCAAATCCTACCTAACCATAATATACCATATTTGCTATACACAAACATCCAAGACTTGAAAAATTGGGTTTCAAATCTTTGACATGGAACTGACCTACATTCTTTCCATTTAAACCTTGGAGTTCATAAACGAGAGGAGAGTTTCTGAATAACCTTAGAAGCAACGTATTTCGGAGAAAGCTTCTTATAAGACTATGCACCCGCATTAGATAAGGTAAAATTTCACTTCCATACCATATCACCAACATTAAAAGTTAAATGACGCTTACTGAAATTATATTGCTTTTCATTACGAAGATATGATTCGTGCAATCTTTTCTTGACTTTATCATATAATTCTGGAAGGAAGCACAAAGATCAGAAGAAGCGGCATAAAAACTCCTATCACAGGGACACGATGACTAAACATTAAAAACGCTGGAGGGACCTGGGTCACTTCCTGGTGAGCAATACGAAAAAAGTATGATCTTTCCATTTGCGATGGTTGTCTTTAATGTACAAGGAAACTCGGTGGGGTTAACCTGGGGTTGATACATAGCATTATACCTCAAATTCTGTACCTTCAAAGATTTCAGAAATGTGCAATATTCTTTAGAAGCAAATTGCGATCCATTGTCGAACAAAACTGTTTAAGGGACACCAAAAATTGAGAGAACTTGTTCTTTAAGAAAACGTCTAATTGGATTCGTAGTAGCTTTGCGAAGAGGTTGTACTAAAACGAATTTCGTAAAGTAATCGGTAACAACAAATTAGAATGCATTTTCATTTTTACGTCGAGGGAAGTGACCATTTGAAAGGGAAAACAGACATCTTTCGCTTTAACCATTAAACCGGCTCTTGCGAAATTTTCTGCTTTATGAGCACCGCAAACGTTACAAGACTTAATGTATTTACAGATAACTTGAACTTAGGAAAATAGTATTTCTCAATTATTCGAGCCATAGTTTTCGAAACACCAAAATGTGAAGCAGTAGGATCATTATAACATCCTTTTAATACAGAATCACGATTATCTAAAGGTATAACTAGCTTCCAATCAGATATATTCGACTCAACGGGAAACGTAGACGGAAGATACTGAAATAAGTAATTATCATCTTTATACCATTTATCGGGACTAAAAGTTGAAATATCAGCAAAAGATATTGCAAGAGACAAGGCATCTGGAACAATATTTTGTTTACCAGAACGATGCTGAACATCAAACGTAAATTGGGACAAACGTAAACTCCACCTAGCTAATCGGTCAGTTGGTTCATGAAGGTGATGAAGCCACTTAAGTGCTGCACAATCGGTAATAACGGTAAAATTTATACCTTCAACGTTACTACGAAAGTGTTCAATGCCAAAAATAATTCCAAGAAGTTGTCTTTCTGTAGCTGCATACCTCTTCTCAGCATCAGTTTATGTACGACTTGCAAAATCAATTGGGTGTTCAGAATCGTCATGTTCCTGAAATAGCTAAGTCGCTGGCATCAGAATGTAAAATTTCTTATTGAAATCGGGAGACACAAGAACGGGAGCGGAGGTAACTCGCCTTTTAATTTTCTGAAACAAGGGTTCGGCTTCATTAGTCCACTTTATAGTTTGACTTTTAGCTTTTTCTTTCAAAAGAGAAGTCATGGGAGTTGAAAGTTGGGCAAAATCCTTAATCAATCTACGGTAATAACTTATACGACCACAAACACGCTTTATTTCGGTAGTATTCCTAGGAGTAGGGAAATTAAATCGCATTCGGGATCAGTACGAAAACCATGTTGATCAACAATAAAACCTAAAAATGAAAGAGATGGTCGACAAAATTGGCATTTCTCAGGATTAACAGTGAATCCGGCATCCTTTAATCGTTGCGCAACTTTATTTAATGTATTTATATGTGACTGAAAATCTGTAGAGGCCACTATAATATCATCTAAATATAGGAATACTTGCTTGGCTAAAAGAGAGGGACCGAATATTCCTTCCATACATCTTTGCAATGTCGGTGGACTATTGCTAAGATCCATTGGCATCACAACATACTCAAAAAGACCTTTACCTGTAATAGTGAATGCAGTTCTGGCAAACGACTCCTTTTCTGAACTAATTTCCTAAAATGCTTTAGATAAATCAATGGAAGATGAGAACTTAGCTCAACCAAGAGAGTTTAATAGAATCGGTACGAGGTAAGGGGGATACGATCTTTTTTTGTCACACTATTTAGTTTTCTAGGCATCATAACAGGCTCTATAATAACCATTCTTTCTCTTAACTAAAAGCATAGGCTATTGGACTCTTTAATCACACCTAACCGTAACATCTTATCCAATTCGTGATGTAAGAATTTTTTCATTGCGGGATATAATAAATATTGTCGCTGTTTTATAGGTACGGCATCATCGGTATCTATATGATATTCAATTAATGTAGTACGACCTATTTTATCTGAAACTAATTCGTCAAGCTTTAAAATAGTTTTCTCTAAGGTAAGTTTTTGTTGAGAGGCAAGGGATTCATAAGATTCAATTATCTTAATGGAAGATACACAAATGTTTTCAGCACTGCCATGCGAAGAAGCATTGGTTGAAAGAGACATACTATAAGCTTTCAAACGTAAATCTAATTTAATTCCAAACATAGGACCGAAGTCAATTCCTAAAGTAATACTTTGACTTATAGAAGGCGCTACTAAACAATTTATCCATCGAGTAGAACTATTCAGTGCAAACGGTCATAAATTTGACCAAGACATTCCTGCATAGTATCATCAGATGTACTTACTGCTACACTACAAGGATTAACATTATAGTGTATTCAATTGTTCTCAAGAGATTGTAAACCTGTGCTATCTATAACTGTTGCTGCGCCACTATCAATAAGGTAAGATAACGAATGACCAAAAATTTTAACAGTAAGATAAAGTCCATTATCAAACAGAAGAGAAGCACATACTGGAGAAGTTTTATACTTCCTTGCTAATTTCCTAACCGAGATTTCAACTCTATTTGTTGCTCTTCTTACTAACCTGTGTGTCTGGTTTGAGTAAAAGATCTGGGTCTTCCATTTTTTGGAAGATTTATACATGGAATACCTTGTTCACAATCCACCATTGCGCGATAAATAGTTTTGCGGGAAATATTTTGATTCTCGAATATGCGAACCATTTCACGCTTAGGTATTGGCCCAACTAGACTGCAAATACTTTTATGAAGGTTAATTTGTAAGCCATTATAGTACAACTGATTTCTAAAACTAAACTGTCAAAGCGATGGCAAACTTTCAGAGAATTTTTGTTTCCAAAGCCAACGTAATATTTTATCATTCTCGCGTATTTTATGGCCATTTGATTTTGTGCCAAAGCTTTGAGAGATACGTTACTAAAAATAAATATATTAACTTCGTCTTAAAACGAACTGTATCAGGAGAAATTAACATCCCATTCATAAGATACACATACGATAATTTCCATTTGCCAATTACGTACAAATAAATGAACTGTAGACCATACATGAAGGTAACGTAAGTTCCATAATATGAACGTAAGGTAAAGTACTAAAATTTTCATTTGTCTTCAACGTACAAGTAAACGAACTGCAGGCCATATAGCTAAGGTAATTTTCATTGCAACCGTACGATAAGGTAAAATAGTTTCCATAAAACCTTCCACATACCATAACAGAATTTTAGGTCAACTACAAAAGCTGGCAGATATTCGAGGACGAAATCAGATATACATTTACAACATGCGGTATTAATGCAAAACAAACGTATCTCCATTTATACTCGTGAAGATGACATTGCATTATCATAAGCCATTTTATGCATTTTTTCGTGACGTCATGCAGCACGCCTTTTCAAATGATAGGAAACTATTAATATAAGACTTTTCTCTTAATACAATCGGTTTTCCTTAATGTAGAGGCGTACACTTGTTCCTTTATTTGTTCCCTAGTAAATATAATATATACAAAAATGTAATTAGGAGCCTTACATACCTTATAAAAGGGCAGAAAAACCTAAAACGTAACGTAATGAACTGCACGGTGGAAGAAACAAACGGAAAGAAAGCTCTGTTCGCATTTGTGAAAAAAAAAACTTAGACGATTCACTATATAGAGAGGTACAGGTAATTATTTAAACTAAAGAGAAAATATTGATATACACTAAAATTTAATTATTGAAAGAACAAAAAATGCCTAAAGTTACTAATGTAATGTAAATATATTTATCAATAATAATACAAATTTCGGAAGCTAAAGTAAGGTAACGATAGCCAAGAACTGAAAACAAATTAAGGGAACGATAGCCCAGAACTGGCACGTTACATAATCCCATTAATAAATACATTATCGAAACCAAAAAATTCACTAAAAACAATCCCTCTTTAATTATAGCTAAATGTGATAAACCAAATAAAGCTGTTATTCGGCCGTCTGAAAATTATGAAGAAAAAATGTTGACGTTACGTAATGATTCCTTCACCTATATAAAATTAAATCATAATCCCACCAATAATATTGAAAAAAAAAAGGTTAATGGGATTATTCAGAAATGTAAAAAAAATAACTAAATTGATAAAGATTCATTTAAAAAGTTAAGAAGTAATAGTGCAGTACCACCCAAAACGTACGGACTTCCTAAATTACATAAAACAGGTGTTCGATTGAGACCCGTCGTTACTAATACTCATTAACCAACATATAAACTTCTAAGTAAAATTTTATACAACGTAATACAATGACATTGCTAAATTTACAAACATTTCAAAAGATAATTTTATTAAAGCTGCTGAATTAATTTTCAATTCAACTTATTTTCAGCATAAAAACTTAATTTATGGACAAATGTTTGGCACTGCCATTGGTAGTCCTTTGTCGTCGATTATTGCCAACCTAGTTATGGAACACATTGAAAATGATATCCTAGATAACCAATTTTGGAAGAACAAAATTAATTTTTACCAAAAATATGTAAATGACTGCGTTTTACTAGTGGATCCAAATCATATTGACATGTTAGTTACACATTTCAATAACTTTCATCAACGGATATAGTTTACTGTGGAAATCGAAAGCAACCAAAAATTTATCTTTTTAGATCTCACTATAATGGGAATAACATCACCACTGAGTGGTATACGAAGTCAGTATGGTCCGAAAGATATCTTAACTTTGAATTTCTAAATTATGTCAATTTTATAATAAATATATGTGCATTAGTAGATCGTGTCGTTATACAGTTTAGACCTGATAACCTCAATAAAGTGAAAAACGCCTTAATAAAAAACAATTTTCGACAACAGTTCATTGCCAATAAATAAAAATACTAATTCACTTGATTTACAATAAACCCAAGTATAAAAACAAACCAATAACGACTTAAAAAATAAATACTACTCCTTACCATATCCGCCTAAAATTACTACATAAATCTTACATATTATCATGGATAAAACACAACATAGAAATCATATAACGTTTAAAAATTTTGACAATATTAATGCCTTTCACACCAACCTTGAAACATGTGTATCAATTGATGATAAATCGAATTTAATATATAAAATCGTCTGCAACAATTGCTCCAATTCATACATTGCTCAAACTTCACAATTTATTAAAAAACGAATTTCACAACATAGGTATTCCATTAAAAATAAAC
This sequence comes from Vesta saturnalis, assembly GCA_036346205.1. Classification (NCBI taxonomy): domain Eukaryota; kingdom Metazoa; phylum Arthropoda; class Insecta; order Coleoptera; family Lampyridae; genus Vesta; species Vesta saturnalis. The sequence goes on along the minus strand of JARFJB010001497.1, from coordinate 1,180,387 downwards.
GTAATGATACAGCCCTTAATAATCACCATCATAATTTTGGTCATAGTTTCGATTACAAAAAGAATGTTAGCATGCACAAAGTGCAGTCGTAGCAAAAGTAGAAAAAGGTGTCCCGTAACAATAAATGTAGATTTAGCCGGAAGCTCAGTCGGTTGGTTAGGAACGTAAATGCGTGTGCGTGTGGCTAGCGTAGAGATACAGGAAGGTTAAATGGGCCCCACTTAATTTATTTTTATACCGCCCTTAGATCAGGAAAAGGGCTACATAATAAGAGATACACTACAGTTAAAATAATGTTGGAGAACGTCCAGAAAGGTAGTTCATCTGGCTAGGATTTTCGATCCTAGTCAGCAGGAATGATGAAATCAACTTCTGATAGTTTAACACAACTTGGTTAATCTTAAACGAACAAATATGTATCACAAACGGTGCTTCCGCTATATATATATATATATATATATATATATTACAAATAAGAACGCAATATTTGTACAGATCCTCCCCCAAAAATATTTATAGATAAATTCAATAATTTATACAGGATAATGAATATTTACACAATCGTTATCGTAAGTTCGGATAGCTACAACGTTTGCGAACGAAACGTCTAGAATTAATTTCAACGAAACTAAATACGTATCCGAATGTTATAGTAGAAACACACTTACCTTGGTGGCCAGTATTGACCCTATAATATAACAAAGACAAACAAAGAAACAAATTCAATATACGTTACTCAAAATCAAAGTTATTTGCCATTGTTCGATATCTAGCGTTGACCCTAGAAAGCAAGACAACACAATCTTAATATCAATTACATAAGATAAAAACGAAGTTCCAGTAACAGCTCTCCTTAAAATAGACGCACCAGTTTCAAATTAAACGAAAAATCAGTTAACCCAAAATTAATAACCAAATTTATTTCATTTAGATATCTATCATTGCACCTTTATTAAGCACAACAACTTAAATTTAAATGTAAATTAATAGCACAGGCAAAAAATATAGCAGAGGTTTTTCACAGAAATGAGAAAGCATCAGCCTGCTACTATTTCTATAAGTCTATATATCAAAGGCGTAATTTAGAATTATCACAATTATCAAGAAATGTAAAGTCAATATGTTTCATCATGTGGCTGAGGACCCAAATAGTTAGAAGCAAAGAAGACTGAACAGCTTCTTTATGATAGCGTTTGTTGACACGTAAGGTTATGGCATAAATAAATATACTAAGAAGTGATGTACAAAACATACATTAACCATTTAGCATAAACATCTCTATACTGTAGATATGAGTAAATCCTATACACACACACACACACACACACACACACACACACACACACACACACACACACACACATATATATATATATATATATATATATATATATATATATATATATATATATATATATATATATAGCACAAATATTAACATATCTCGTGATGCACTCTGTATAACAAAAGTTTAGTATAGTCAGCGCGAGAACATTCAAATTTACAAACAGCTGATCGCTCAGCTGATCTCTACAAAGCAGAAGGTATACAAATATACCAGCTGTTTAAATTTTGTGCAAATGAAAAGTTATTACACTTGAAAATAGCCAAAAGAGTGAATCTAATATTAGGGATTTATTTATTTTTCTTTACAGAAACATAACCTCGTTAGATGTAATACCATTAAAAGTTCGAATGAAAGAAATCATCCACACAAATTTAGAAGAACAGTGTTATACTTAGAACTGCAATTCTTTATAGTAACGAGTTGCTCTGAAAACACTCTACATATCAAAAACAGCAATTGTCTACATAGCGGGAGCTTCGTCATGAAGGACACGCACACGCACACGCACACGCACACGCACACTCACACGCACACGCACACGCACACGCACGCGCACGCGCACGCGCACACGCACACAAACGTTGTAAAATGAGCTAATAAGTCGATTTGGCAATAATGAGAATAAGTCGATTGCATAATTTTGTAAAACTGTTACTTATCCCCTTGCATAATAAACTGCAGTGGTTATCGAAACATTTAAATTTATATGAAGATACAAAATACACGATTTAATATTTATTATCGAAAGCAAAATAAAACAAGATGAAGTAAACTATCTAATTTTTCAGAGCAAGGTGTCTGAGATTCTAATAAAACTATAATTAAAAGTCATTAAAACGAAGCGTTTGAAACAAGGTACATTTATAGTTACTATTACAGTATGGTATTTTATTTCGGTTATTTTCTAAATTATGGAATATTATTTTCAACTCTAAGTGCATTAATGTTTCATAAAATTAGTTTTGATTTACTGCTACAGTAAGTGCTTACTTCAAATTGTGCAATACTTCAAAACACGGTATTAATTCACACAAGACTCAAAAGGTCTCTTATCTAAATTCAATTCAATAACGATATGCATGCAAAAGCTACTAAACATAGTTTTTTCAGCAAGCCATTCGCTAACTCTTTCATTGATGTTACACTTACACGTACTTCGCCATCTTTCAATCAAATAACCAAAATAAATTCACCTTAAAATACATCCTCGATGCTGATGCAAGAAACTATTTCCAGCTATTCACACGAAATCATTTATGACATGCGCAGTATTAGATTTCTGGGAAAAAGTTATTCAACCGTGCAGTATACTAAAGAGGACAGGAGGAAAGAAGCAACCCCGATAAAACGTTTTCTTTATGATTACAGGTAACAGTTACTATAATGCTATAATACTATAATACGAAATGTAGTCCTTTATAATAATTGTTACATTACAGTTTAAGAAGAGTTTTCACAAACGGTACATTTGCATTGGCCGTGATCACAGTATCCAGTACAACCATACGATTGACAATCATTATGGCAGGTTTCATTTGA
>JARFJB010001497.1:1052500-1172500 GCA_036346205.1 Vesta saturnalis | reverse complement strand
ATATATATATATATATATATATATTATTATATATACACACTTACGTATGAATGCACGGTGGGTTAAGAATGCAGGTCGTTATGCTAGTATGCTAGTATAGGAAGGAACGGAGTTAGGGTTCTGAGGGTGAAAATACTACCCCAACCTTCTCCTAAATAGCCGTATATGTTGTGCTTATACGTAGAGAACATGGTGCTGTATGTGCATGAGGAAAAATCTCTAAAAAATTTCATACAGGGTAGATGGTAACTGAAGTCGAACCCATAATCTCTCGAACCCTCAGAAGATCGTACTTAGCACCACTCAAATCGTAGATGAAACGTTCGAGGATAACTACCGAAGTTGAATCTACCACGAAAATGTAATAACGAAAGGTATAACTTGGATTTGTGGATTAGTTAAAACCATCCAACGAAAACTGCAAAACAGCAAGAAATGCATCAAATCCAACTTGAGTAGAAATTGTATACCTTATAGCGCGACGAACCAAAACTATCGTACTACGAAAATTTAAAATTAAATAGCGTACTAAAGTCCATGAGGGCGATCCGGCTAAATTTTATTCAAAATGGGATACAGGCGGTTATACTGGAAGTAGACTCTAACTAGTTTAATATAAATGGAACTATCTTTAATGTACGTTTTAGAGAAAAATATCTGGTGGAAGAACGCACTAGCTTCCTACCTAAAACTTGAAATTGAAAGAAAAGAAATAATTTTAATAACATTTTTTTAGCATAATTGCGCATTTTCTTTATTAATACGTTCACAACAAAAATAGACCGCATTGTAAGAAACAAAGACAATAATCTATGTCAGATGGACGTTTAAACCTTCATCTTAGAGCGAGGTAAACAGACATAAAGATGCTAACTTAAAAACATGCCGAAGCCCAAACTATCACGAAATACCTATAATACAGTATAACCACACTTTTAGAGAAATGAACTTATATGGCTTTGCTTTAAGAAACTTTATGAAGCAAAATTATGAAAAATTAAGCATCCTTTCAAAGATATTTAGACATTTCCCCTATTTACTATTGAGGTAATGAAAAAATTTTAAGCAACACTCAGATTCTACCTCTAAATAACGCATGGTATCAAGAAGTTTCGTAGAACGTAATTAATCGATATGCTAAAAGTGTATATAACGATATACTTATATTTCTGAAATATGCACATGTTTCAGAAATACTTATTAAAAACCAAAAACTGCCCATTTCAAATTCTCCCTCTTCAACGATGACACTCACATAAAATTTAACCCGCACAAGCACAGGAACAAGCAAACACACCAACACCCGAATTCGGAATCAAACTCACAAACCCTCAAACACTCAATCACGCACTTACACTCTCACACACTCACACACTCACACACTCACACACTACACACTCACACACTCACACACTCACACACTCACACTGCATACTCACACAGTCACAGACTCACACACTCACACACTCACACACTCACATCTCACACACTCACACACTCACACACTCACACACTCATACACTCACACTTACACACTCATCACAGACACACACACACACACACACTCACACACACACACACACACACTAGCACTCACATACACTCACACATACACACTCACACTCTCATACACACACACTCACGCTCACACACTCATACACTCACACTCACATACTCACACACACACACACACTCACAGACTCACACACTCACGCATTCACACACACACACGTTAACGGTACTAAACATGCGCGTTTAAAAGTGATGAGGTTTGTACAGAGCCATGTGCATGAGACCGCGAACGTAATATAATAATGATTGCTACAATAAGAAAACGTACTGATAAAATGCATCTTATTAAAAATTGGCGGTGAAACGTGTGTATAACAGTACCTTAGTGTGCGTAAATTCAAAAGACACGGGAAGTCGGAACATTTTACAAGTTAAGCTTAATCCCTTGTGGGGATATCGGTAAAGAACCTTTTTTTTCTGTCGGCATATTGACACAAATATAAAATACAAAAAACATGACAATAAATGGCAGAGTCATAAATTAGAAAGAATCCTCTGGAAGTATAAATTTTAGATACAGCATGCAGATTTTTCTTTGATTGCAAATTTAAAACTTAATCCAACTTTTATTTTCGGTACTAAATTTAATTTTAAGTTTAATTATAACATTCTTAGATCTTAGACTGTATTTTTCTTTGACTGCAAATTCAAAATTTAATCTAACTTTTACCTAGCTTAGTAGGGCGAGACGCCCACATTTTCACATTGATTCGTCGATCCGTCCGAAGGATTCGGGGAGGGGGGACTAAAATTCGTCAACGCGAAAATCAAGACTAAGAGTAAGATCTACCAAGAATAAAATTCTGCTACATTCGGATGTTCGGGAGGGGAGGACTCGGTAATCGAAAGTACCAACATTCGGATACATTATTGAAACGTATGTGGCAATCGGACACGTTTCTATCAGAAACACAAGTCTCCCCTGGAAGCACTGATTCGCCTGACCTGCAATTTCCCAGATACAACCTCCACTATAACTTTCGCCTTAAAGGCGGAGGCTGTGCGTATACCAGGGAGAACGTAGGGTGTAAAAAGCTGTCCACTTTTAGAAACAACACATTTGGCGCGATTTGGTTCATATATCCTGGGCCTTAATTTGTGAAATTCTACTGTAGTTTGTATCTAGGTCTCTCAATGATAATATCTTTCAAGGTCTTTTTGATTACCGTCGTCTGAAAATATACTACCTCTTATCTCAGTTTCCATTTTGCGATATATCAATTTTGGGAGATTCCACCAGAATCCTGGAAGCCCTAACCCTACTCCACATGTCCTGGGCCTATTCCTTACATCTAACCGACTTGCTTATAAAACTAGAGTCCTTCCCCACTTGGTCAATCAGACCAATACCTAATTGAAATAACTTCCTCAACCCTGTTAGTCGAAAAACATATAGAACTATGTGGTGTTTTAAATCAGCTAACTGTAGAAAACTGCAAACCTTTTTGCAACGTTCCCCAGTCGTGAGCATTGCTTTAAAGGGTCCTCCTATTCAAACACTGCCCTTTTAATTACTGAAGTTATCTGGACGGGTATGGAGTTATACATCCCAAAAATATAATCGCGTAGCTCATGCAGGTTCTCAACCATGATTTAATAGGGTTGCACTGATGCATTATCGCAAAGCATAAACTCTATACCAAATGGAAATCAAATAAATCTGTCGTAAATCACGCTGACAATATTACCGAAAGGAATAGTTGCAAAACCATCATCACCCAGGCCGAAAAGGTGTTTAAAGGGCGCAAATTCAAAGAATTAATCTCATGTCCTTTGGGTAGTTGTAAATTTTGGTCATTAGCCAAAGCCATCAGTAAAAACTTTAGTACATCTTCCTTTCCTCCCATGACGCCTAGTGACGGAGCTGCAGTGGCTGATCCTGCTGACAAATCCAATCCCTTCGTCGATTAGTTTGGATCAAATTTATGTCTCACTGATACTGGTAAAATTGTGCCGTCGCCCAAATCTACCCCATAAGCTATGAAACTAATCCACTGTCGATACAAGCTGTGAACAATACCTGAATAACGATTGATTTTGTTAAAAATGTGAAGGATATTTTTAAAGAAAATTTGGCTTTATATAACTTTTCTTTACAAGGTCTCTTTATATAACGCAAAATAAGTCTTAATATTAAAATTGAATGTGCCTACACTGTTTTATGGATATTTAACATAAGTGGGTAGCTTTAGAATTTTTTTCAACTTAGCATCTATATGCCTATTCACCTCTATCTGACATGAAGTTTTAAAGGTCCATCTGACATAGATTACTGTTTTGTTTCTACAATGCTGGTTATCTTCATTATGAACGTATTAAAAAACAGGTTGCATAATTACATCAAAGACATTGTCATTGTTATTTCATTTCTTTTAATTGTCTCTTTGTAGGTGGAAGGTCGTGTGTTGTGGCACATGAGATATTTATAAACTTCTACGATCCTTCCTATTGGCAAATTTAACAATCACTTTTTCATTAGGACACCGCCATAAACATGCATGGCCGAAGTGGTGTTTGAACCTGAGCATCAGATTAACTCACTGGTTTACCTTACCCTAACCTTATTACAAGCTAATATATTCGACAAACACGCTAGCTTAAACCTGAAATTGTAAAATAACCCAGTTTGTTCCAAACGGCTCAGAATAATAGGTAAACATGTATATCTTTAAGACAGTTTTTTTAAATGTATTTAGTATTTAAGTTTAGTTGGTTTTAATAAAACACTCATCAAATAGATGTTAATACCTGTGATGTTTAGTACAAAGATGTTACTGGAACGTTAGCAACAGAAGCTACTATAGTCTACTCTAACAATTATAGAAGATTCGATAAAAGGTTGAAACTTTAGACGAACGTAAGCAACTCTCGGCAAACACAATAATGAAACATTGGACAATACTTCCAAGTAGAAGACAAATCCTACCAACAGGAGTTTGGGTTCCCTACTATCACCCATAGTGAGCAATATTTCCAAGCGATATCCGAATTCACGGAAAAACCAATGATGTAGCCTAGCTAGATACCTGGACGACACCTTCGTGGTTTGGCAATACGGCAAGCATAAACTGGCTGAATTCATCTAAACTGCCGCGGACCCTCCATAAATTTCACAGTGGAATTGGAATCGGAACGAAAACTGCCATTCTTGAATTCTAGGTAGGAAGTTAGGATGTTTGTAAAATAGAGATGAAGCAAGATGCTCAAAACAAGAGGACCTGGAAAAACAAAAAAGAAAATGGGTACGCTGATCTAACACCTAACCTAAACTGGGAAAGGGTAACCGAAAAAGATGAACCTACATACAAAGCGGTAATACCATATATACCAGGTACCTGGGACAAAATGCGAAGTATGGGCAGAAGATACGCACAGCCCTCAAATCAGCAAAAACTCACAGGGGAATACTAAGGAAAACTAAACCACACAATGAAGATCAGAATGCCAAGAATTGTGAATACGACCTACCATGCCAATGCGGCAGATTATGCATGGAAGAGAGCAGTAGACACAAAGTGAGAACTTAAGAACACAAGAATAACATCATCAAAGCGGAAACTGAAAGATCAAGAATCACCGAATTTGCCTGGAAGAAGACCATCTAATCCAATGGGATAACATACAGATAGCAGCAAAGGACTAGAACACATTTCGCCAAAAACACAAATAAACCACTTAAACCACACTGGCAGAAAAACCGATAATACATATGGATCCCAATAATGCGTGAAAGGCATAGGCACACGTTCAACTTTTCAGCATATGACTCAAACGTTTTCTTGCTTTAATTTTGTTGGTTTCTAATTATTCTGGTTTTAAACATTAAGATAGAAATAAGCAAAGTATTGACAAGCTCTCTCTATAAATTTAGTTTAATCTTGATAACAATTCTTTTATTTTACTGATGCACAAAGCGCTAGCCACGATTGTTGTACTGACCGATCATTTAACGAATATAGTGTATTTACAGTTCTTTAAATAAAGTCTGTGTTTTAACCACGCTCTCACTGAACTGCATGGTTATTCAAAACTGGTACACCTTAACGTCACTTTCGTTTCATACAAATCGCTTGATTACAAAGCTGTTAACTTAATCAACGTTTAGTGTTTGCCTACAATCCCATTTTTTTGTGTGGTAAATGTATTATGCAAGTTAAGGTACAGCGTACCAGCGTACAGCGCATAAAAAGAATTTGATGTTTAAAAATTTGAATAGCAGTTCAGCTACCATATTTGATATACTCCATTTCAGATCTAAATATCTACGTATTGTTCACGGTTGCCGTTTTTAAAAAAATAAGTATTATATGGTGAGTAAGCAAACACCAAGTTTACATGTGAGCGGTAACTCCGTAAAATTAGGGAAGTATACTTACCAATGTTTGAACTATAGTGCGTCCCATATTTCTGTGCTGTACTATTGCAAATATTAAGAAGTGTAGCTATTTCTAAACGTGTGTGTTTTCAAAATTTAACTAATGATTCCATATACGTTGTTTTTCATTCAAACAAAGGGAATGAGGTTACGTCTTTGTTAGTTGCAGAGAAAATGAGTTCACTGTTTTAAGAATTACACTTAAGACATTTTGATACACATGCCAAAAGTTTTAACTTTTCTGAAACTATCGGGTACTTTTTTTGTATACTGGTTATGCGATCCGGCAGTATTCGGCTAGACTTCTAACTGATTCTGGCGCTGACATCTTAATTTAAGAGACATAGTAGTTGAAATAGCACCAGTATAGTTGAGAGGTACGTCGAAAATTCCTTAGCATCGAAGAATAAAATAGCGAGAATGATTCATGATACTGATACTAACCTCGCCGATATTTTCTACAATAAGGAAAGTCAAAGGTTTATGAATACACATAGTAACTGGTGGCTTATTGTTGGTAGCAAGCAGTGAGTTCCACATATTATTTTCTTGGTTTTCTTTTTTATGCGTTGCACCTGATTTTGATCAGTAAAAAAGCACTGCTCTTAAGAAATTTTAACAGTACTAGTGTTATTAAATGTAAATCATGATAATTGGCTGTTAGAGGGTTATTGTTACTATATCAATTTAGGATAAAATAAAATGCTTTACCTCACCACTTTAGGCCACTAATGATTCATAAGCTACCTTAACACCTTGAAAATGTTCAGTTGCGAACATATTATAAGATAGTGATGAATAAAGTAAATTACGTTTAGGTAAACGTATTTACTTATTCTTCGTTATTTTATTACGGTTCGAACATAAGAAGATACCCATAATTACAAAAATCATAAACGTCTTAAAACAGTAAAACCTTTCTATCAAAGGAAGGTTAAACATTTTAATACACCTCCCACAATTAATTTACGTTAGCAATTATTCTATCGATCCTTTTAAGAACAATTTAACACACTCCATAAACATCGAATGAATGAAATTGAAATTACTCTGCCTTAATTTAGATTTTGGTAATAAACCAATCAATATTAATACCTGGAAATCTGCTGTTATTTACAAATATTTTGTCATCTAACTTTATCACAGTGTAATTTTAAGTAAAACTTTAATTATGCAGAAAAGTAATGAATTAATTAATTTATACTATTCTGGCCAATAAAGAATCACCCCGAGTAATTAGTTTATGAACATAGCAATTCAAATTGTTTATACTGCCATCTGATATAATACAATCCGCATTACCGCTAACATTTGGTATAATACTTGGTCCTACAGCAATGACAAGCCTGGATGGCGCACCTGCATACTTCAGTATTATTGCGAGACAATTATTAGACGAACGATTACTTGGCCGCCAAGATCGTCAGATTTAAATCCCTTAGATTTTTTTCTCTGGGGTTATGTGAAAAATCTGGTGTATCAGGAGCCATCAACTACTTCTGTCGGGATTGTGGGAAACGAATGTGCGGATATAGCAGCTCGTATGGGAAGCAATGAGATACAAATAGACAACATTCCTGTACAACCCAATGATCTAAGACGGCACATAAAAACAAAGCTAAATGAACTCTGGCAAATAGAATGGGATAACGCAAAAACACAGTTAAAAGAAATAAAAAAATCAGTTCACCCTTGGCAAAACAGACATCATTTAACAAGAAGGGAGGAAGTCGTACTCACTAGAATGAGAATCGGTCACACAAACCTCATCTGCTAGGAAAGATGAGACCACAAACATGCAATTTATGTAACTTACAAATTAGTATACACCATATAATGCTAGATTGCCCTTTATATGAGGGCTTAAGAACAGAGTTAAACATACCAAATTCATTTGTTTCCATTTTTGAAGATAACGTAACCGGAATTACTCGTTTGTTAACGTACCTAAAGAGGTGTGGTCTTTACACAAAAATATAAATTTGAAAAAATTGTTAAAAGCTAATGGCCGTAGTAGCCGATGCTTACAAAAAAAAAATATATACAGGGTGTTCCATTTAAAACAAAAGTATGGTCGCGCCTGGGCTAAACGAAAAGCCCTGTATACTCAAAAATACTTTTACGTGATAGAAAACTTGACTATGAACAACTTTAATGTAACAATTTTTATTTATTTTCAATTTCCGAGACATTATCCGCCAAATACAGACAGTTGCCATTATATATATATATATATATATATATATATATATATATATATATATATATATATATGAATACAGTGGGTCCCAGAAGTTATGTCTAAATTCATTTAAAGTTAAAGGGTCTAGTTTTTGGAGAAACGCACGGACATGTCAATTTTTATTTTTGACTGCGGTTTTTTTACTGGTAAAATTTTGTATATAGGGTGGCCCAAAAATAAGTTATGACCATTAACTTGATTTTGTCCAATGGAAAACACCTGTTTTTTATTTCATTTTCTAAATCTGTCTTGAATTCTGAGTAAATCTCATGTACCATGTCATATACCTAAAGTCAACATATCTCGAGGAATTTACAATTGAACGTGTAAACAATTAAGACCGCATGAAGGAAGGCGGTCTTTGTTTTCTGTGAAAAGGAACAACTTATTCAAAAAAGACAACAACAAATCAAATCAAATGTTCAAAATATGCGCCATTTGCGACTTGACAATAGCCAAGGTGATGAATAAACTCTCTTTGGACGTTTTCAATCACTTCTGGAGTTATGGCACGCACTTTTCTTCTGATTTTCTATTTCAATATGTCCAGATTGTTTGACCTGTCAACATGTTTTTACGTGATAGGAAACTATGAACAACTTCTTATTTATTTTCAATATCCTAGCAATTGTCCACCAAATACAGACAGTTGCCACACCCGGTATATACAGTGCGTTGATAAAGTGTGGAAATGGCCCATTATCTCACTAGTTAACTATTTTCATAGGTAAAGCTCGGACACGTCGATTTTTATTTTTGCTTTCTTGTTTTCTTTTTTCAAAAAAAATTGTTTACCCCCACTACCTTATGAGATGTGACGTCATCGAGAATTTTTTTAAATAGAAACTGTATACTTTTATATTAAAAATTAACAGCCATAACAACCATAACAAGTTTCTCACATAAAATATTTCAAGCTACAGTATACTGAGTATAATGAAAATCAACGTTAGGATTTTTAAATATTTAATTCACTATTTATTTAAGAAATTAGTAATAAAAATTAACAAATAACACAATTACAATAAATGCTCGAATTGAGCTCCTTAGGTTAATTGATAGTACCCAAGACGTCCAATGAACTCTTGGGTTGTTGTAATTAAGTTATCTGTTTATCTTTATTGAGCAGTGACTACTCTACTAATTTTCGTTGTTAAATAAATAATGAAAAAAATATTTTATTTTAGTTATACTCAGTATACTGTAGTTTAAATTATTTTATGGATAAATGTGGTATGGTTGAACTCATAAAAATATGAGCTGTTAATTTTTGATATAAAAATATAGTTTCTATTTAAAAAAATTCTCAATGACGTCACATCTGATAAGGCAGTGTGAAAAATTATTTTTAAAACAAATAAAAAAACATAAATAAAAATCGACGTGTCCGAGCTTTACCTCTGAAAATAGTGAGATAATGGGCCGTTTCCACACTTCACTTTATGAACGCACTATATATATATATATATATATATATATATATATATATATATATATATATATATATATATATATATTTGATTCCTCAGTGGTTCGGCGGTAACGGTGACAGACTTGCAGGGAAAGGTACCAAGTTCGAATCTGAAAGTAGTCAAGTGCTTGGGAATAAATCATAAGTAAATGAATTAGAGTCAAGTGCGAAATCAGTCTTTCTCAGGATTAAGCCTGATGGAAAAAGCAGAGTCTGCTTCCGAAACGTCGATCTACACAAGTAAAAACTGTGGAAACAGTCTGACTAACTCAAGCAACGTTTAATGAATGAAACATTATTAATCTGTCTTAAAGTTGAAATATCAGAACTCCCTCTAACGGTCGAAGGCTAACACTGAAAAAACTCATAATCTAAGCGCAAATTTGAAGCTTAATCACGTTATAAAGTAAAGTGTAAACATGTAAAAGACTTTAATTTGAAATTGTAAAAGCATTCAAAAATAGAGACTTGACATACCAATTAAAGACCTTTCAAAGAGATATTTTTTGCTTAATAATTGAAATTGTTATCTTACAGTAAAAACTCGATGTGTACCTTTAATATTATTTTTATTGTTAACTGTATATGTTAAATGGGTGGTCTGGTAACTTAACATATTTAATTGGTAAAGAATTCACCTTGAGGTCTAGGAAAAACACAGCAAAAGATCACACACTAAAACATAAAATTAAGACGTGCCATTGTGCTCTTTTTTCATTATAAGATGTCAGAACCTATGCAACCGGAGATCCCCTTCTTACCTATTAGGCATTTTCAAGTTGCGTCACAACGTGTGACCTTGCCTGATGTTGGACAGCTTTAACACACGTTCTTATGGGATGTGATTGTTTTCTGACAATTTTATCGATAATCGTAGGCGATGAAAATGTTTCTGTGCTAATACTTGTAGGTGAGGATTGTATTGATACAATTCACCAGAAATACGTGAATGAAGTGAACAATTATCCTACGTAATATTGAAAAGTGAGATTTTCAGGTTAGTTATCATCAAACTCGTCAAATTAAAGAATTACATTCAAGATAAAGCCATCTTGGCTATGAAATTTAAAATATTTATGTGATAGGTTCGGTACTACACTGGAGTACCAAGCTATAAGCCTTTTAATATAATATTTACAAAATTAATTGAACCTTATATCAAAATAACACCACAAGCAGTTACTACAAATAAGGCCAATCATTTTCTGATAGTATTAATATAACTTAGGTTAAATTTAGATTTTACTTTGTTTCCTTGTACATTTAATGTTGGTATCCCAACTATTTCTAGAATTTTTTATTCGATACTAAATGTAATGTACTTTCGACTATGTAAATTTATTCTATGGCCTTAAAGAGACAAATTAATGAAATCAATGCCATCTTGTTTTATACAGGCATTTGGCAATAGAATCACCTTAATTATAGATTGCAAAAAACAAAAAAATTGAAAATACAGTGCACAATTTGGTCCACCTATAAACACTATCAAAGTTCTCATAGGGATAACACCAATAGGCTCGATATATTATATTTCACAATCAGATGGTGGAATTACTTAAAGACATTCGTTCTGGAATTTACCAAACTTCCAAGGGCTTTACTTTATTAAAGCAAGTAACGAAATACTTATAAATTTCTATTGCAATGTCGTAAAGGCGCGAGTACATGTTCATAAAATATAACCCAACCATAATATACACTAATTAGCTATGAAATATCTTATATCTATATATGCTAACACTGCAAGTCACTTATCACGATTTTTGTGGAGAAAACATTCAACAATCATAGCAAAACACGTAGCTTCCAACGAAACGCTAACACAAGTTGTCCAAGTTCAGAAGTTAGAGGCATAGCTTGTGACTTGAAAATGCCCAATTGAAGTTATTTTGATGTTTATATATCTCAATTGTGTTTGTGTTTGTGTCTGTGTTTGTGTTTGTGTTTGTGTTTGTGTTTGTGTTTGTGTTTGTGTTTGTGTTCGTGTTCGTGTTCGTGTTCGTGTTCGTGTTCGTGTTCGTGTTCGTGTTCGTGTTCGTGTTCGTGTTCGTGTTCGAGTTCGTGTTCGTGTTCGTGTTCGTGTTCGTGTTGGTGTTCGTGTTCGCGTTCGCGTTCGCGCTCGCGCTCGTGCGCGTGCTCGTGCTCGTGTTCGCGTTCGTGTTCGTGTTCGTGTTCGTGATCGTGTTCGTGTTCGTGTTCGTCTTCGTGTTCGTGTTCGTGTTCGTGTTCGTGTTCGTGTTCGTTTTCGTGTTCGTGTTCGTGTTCGTGTTCGTGTTCGTGTTCGTGTTCGTGTTCGTGTTCGTGTTCGTGTTCGTGTTCGTGTTCGTGTTCGTGTTCGTGATTGTATTCGTGTTCGTTTTCGTGTTCGTGTTCGTGTTCGTGATCGTGTTCGTGTTCGTGTTCGTGTTCGTGTTCGTGTTCGTGATCGTGTTCGTGTTCGTGTTCGTGTTCGTCTTCGTGTTCGTGTTCGTGTTCGTGTTCGTGTTCGTTTTCGTGTTCGTGTTCGTGTTCGTGTTTGTGTTCGTGTTCGTGTTCGTGTTCGTGTTGGTGTTCGTGTTAGTGTTCGTGTTCGTGTTCGTCTTCGTGTTCGTGTTCGTGTTCGTGTTCGTGTTTGTCGTTTCGTGTTCGTGTTCGTGTTCGTTCGTTTCGTGTCGTGTTCGTGTTCGTGTTCGTGTTCGTGTTCGTGTTCGTGTTCGTGTTCGTGTTCGTGTTCGTGTTCGTTTCGTGCGTGTCCGTGTCCGTGTCCGTGTTCGTGTTCGTGTTCGTGTTCGTGTTCGTGTTCGTGTTCGTGTTGGTGTTCGTGTTCGAGTTCGTGTTTTTGTTTGTGTTTGTGTTTGTGTTTGTGTTTTTGATTGTGGCTGTTTGTGTTTGTGTTTGTGTTTGTGTTTGTGTTTGTGTTTGTGTTTGTGTTCGTGTTCGTGTTCGTGTTCGTGTTCGTGTTCGTGTTCGTGTTCGTGTTCGTGTTCGTGTTCGTTGTATTCGTGTTCGTTTCGTGTTCGTGTTCGTGTTCGTGTTCGTGATCGTGTTCGTGTTCGTGTTCGTGTTCGTGTTCTGTATCGTGTTCGTGTTCGTGTTCGTGTTCGTGTTCGTGTTCGTGTTCGTGTTCGTGTTCGTGTTCGTTTTCGTGTTCGTGTTCGTGTTCGTGTTTGTGTTCGTGTTCGTGTTCGTGTTCGTGTTGGTGTTCGTGTTCGTGTTCGTGTTCGTGTTCGTGTTCGTGTTCGTGTTCGTGTTCGTGTTCGTGTTCGTGTTCGTGTTCGTGTTCGTGTTCGTGTTCGTGTTCGTGTTCGTGTTCGTGTTGTGTGTGTGTGTGTTGTGTTTGTGTTTGTGTTTGTGTTTGTGTTTGTGTTTGTGTTCGTGTTCGTGTTCGTGTTCGTGTTCGTGTTCGTGATCGTATTCGTGTTCGTGTTCGTGTTCGTGTTCGTGGTCGTGTTCGTGTTCGTGTTCGTGTTCGTGTTCGTGTTCGTGTCGTTCGTGTTCGTGTTCGTGTTCGTGTTCGTTTCGTGTTCGTGTTCGTGTTCGTGTTCGTGTTCGTGTTCGTTTCGTCTTCGTGTTCGTCGTTCGTGTTCGTGTTCGTGTTCGTGTCGTGTTCGTGTTCGTGTTCGTGTTGTGTTCGTGTTCGTGTTCGTGTTATTGTTTGTGTTTGTGTTTGTGTTTGTGTTTTTGATTGTGGCTGTTTGTGTTTGTGTTTGTGTTTGTGTTTGTGTTTGAGTTTGTGTTTGTTTGTGTTCGTGTTCGTGTTCGTGTTCGTGTTCGTGTTCGAGTTCGTGTTCGTGTTCGTGTTCGTGATCGTTTCGTGTTCGTGTTCGTGTTTGTGATCGTGTTCGTGTTCGTGTTCGTGTTCGGGTTCGTGTTCGTTATCGTGTTCGTGTTCGTGTTCGTGTTCGTCTTCGTGTTCGTGTTGTGTTCGTGTTCGCGTTCGTGTTCGTGTTGTTCGTGTTCGTGTTCGTGTTCGTGTTCGTGTTCGTGTTCGTGTTCGTGTTCGTGTTTGTGTTCGTGTTCGTGTTCGTGTTCGTGTTCGTGTTCGTGTTCGTGTTCGTGTTCGTGTTCGTGTTCGTGTCCGTGTTCGTGTTCGTGTGTGTGTGTGTGTGTTTGTGTTTGTGTTTGTGTTTGTGTTTGAGTTTGTGTTTGTTTGTGTTCGTGTTCGTGTTCGTGTTCGTGTTCGTGTTTGTGTTCGTGTTCGTGTTCGTGTTCGTGTCGTGTTCGTGTTCGCGTGTGTGTGTGTTGTGTTTGTGTTTGTGTTTGTGTTTGTGTTTGTGTTTGTGTTTGTGTTTGTGTTTGTGTTTGTGTTTGTGTTTGTGTTTGTGTTTGTGTTTGTGTTTGTGTTTGTGTTTGTGTTGTGGTTTGTTTTGCTGTTTGTGTTTGTGTTTGTGTTTTGTTTGGTTTGTGTTTTTTCGTGTTCGTGTTCGTGTTCGTGTTCGTGTTCGTGTTCGTGTTCGTGTTCGTGTTCGTGTTCGTGATTCGTATTCGTGTTCGTGTTCGTGTTCGTGTTCGTGTTCGTTGTATCGTGTTCGTGTTCGTGTTCGTGTTCGTGTTCGTGTTTGTGTTCGTGTTCGTGTTCGTGTTCGTGTTCGTGTTCGTGTTCGTGTTCGTGTTCGTGTTCGTTCGTTTCGTGTTCGTGTTCGTGTTCGTGTTCGTGTTCGTGTTCGTGTTCGTGTCCGTGTTCGTGTTCGTGTGTGTGTGTTGTGTTTGTGTTTGTGTTTGTGTTTGAGTTTGTGTTTGTTTGTGTTCGTGTTCGTGTTCGTGTTCGTGTTCGTGTTCGTGTTCGTGTTCGTGGTCGTGTTCGTGTTCGCGTGTGTGTGTGTTGTGTTTGTTTGTGTTTGTGTTTGTGTTTGTGTTTGTGTTTGTGTTTGTGTTTGTGTTTGTGTTTGTGTTTGTGTTTGTGTTTGTGTTTGTGTTTGTGTTTGTGTTTGTGTTTGTGTTTGTGTTTGTGTTTGTGTTTGTGTTCGTGCTCGTGTTCGTGTTCGTGTTCGTGTTTTTGTTTGGGTTTGTGTTTGTGTTTGTGTTTGTGATTGTGGCTGTTTGTGTTTGTGTTTGTGTTTGTGTTTGTGTTTGGGTTTGTGTTTGTTTGTGTTCGTGTTCGTGTTCGTGTTCGTGTTCGTGTTCGTGTTCGTGTTCGTGTTCGTGTTCGTGTTCGTGATCGTATTCGTGTTCGTGTTCGTGTTCGTGTTCGTGTTCGTGTTCGTGTTCGTGTTCGTGTTCGTGTTCGTGTTCGTGATCGTGTTCGTGTTCGTGTTCGTGTTCGTCTTCGTGTTCGTGTTCGTGTTCGTGTTCGTTTTCGTGTTCGTGTTCGTGTTCGTGTTCGTATTCGTGTTCGTGTTCGTGTTTGTGTTCGTGTGCGCTGACGGCGTTTTAAGGTTGTACACCTTTTAAAGTACTATTAGTATACTTGTACACCCATGGCTATAAATTTTAGCTACTTAACAATTTGGGTAATAACTAGAAGAAATTGTGCTTTATGCTCAGTCGTAGATTAAAGTGAGTCAGGTTTATAAAATTATCGATTTGCCTTATTAACCAAAGCATATTTACTGAGCGTATTACAAAGCAGCTTACACACCTCTTTTAAGAAAACTTTTTGTTATTAGGATTATTTCATTTCTTCTAATTTTCACTTTGTATGTCGGAAGGGCGTATGTTATCCTACACAAGGTATGTATAAAAGCGGATGGGACCCTATATATTGATCTTACTTGGTAATACAGGAAGAAAATTAAAATGAGGTTGTTTACACTCATTTGTTGTAAAAAAAAACATGTTTCAAGATAAATAAAATTCTAATTATTTTAAATTAAAGCAAAATCTATATTGGAGGTAAATAGATCTAGGTAAACAAACAATTATGCATTTGTTTCTGTTATGTTATGCTAACCATTTCAGTTTAGACACGGTAATGCGCTTGTATCCCGACTTGCTGGCTCAATGCAGCTAATGCCTCCATTATGTTACATTTGACCATACGACAAATAGGAATGAGATCAACAATTTTCTATGCTGAAAACTACTTTGGGTGTGTAAATTTTATTTATGATTTATTAGGGTTTACTTGGGGTACGTGTATAAATATAAATAATTTTCCAAAGAAATGTGAAGAAGAGGCCGTGATGAAGTGCTAAAGTATGCAATTCTATTCGGGACTAGCCACCATATAAATATTAGGTTTGCTACACAATCCCTAGCACCTCTTTAATTGGAAACACGGGCCATGTACCAAGTAGAACTGGTAGTGGGGGTAATGCGACTGCAGGATCAAGTTAAGGAACACAAATGCGTAATAATTTAAGCGTAAGACAACATAATAATAACGAATCAGGAGTACCAGGAACGAAACGGTAGCAGAAATAATTGTGTAAATATGAAATCCAAAAATATTTTAACTTCTAAACCACGTGACCGAATGAGGTAATATTGACACAAAATATTTTTTTGTCAACGCGATGATTCATAGCTATTCGTTGTTAAAAAAACGATGAGGGGGTATCGATAAACTCGCAAGCGTATGAAATAATTTTAATAAAATTTTACACGTTGGGACTTTTGAGCACGCGGAACCTTTTGCGTTATTTATCTGAAGTAAATTCGGAAAAATAAAAAGGGAGGGTTATTGATAAACTCGAAAATGGCCTAACCAATTTTAATACAATTAGTTATTTGATAAAGAGAATTTATTTGCGTTATTTATCCCAAAATAGTAACACAACACAATTTTAATGATATTCGGTATTTAAGGGTTTTTGAGGAGCGTGGGATGCTCTAGCATTATCTATTGTTTTAATATGACAAAAGTGAGGAGAATATAAGACTCGTAGCGAAGCTCATAGGGATTGCTGGTTTTATGCATTTTATCAACAACAATATTTATTTAAAATTCTTTATCTCAAAGGGGTGAAGTCCGGGACAGAAGTCATCATAGGCATTCTTTATAATAGTTTTCAGCCCTCAATCGGGGGTTACAGTTTCTCCACATATCCACCCCTGGGGGTGAAGAAAATATAAGGGTAGGTTAAGTGATCCACAGTGTGAAATTGTATTTAGAGAAATACAACGCAGTACTTATTTCCTCAGGAATTTGAAAAATAAACTGAAAAAACCTAAATGAACAACTTTCTCTGGCTCAATGGTATTTAATTTCGAAAATGATTAAAATGTTGGTAGGTAAAAACGTACCATAGTGACCACATGAATTTATTATGTGTGAGTATGTGAGTATGTGGGTGCGTGTGCGTGTGCACGTACATGCATGTGTGGGCGGGCGTATGTATCTGTCTACCTGTGTGTCTGTTCGTCTTTGCACCTCTACATGTGTGTGTGGGAGTGACTGTGTGTGCGTGTTTGTGTGTGTGTGTTTGTGTGCGTGTGAGTGCGTGCGTGCATGTGTGTGCGTGCGGGCGTATGTACCTGTCTAGCTGTGTGTCTGTTAGTCTGTGTATCTCTATGTGTGTGCGTGGGTGTGCCTCTGTATGCGTGTTTGTGTGTGCGTTTGGGTGTGTGTGTATGTGAGTGTGTGAGTGTGTGTGTGTGTGTGTGTGTGTGTGTGTGTGTGTGTGTGTGAGTGTCTGAGTGTGTGTGTGTGTGTGTGTGTGTGTGTGTGTGTGTGTGTGTGTGTGTGTGTGTGTGTGTGTGTGAGTATGTAGGTGTGTATGCCTGTACGCGTGTGTGCGTAACATACGCATGTTTGCGTATGTATGTTCCATGTGAAAGCTTGTTTTAAGAGGAATACAACTCAGTACTTATTTTCTCGGGCATTTGAAAAATAAGGTGAAAAAACCTAAATGAACAAATTTCTCTGGCTCAATGGTATTTAGTTTTGAAAATGATTGAAATGTTGGTAGGTAAAAATGTAGCGTAGTGACAACATGCATTTATTATCGCAACAAGCCTGATCTTATCGTTGAAGGAGAAAATCTATATCTTATGTGTTTCTTACATTCACTAAATGTTTTTTAATTTCGACAATGCTTGAATGGTCGGAAGATAAAAATGTGCCGTATTGATAATGTACATTTATTATCTCACCAAGCCAGGTCTTATCGTTGATGAAAAACGCTCTTAATTTTCTGTGTTTCAGTCTCGATTTTAGTTACCTGCTTGATTTGTTAACGTCCACATTAGTAGATTACAATATTGTCTGTTCCTTGTATTTTTCTTTGCTCGTTTATTTAAGTAAATAATTCCTCTAGTGTAGTTTTCACATCTTCACATCGTAGTAAATTATTTAGCATGGCTTATTTAACGGTAGCCCTTCGCATTGAGATGTTAATGATGATCGGATATGGTGACCGAAGTCACACTTAAGCTGAGGTACCTGAATTACTTCAAGCAAATCATCCCAATTTACCACGGCTTTCTAGGCACAATTAGCAAAATTGAAAGACGCCATTGAGAATTGGGTCATATCAGGAATCTGCCAAGACAAAGAAGAGAGGCAGTTGACGAAAATACAAAGATAAACGTTTTGTTGGTTATTCATGGAAGCCCCATCATTTCGGCACGGCAATTAGTGCGCGATAATGAGGCCAGTCATAGAACTTAAATGTTTTAAAAACTGCAATGATGCACCCTTAGAAGATGCAAATGCTAGAAGAATTGATTTATAAAGATCCAGACCGACAATTGAGTTTTGTGAACGAATGGTGGACTTCATTGACCATGGTCACATACAGTTGGAATGGATTCTCTTTTCAGTACTTTCTCTTTGCATGGTGAAGTGAATCATAACAATTGTCGTTATCGGTCTGACCACAACTCCCATTGATGCGAGAAATTCACACACAACATCTACAAAAATTAAACGTATGGGCTAGGATTATTGGAGATCGAGTGGTAGGGCCATTTTTTCTGAATAGTAACCTTGGTGGGTAGTTATATCTTTCTATGCTCACGGATGACCTGCTCCCAAATTTAAGGGATCTATTTCCAAATAACAATCCAAATGATTTGGATGAGAGAATTTGGTTTCAGCAAGATGGCGCTCCACCGCACTGTGAATTGCCAGTACAGAACTATTTAAATAAAATTTTTCCAAAATGGTTGGACTGGTCGAAGGTGTGAACTTGAATGGCCATCACGATCCCTGGATCTTAATCCCATTGACTTTTTTTATATGGATATTTGAAGAGCAAGGTTTATGCTACATTACCGACCGACCTTAAGGATCTGAGGGATCTCAGAATTACTGCAGAAATTAGAAATATTCCACAAGACGTGTTTCAAAACGTGAGAAATGGTTTTTGTCACCGATTGGGTGTTTGTCAAGAAACAAATGGACACCATTTTGAAAACCTTAACGTTATGAGTGTACCCCATAAGAAAAGATTTTTTTTTTTGAAAAGTCGTCGATTCGTATTTTTGATTTTGACTTTTTTGTTCAACAAAATAATGTTTAAAATTTTGAGAAAATAAATACTGCGCTGTATTCCTCTTAATACAAGCTTTCACATGGTGTATCACTTGACCTACCCTTACATTTACCCCCGGGTGGATGTATGGAGAAACTGTAACCCCCAGATTGAGGGCAGGAAACAATTATGAAGAATGCCTATCATGATTTCTCTCCCGGACTTCACCTCTTTGAGTTACAGAATTTACTCCATTTAGAGTATCCACCCGGTATATCTATTGTATAATGTTTAATGCAATTATAAAAATAATAAACAGTAAAGGTTATTTGAAAATAAATTGTCGTAAGGGACATCCAAGCAAAATCAATTAAGGTAATTCTTTATAAGTTTCTCCATTAGTTGACCAAAGACGCCTTCTGTTATTTTTCCCAGTTTAGACGTTTCTTTGTTAATCAGATCCGTTGATATCGCTATAACATTATTATTAAATGATGGTTACTCTAAGTGGTTTCTTACAAAATTCTTCCGATTGGGTTGCTTCTAGTTTTCCACGCATTCCATCACTACGTATCGATATTTTAACATCTGTGATATATTGATATGCATCGTCCACGTTCCCTTTTATTTCAAAGGAACTTATCTCATTTTCCAAATATCCATTAAAGTTTCCACTTCCGGTTACTGGATAACCAACCATCATACCGCTCACTACAAATTTACACGAGTAGAGTAGTTTGTCAAGTGATAAACTACCTTTGAGCAATAAGACATCGGGAAAAATCTAGAATGCAGTGATTATCAAAAGTGAGTAGTATTATTTTATGAAAGTACTCCACGTTTGTCACAGTATAATCTGTGAGATTATAAAATTATAATGATCTTAAGGAAATGTTAAATTTCGAATGTGCAGAACCGTGTTTTAGATAAAAGTTGGGTGCATGTGCTGTCTCCAAAGAAAGAATATAAACGTTGTTGGGTTAAGAAATGAGTTACTTACGTTAATTTATGGTGAAATATGTTTCTGTCGTCTGTGACAAAAGTAAATTTTGGTAAACAAAACTTTTCCTTATACTATAAGTAATTCTTGTATCATACACCAAGGAAATTTCAAAATCATAAATTAAACTGACAAGATACATTCTGTATACATAATTCAACATTATAATTTTTACATTCCAACCTACATATGCATATGTAGATATAGAAGGTTATGCAATTCACTTTTTTTCACTATCGCTAACTTATTAGCTCATTTTACAACGTCTGGCCAAGTTTCGCCAAGATCGGCCATGATGTCTGAACATGATTATGTCTGTGTGGATGTATGTTAGTTCCCCGATAACTCCAGAGCTACAACAAAAGTTGGGTATACAGAAACTTTATTTTATTTTATTTATGTGCGTTTGTTTATGTGATAACGCATTATCCTCTAATCTTTCACGTATACGTGGTAAGTATATATAAACATTCATAATTTATAATGACCTCAACCTACCACTTCTTTTGACTCTTCTAATAACACTGGTGTTCAACAATTACATTTAGTAATGGAATTTAAAGTTAATATACCTACCAAAAATAATACAAGATCGTTCTCTAAAAAAGATCAAGTCGTAATATGTCCAGCTATAGACGGATTAGTAGTAAAAGATTACGTTCTAGTTACTGGTAAAATAATCAGCCCAAAATCTTTTTATTTGCATTGAGAATGAGCAATAATAGGGTTTGTTTACACTTCACTTCAAATCAACTACTTCATAAATTCATTGAAGAAGAAGTAGGGATCAATATTAATAATATTTTTGTGCCAGCTAGGGAATTGATTTTACCTGCAAAGCGTATTGTGTCATCCAACGTTTCACCCTGCATTCCACATTACGTAATTGAGGAGGTACTGAAAAGCTATACCTTAAAATTGCTCTCGTCCTTTATGGGAGCTGGAATAATACTAGAAGATAATGTGCACATTTACAGATTTCGGCGATACGTTTTTATAGTAGCGGATGATTCAGTCACCATTCCACCCTCAGTCTTAATTACTTTTGGAGGAGGAATAGCGAATTTTGTATCAGATGATAAAGTAAAAAGTACAGTAAGCGAAATCAATAGTAATTGACCACCGGATTTAAATGAGACCCATAAAACTCATAAGAGGCCTCATTCACCTACTGAATCTACGTCGATTACTAATCCTGCATTAGAATCTGAGACAGTGTCTTAAATTCCAGAAGCGACGCAAGTCGAAATTGAAAAAACGCAGTATCCGAAAGAAAACGCCCCTTTCACCGCCACAACAACGATTTCACTATACCTACAACTAGGGTTTCTAAAAATAAAGGCGATCAGAAAAGAAGAAAAACTGATACTGAATCGCCTACTGAAAATTATGATGAAATTGTTCAGGTATGGACTGAAGAGAGAAATATGGTGTTAGATTATGGTTTTTTTAATGGTTTTTTAATGGTTTTTTATGGTTTTCCCATTTTATAAACGATGTCAAAGGCAGTAATGAACCTCTTCAACTGGCACGAACGTGTACGGACGATGTGTATGGACATATTGCCACATAAAACTTGTAATTCCCATGGTTTCTTCGAGAGCGACGAAAGAACGATGTGAAAGATTGTTTAATCACATAAGAAGAGACCTGAACAGTGAAGGAGTGTTGTCTTCAACCGAACCTTGTTACATTTAGTTCACAATTTTTTGTAAATCTGTCATAATTATGTAAAAGTTCGTACTTTGGTGTATTGTGGGTTGCCTATCCAACAAAAATGCAAGCGTTTAGATAAATCATTTTTTGGTAATTTTTAATTTTTATTACTGTTACTAACAATTCAATAACGCACTTCCGGTAAAACATTCGGCTATAAACACCTTCCGCTAACAATTAACACTGGGGTTTAAGTGACAAGTTTGATTGATGCTATTTTTCTTTGAAAAATCGCCCTATATCGAAGGGGATCTAAAAGGTTATTGACCATCAAAATTACAATAATTAAGCACTTATTTTGGTTATTGTCCCACCTTAGATATTTTCTCGATTGAGGATTTAAAACAACCAAGTGCAACAAGTTCTTTAGTGGACTGGCGTTCCTCCGTTGAGGTAAATATTTATTTTAATCCTAACATCATAGTAAATTATATATTTTATTTTAGCCTACCACTACCTTACTGTTACTGTTATTTACCACTCACAGAGAAATTTTGTTTGTTTCGATACCTTCTCCAAAAGCTCAAACTACACTTTAGCACGTTAACCGCTTAGTTCTGGATAGGTGTAACTAAATTAATTTATTGTAGCCCGTAATTATCGTGCTACTGTTGCTAGATTCATTATAGTACCACGATACGCCACCGTTACAGTAATTTCTCTCTGACAACCTACCGATTACTAGCGGTTCAACAAGTTGGATAACGAGTATGTGCTTAAGGGAAGAAAGCTGATGGAGCGCTCGCCACTCGTTTCTTATGGGAGCACATTGTTAACCTATCCCTTTTGTATAAAAACTACATAAGCTAAAGCTATGAAATTTTTACTATGTCTTTACTACTATTTTGGTAAGATACTGTACCAAAAGCATAAAATTTGGATATTAGAAACAATAAATAGAAATAATAACGTTTTTGTAAAAAAATTAAAAAATTTTAGTTCACAAAATATTTTTTATTACAGATACATTAATAATTCGTCAACATAGTATTATACATTCCTAAAGCTATAGTGAAAATTTCTGTCTTCTGTGACATCCTGTAACAGAGATAAAGGTACACAAGTGTAAAAAAACACTTTCCGGGAAATCGCGATTAAAGTTGAACAGTGAAATATTGTAAATAAGTTATCCTCAGAACTGTCCTGGGCCATAATGAACATTGGGTACTTGTTCTGCGTCTTCTCTCTTCCTTTTCTCTTGTCTTTTATTTATCCTCCCTTCTTTTGTAATGGCTTCAGCCATTTTATTTGCCTTCTGAATTCTGATTTTGTCGATGTGCACACTGCTGCTCTTCCCTTGGCCCTTTCATTGGATGTTATGATTGCATCTATAACACCAGCAACTAGGGTGTTGTAGCCAAATATCCTTGACCCACGATCCATACCGACTCGAGTAGCTGGCCACGAACCTTTTGTTCCACCCACCAATAAGCTACAAGTCCATCTCCTTCTTCTTTTCTCTTTAGTATTTCTTTTTCTTTCTGGGGCAACAACCTATTACAGAAACCCCCCAGGATCAAAGATCTTCGATGGATGGCATTGACAACGTCACTTTCTAATTTAATTTAATATAATCCAATCTTATTGTGGGAATTGATAACTTCAAAATCACAATAAACGTAATATAAATGCCACAATCTTCTTAATTTCATTCACCTGTTATAACAGTTCAAGAGTCGAACATTTTAGAATAACCCTCAACGCTGGAACCTGCGAAATACTTTTTTATAAACCCTCGTGTTGCCCACTATAGTGGAACCTTGACAGCTGTTAAAAAACATTAACATAAAAGTATTACACCATGAAATAATATTTGACGCCTACCTTCAAACTAAATAAATCCATTTGGAACATTTTTAATGTGTATATTCCTCAAAACCTAGATATGGCTCTTCACGATTTGATGACACTAATCTCTCATGTCAGTTGCAATCAGCCAACAGCAACGTAGTTATAGCTAGCGACTTTAACTGCAAGTTTTATTGAACGGAATCTAATTTACAAATAAATTAAAACAGCTAGTTAACTCGGCGAACTTATCAGATTGTTGGAGACTATTCAACAATGACAAAGGTGGTTACATTTAGTTTAACCGCACTAACCAACTCACTGCTTCAAGAATAGATGGAATGTATTGCTCTAACGACTTAATCACGGCAGTTCGGTCTTCTACATTACATAGTACAATTTCTGACCATATTGCTGTTTCTGTGATTTTCAAAACGCCAAACTGACTATCTATCCATCGTATGGCTGGAAACTTGACAACTTTTTGTTGCAAGATGAATATTTCGTAAATACAATCAATGCTTTTTAACGTCAGAATTGCAACGAAATTCCGGAAACAGAAACACGGTGTCCCTATGGGAAGAATTGAAACTCAAGATGAAAGATTTTGTCATGTTATACCAATGTCAAAGCAAACCAAGAAAGTATCATAAAATAGTTAGTTTAGAAATACAGATACAAACCGAGATCAAAAACGACACCTGTGATTTTCAGAGAGAAATCTTTCTCACTGGAAACTGGTCGGATAAATATAATAGAAAATGTATAATTACCAAGGTGGTCCCGCAGGTAGAAGTAGAATAAATTCGGCGGTTCAGTAAGTCGGTAAAGACCTCAGAACGGAAGCGGTAAGACAGTATAGTTACTTCAGGATGGAACCAACAAGATAGATGAAGAAGTCAAGAAGATAATTAATCTCGCGACGCGGTTCTGCTTATATAGTCCGCGCTCTAAGGTGATTGGATAATGGGCTAATTCGCGGCCGAACGGGATATGACAAAAATGAGGTGATATTTTGGTGAGGTTCCTGAGTCGAAATCTTAAACGATTTCTTGATTACGGAAGAAGGCGCAAAATTAATTATACATCGTAGCATTTTCTGTAACATAAAGGGATGCATTAAAAATAATTTTCGAATTTATCTAATGGTTTCTGGATCTTTACAAGTTATATACTCCATCCTCATGTAAAGCTTCTTCCACTTTCGCAAACAGATTTTCAATTATCCAAACGATCTTTCCAATAGATAAGATTGAGAAACACCCCGTATTCTCGCATTCGGTTTTCATGAGCACACTAGCGCTCTTGGTCGAATTATTGCGCAGTTAGTAAAGAAACTGCCATCTAACCATTGTCGTTGGAAAGGTTGGAATGAAATAATCGCATGCCTATTACTTCCTCCCTAAAGGGCCCGTCTGTAACAACAATTCGGTCAAACATAATGATTTCAAAATTACTCTATACGTTTCCTGTCAAAATGCCGCAGACATTCAGTTGCACGGTTTATGTGATTACTCTAAGAGGTTTCATTTATGTGAGGTGCTTTGATATAAATCGGGTTTTCTTAAGTTTTATACGTACATAAGCTAAAGTGACGCAACTGAAATTTACCATTATCGTAAGATTCCAGTTTTGTAAAAAATATTGTTAGCAAAGTTTTTAAAATCAATATCTAAAGTGCTACAAGTGTCTATTTTTATGGTCCGTTCCGTGATCTAATTGCAAAACTGCTCTAAAGTAGCTTAAGGTGAATCCTTAGCATCTGAACGCTTGTCTATGTAGTCGTGTACTTAAAAGCGCATTTTTCGTGCTAGTTGTCCACTGACTAGATGAGTACCTCCTGCTGATTTTATATATCTCAAGGTATGGTAAAAGGGTTGCTCCTGTCACCTTAATGGTACATCACATTGATTTTATATTCCGAAATTTTTGATACATAAATGTTTGTACCGCTCACGATAACAATGCTCTTGTGCTCGGTTTGTTGAAACTCAGCATCAGGGGAAACACTAGCGAGCTTAGCACTGAGATAGTAAATGTTGCGTTGCTTGTATGAACTAAAATTTATCAAAGGGGGACTTCTCTTTATCACCGTTCTATTTAGAGGTACACTCAAAAAACTCTCACCGCTACAATTTCTATATTACGCAACCCATATTACCATCTGGACTATCCCTTAACTAAGCTCATCGTTTGTTTTAAGCATCTTTAGATGTTTTACGCGAGGCTTCAATTAATTTTGTCATAGCTTCGTAACCAATTTTGAATACCCAACAAGTTGTGCACCAATCCTTAAGATTTATCCTTTATAACTTATTAAGATGTATTATTCGCCAATTTCGAGCTCATGCATCTCCACCATTTGACACCACTGGTTTAAATTATGTTCGGCCCTTTTTCTTTGAGGACTGTGTGGGTCGAAGCTGTAAATAATACAAAGCATATCTGTTCTTGTCCATTTGATTTGCCACAGACTCTCTTTCTTGAAATGGTATCCAGCCTTACTACTGAACATTTCACAGTGAACGGATGACTCATAATTAAAATACTTAGCTTTTTTGTTTTTTCTAAAGGTGTATCTTTATATTTATATTTTACATAAATCTATACGTTTCGATAACAATTACAGTTATTGTTGTCAGCAGTGCTAATTTTTTTAGGAATTGTTTAAGATGTTAGAATAAATTGATTCTTGTGCTGATTGGTTGCGACCCATTCTTTCGTCTAACGTGTGAAACATTAATAATGCTGCTCTATGTAGTTTTGTACAGTAAATAACAGCACAGCCTCCTTTTCAGTTTTCTAGTCTGCAATGGAGACTGTAACCTAAAACATTTATTATGTGATGATGCACTTCTAGCTTATCCAGAACAAGTGGTAAATACAATAAAATAATTTTGGTGCCCTCTGTTGGTTTAAGGGGAAATTAGGCCCATTGAAATATTTACAGATAACAACAGTTTTTACCTTTAAAGTTTGTCCTCTTGTGAGAGCATAATGACTGAAGTGGTTTCACACTTCTGGTAAGAATATCCTGTAACGGGACCATCATTTTTATATCTATGGCTCTATACAGTAACGTAGAAAGATTGGCTTTAACCCAGTACAATCCAGCATGTATAACCGAGCAGCTAGTGAAATAATTAGAGCACTCTGAATGAGTAGTCGGTAAATTCATTGACTACACATTATTAATATAAATGTTGGTAAGCATAAGCTTTTTTAGTAGTAATAGTAGGCGCCATAAATTTTCTAAAATGCAACCTGAAAATTTCTAAAAGGGATTAATGCTAGAGGAAAAATGAAGCAGAAAATATTAATTCTGCAGAAATTAGTAACACATCGAGGTCAGTTGTAATTTGTTAAACGTTATTGTTTATTCAACCCAATAATTGTAAGTAAAACTTAAAGAGAAGTAGGCGGTTGATCTCAATGGCCGAAGTATTAGATTAACTAAAGGGTCACTAATTTTACCCCGAACAAACCGAGCTTCATGTGAAACTATCTGTATTTAAAGTTCACAATAAACACAAAGAAATGCTTGTGACACAAAATGTATCCTAAATGAAAGATAGATACAAATAAAATAATATTTACATTAAAGTTCAGTATGATTAATTCTAACTGAAGTTGAGATACCAAGACGGTTACGAGCAGTACAAAAGTCACTGTTATATTTTGTCAATGTAAACTTACAGTTAAACCGGGGATATCTTTGTACTGTATGGTCACACTACCCACACAAACATGGCATCACTGCATTAGTGATGCTCAAAGTTTAACTGAGGTAGACGACATCTTTTACTCTATCTGTCGTATACCGGATTATGTTTAAGTATCATTTTGAATTCGTTATAATGTATAATAAGTAAAAGACACCATATTTACAACATATCGTACAGTGACGGGATATGCTATCAACTTCCACAATACCAAATCTTTGGAGAAAATTGATAGAAATAAAAAAAAAACCAAAAAGGATAATCAGAAGAGACGACACACTTAAATTATCAACATCGTGGAACACAGTACTGAAACTTAAGCAACACGCAATCACAATGAGAAAGCGAAAGTAAAATTGCGAAACAGGCGAAAGTGAAATCAACATGCAATCAACTACAAACACCAACAGAATACAAATAATGAGAAGCAGAGGCACGAAGTTACAAATCTGAAGATGGGAAATTAGAACAGTACCTTGGAAGAATTTGCATAATAAATTATCTTGCTGAACATACACACACACACACACGCACGCACGCACGCACGCACGCACGCACGCACGCACGCACGCACGTACGCACGACTACGCACGCACGCACCACGCACGCACGCACGCACGCATGCACGCACGACCACGCACGCACGCACACACACACACACAGATATATATATATATATATATATATATATATATATATATATATATATATATATATATATATATATATATATACCTGCTTCAAGTGTACATTCTACACATAAATTGAAGACGAAAAGTCAAACCAAATTTTTCTGTAAAATGTATGGCTACAAAGTGAAAGGCCCTCAAAGGTTAATTTTGAAAATCGTTTTTGCAAAGTACTTAAAAACCTTTAGGAATTTCAAAATACTATCCCCAATGAAAATTATTTCTTTGTTGATGAGGATTTTTCTGGTTTGATTGGATTGTCTATGAATGGCACCTGAGAAGAGTATACATGGGCGTTGTGACACCAATATATACTCAGTGACACCATTTCGTGGTGCCAGAACGTTTCTTCTCATATATGGTATATAGGGCTTCTCAGGAGCCTGTTCGTGAAGTTTCACTATTGCGCTACTTGGAACATATATACGATTTTAGTTAACGATATAGGTTTCAAATGGAAAGTATAAGTGACAACTGACGTTGTAGCACCATCCAATTTGAACTATGTGCGTTGCAAGGTCATCCAGTTTCCAATTATTCTACGTCCCTTTTTACTACTTTATTACCTGACTCATTAATTCTTTGTATTCGTTACTTAAGATTTTATTTACACATTTTGTGTGTAATATTAATAGAAGCAATGTTTTTACATTTTAAATTCTGAGCTTCAGTAAATTTACATGCAATTAGTTAAATGCATCATACGGTCTGTTCATATCATGTTTAGTTTTACTAAACGCTTCCCGAAGTGGACAAACATTTTACATTTCCTTTTAAAATGTTTATAATAATATGATTATTAAAAGCAACTTCGGACACTTTTTGTTTGATTCCTTGCTTTATGTTCAACGTGTTAATTATGTATATATATATATATATATATATATATATATATATATATATATATATATATATATATATATATTAGTGATAACGAATAAAAATATTTGAATAAAACAAAAACTATTCTTTACAGCTGCCAATGTACTTTTATAGTGGCTGTTAAAGTTAGTCCCACTTGAACTACCCTTAAAAAAGACAACCCCCTCCTTTAAAATTTTAAATAGTGTCCCCTATATTTTTTTATAGATTATGATGCATGTTGTGTCCAAGAATGTGACAATTTTTACATTATTAAGATCGATCACTAATTACGGAAGAAGATGCCATATTTATTTATACGTTTCAGTCAAGTCGGTCATGATGGACGACGTGAACAGCAATAATAAAACAAATAAAACTGAAATATGTTACCCGTTTAAGAGACTTAGGTATAAATTATTCATAATTCATGACCGACTTGACTGAAACATATAAATAAATGTATAACTAAAAATTGAATTTTCTTCCGTAACTAGTGATCCATTTTATTTCTATAGAAATTGCCACATGCGTGGACATAACATGCATCATAATTTATAAAAAAATGTAGGTAGTGCTATTTAAAATTTTAATGGAGGGGGTTGCCTTTTCATGGGTAGTACAAGTGGGGGTAATTTTAACAGCCAATATTTAAGTACATTGACAGCAGTTAGGGTGGTCAAATCAGTTTGGGACACCCTATTATATATATATATATATATATATATATATATATATATATATATATATATATATATATATATATATATATATATATATATATATATATATATATAACCGAACATAACTTTTTTAATAAACGAACGGAAAATGTTAGAATAACAAGTTGTAAGTTATCTTGAAATAAAATTATTCGAAACATACAGTTAAAAATAAATCATTTGCTGGTTACAATTCTACGTTTCGATTTATTTAAAATCATTTTCAAGAAGCTAAAATATGAACTAAGCAGAAAATTACAGGCATTGAAAAATTATTGCTACCTACAGAATTGCTTGATTAAACGTTTACTACAATTAATAACACAAAGAAGAGTCTGTTATATAAAAGGGCAAGTTAATGCACTGTAATAAGGTCTAGTATTATCTAAAACTACCAAAAACGTTACGTTGACATTGACATTCTACACTATTCAGTAGACACAGTCATACTCAATCCAATTCCAAACAATAAACAAACAAGTGTGCCACGAACAATAAACAAGGAGTGTTCCATCAATTAGGATACATGGTAAGTTAGGAAAGAAATTACACTCACAGGTCCATTGTAATGCAATAATATTTCGAAAAGCTGTACAGTAGTGAGGAAAGTAAGACTGAAGGGTTAATTAAGGAGAATATAGAAGGAAAGACGAATGAAACTGAGAAGGATATTAGGATAAATGAGTTATAGGAAACGGTAGGTAGATTGAAAACGGCAAGGGAGCAGGCGTAGGTGAAATCACTGGTGAAATGCTAAAGTATGGTGGTGCAAAGCTTATACGAAGATTGTGTGAATTATTCAATGTATGCCTTATGTGTGGAAAAGTGCCGAGGACTTGGAAGAGCGCGATCATTTTACCACTGTATAAGGGTAAAGGGAACAAGAGTGACTGTAAGAACTACAGAGGAATAAGTTTGCTCAGTGTACCTGGCAAAGTATTTAAAAGAATACTGATTGATAGAGTACGAGAAACTACACCAACTAAGATTTGGGATGTGCAAGGTGGCTTCATGCCAGGGAGAGGATGTGTCGATCACATGGTTGCTCTACAGCAGGTGATCGAAAAGTGTTTAAGGGTAAAATGGAAGTTGTACTAAGCGTTTGTAGATTTGGAGAAAGCATACGACAGAGTGAATAGGGAGAAGCAGTGGAAATTATGAATGAATATGGCGTAAATAAAGCACTTACCGATACAAATGGTGTAATGCTTGGTGACGTAAATGTAACACTTCTGGTGTATGCAGATGACACAGTATTATTAAGTGACAGTGCGTATGAGCTGCAAACCCCTCTGAAGAAGTTTGATACAGTCTGTGAGTGCATGGACCTAAAGGTAAACGTGAACAAAACTAAAATTGTGGTGTTCAATCGGGAAAATGGAAAGGAGAGTAGAGTATTTACTCTGCAAGATAAAATTGTGGAGCACGTGGAAGAGCTGGTATATCTCGGTAGAGTGTTTACTGCAGATGGTACACTAGAGGACGAGATTGGACAAAGGGTCAATGCTGGAGGAAAAGTGATTGGAAGTATGTGGACGATAATGAGAGATGAAAGCATGAGACTAGCTGCGAATCGAGCAATCTATAAAGGTTTGTTCGTCCCGTCAGTACTGTATGGAAGTGAGAAATGAGTATGTCAAAAAAAGCACGAAAGAAGAATAAATGCCGTGTGTATGAGATTCCTGAGAAGCGCATGAGTTAAAACGAGAAGAGACAAGATGAAAAATGAATTCATAATCACGGAGTGTGGCGAAGAAAAGAAGATGATGGATAGATATAAGAGTAGTACATTACATTGGTTTGGTCACATTGAGAGAAAGAACAACGCAAGATTAACGAAACAAATGTACGTGGGTGAGGTTAGAGGAATGGCCGGGCCTGGCAGCCGCGTAAAACTTGGCTGAATGTAGTAGAATGTATGATAAAGGAAAGAAATATAAGGAGTTTTAAAAGTAAAAGGGCATGTCAGAGACAATGTATGAATCTTGAGGAAGCTAGGGAGGTATGTAGAGATAGGAAAGCGTGAAGGAAGATTGTGACTGAAAAATAAATAAGAGGCAGAGATTGCATTACCTACCCCGCAAGGAAATGGCGTGAAGGTTAAGTTAAGTTAAGTTAGGTTATCAACTAGATTTGGTTGAGGATTAAAATGATACAAATATAAATAAATCATATTAAGGTTATCAATGTCTTGATTATCATTTAAAGTGTTTTGTTTTTTGTTAATGGGGTACGATTTCTAAGAATAATCTTTTTTTTGTAATTTGACGCTATTTATAGGATTTTGGTTTCTTCAAAATTTGTTGTATGAGATGTGGTGTGAAGATCAGTCGATAGTGGACAAAACTTTTTACCAATTTTGGAGTCACCACGGCGTTGATTTAGATGGGAAAGTAACCACAGGTCAGTTTATCCTTT
This sequence comes from Vesta saturnalis, assembly GCA_036346205.1. Lineage (NCBI taxonomy): Eukaryota > Metazoa > Arthropoda > Insecta > Coleoptera > Lampyridae > Vesta > Vesta saturnalis. The sequence continues at coordinate 1,140,586 of JARFJB010001497.1, read as the reverse complement.
ATATGTAAGGTTACATTGACACTGATTACTATATACTATTTACTAAAAAGTAATTTTGGAGTTTTAGAATTTAGTTTAGTGAATAAGTTTCTTACATATGAGTTTGCTATGAAAATGTAAGGTTTTTAAGGATTTTTGATAGAAGTGATGTTAAGTGGATAATAAAAGCAGTTTTCCTATTTAATTCTACAATTTTTATGGTTTTTGAAAATTGAGTTTCTGACTGAAAATAAGTTTATTTAATAATATACATTATGAAGAAATATTATTATTAACTTATTTTTATTTTTGATTAAAGATTCTGGTTCACTAATTTTTTCAATTCTGTTTTAATGTTAAAATAGTTTTAACTTTGTGGTTAAAAGAATGGTTTAAATAAAACTGATATACCGACCTGAATTGTCGGTTTTATATATATATATATATATATATATATATATATATATATATATATATATATATATATATATATATATATATATATATAAGGTGAATCACGATCGACGCCACGGAGTTCTACGGCAAAGCAGCACATAATCGTTAATTTCTAATACAGTGATAATTCATCAGTATGTAATACAAATCTCACGTGTTGTACCAAACGGGCGCAATCGACATTTTTTACACGGCTTCTAAACTCTGGAACGATCTCCTAGTTCCTGCTTTCCTCTCACTTATGATATGAGAAAATTTAGGTAGCTGTTCATATGCATCTATTGGCAATTCATTATCTCTCTATCCATCCTCCTAATGTTCCTGAGTGCTTCAGCACGATAGTCCAAATTTAGCCTGTTCAGGTCCACAATCATAAAAAAAATTCAACTGTAGTTACAGCTCACCAACATAGATTTAGCCAAAACATTTGGATAGGAATACTAGACGATCACCTAATCGGACCTATCCGTTTTCCTCAAAGCCTTACTGGCGAATTCTATTTAAGTTTTTGAGAGAAGATTTACCAGAATTGTTTGACGACGTACACTTAGATGTTAGAATGAACATGTATCTCACGCATGATGGTGCACCACCACATTCTACACGAAACGTCAGAGAATTTTTAAATGGGCGCTGGATTGTACGAGGAAGTGAAGTACCGTGGCACGATCGCCAGATTTAAACCCACTGGATTTTTTGTGTGGATGTATCTGAAAACTAGTGTCTGTACTGTTCAAAAGTATTTTTTATCAACCTGTATCTCGGTTAGGAAGTATTTTCGTAAAAGCGTTAATGATCATTTTTGTCTTATTTTGAATCATAGAATTTCCAGTTTTCGTTTGTCGGTGATTTTAAAATACAACCTATATATATAAATACATACACAACACACGCACGCACGCACGCACGCACGCACGCACGCACGCACGCACGCACGCACGCACGCAGCGCACGCACGCACGCACGCACGCACGCACGCACGCACGCACGCACGCACGCACGCACGCACGCACGCACGCACGCACGCACGCACGCACGCACGCACGCACGCACGCACGCACGCGCACGCACGCACGCACGCACGCACGCACGCACGCACGACGCACGCACGCACGCACGCACGCACGCACGCACGCACGCACGCACCGCACGCACGCACGCACGCACGCACGCACGCACGCACGCACGCACGCACGCACGCACGCACGCACGCACACACACACACACACACACACACACAGTATATATATATATATATATATATATATATATATATATATATATATATATATATATATATATATATATATATATATATATATATATATATATATATATATATATATATACAGGTGTTTGGTATATCGATGGAAATATTTAAAGGGTGATATAATACGTGATTTTGAGTCGATTTAAGCAAACATACCTATATACCAAGTGTTACCTTTTTGAGATAATGCCATTTTAATATTTCTTGATATTACCGTGCTTTTCTGCAAATATCGAAGTGTACAAGAGTAACAAGCCGTCTTATCCCAAACTTATACTAAGTTTTTTGTTCCTTATGAAGTGATTGTTCATATTCTTTCATCAGAAAAGCCTAAAATGTCTTTGGTTCTTGCCTAGAATTCTTAAACGTGAAAGTTTTAATTTGTAAAAAGCTATGACTAAAATTCAAACGTGGATTTAGTCTAAAATCGTTCATTAATTTTTTTACAATTTCAGTAAATCTTCCTTGGGCCATGGTCTTTAAGATAGCATGAATAGATTTACAAAAAATTTTTACAAATTGAAAACTGAATTTAATTACCAAGTACCTAGGCTCATTCCAAAACGTAAAATAGCATTTCATTATTTAGTTAGATAGTTTCAAAAAGGAGAATTTTACAAATGTCCGATTTATTAAAACATTAATAGTATTATTATTGGTGTTCAAATGAGATCCACCGTTCCGGATACAATTTCTAGCCCGTTTTAGTACTGCAAGGCAAACATCATTTTGAACCACAATTTTCCCTTACTTTTAGTGGTACGATATTCAAAATTTTGATAAGATATTTATACTATACTGATGTGTAATGGAAAGGATACTGGTTTGCAATATCTTTTGTCTCTTTCATACATAAACAAAATGTTCGCATATTCTTCGTTAGAAAATGATGCCATAATAACTACAACTTGCTATTAAATATAAATCATGGAAAGCCAAGTACAACACAAATGAATAATTGAAATTGTTATGTCATGTTTGACAATAAAGAATTGTCAATTCAATCATTAATTTTTATTAGTTCTAAGGATTCGTAAGAAATAAATTAGGTAAATAATAGATAATTATAAAAATAGCATTCATAAATTCTTGTCAACATTTTGTTTATGTATGGAAAAGCTAATGGTAATGCATCGGAACCTCAAAGGCTATATCAGGAAAGATATCCAGATAGGCGACTTCCTGATACCCGGTATTTTCTAATGCATGTCGCCGTGTAGCGAACATGGAAATTTGTCTCATCGTGAACCTGGAATTAATAATTGTCAGTACGCGGCCATGTTGATAAGCAAATTTTTGGAAGTTTTAATGCTGATCCCACAAGGAGTTCAGAGAGGCTGCAAGTAAACTTGTCTGTTTGGAAAGTTTGGACCGTTCTTAAAAATGCGAACCAACATCCTTTCCATTACACATCAGTACAGGCTTTACAAGACAGAGATCCTCTACAGACGTTGAATTTTTGTCGATTTCTTTTAAACTCGGTCATCGAAGACGGGCTCTTTTGAAAAGTATACTGTGCACAGACGAATCACAATTTACAACGGAGGAATTACTAATTTCCATAATTTTCATTTCTCATCAAACAGTCATGAAAATTCACATGAAAGAACCATCACGGTTTCAGTACAAATTTAGTGTGAACGTTTGGGCAGGATTATTCGAAAAATATTAGTAGGACCTTTCTTTTTACCGAACATTTTAAATGGTCAGAATTATTTGCAGTTTTAAGAGATAATCTTATCGATATTTTGGATAACGTACCACTGTGTGTAAGGGATAGAATTGTGCTTCTAAGCGATGGATGCCCCACGCACAATACCGTGGCAGTAAAGGAATTTTTAGAACAGGATTTCCTAATCGTTGAATAGCAAGAAATGGTACAATATTATGCACCTAGGTCACCTGACCTAACCACCGTTGATTATTATGTTTGGGAAGAGCAAAACAATTAGTTTACAAAGTCGAAATTCTTAATCGGGAACACTTAATCGAAAGAATAAACGACGCTTTCACTCAAATGAAGAGAGATTAATTTAAGTATTACAACGAGGGAAATAAGAAAAGGGCTCGAAATTGTATTCGAAACGGTGGATCTCATTTTGAACACCGATAATAATACTACTAATGTTTTAATAAATCGGACATTTTCTAAAAATCTGCTTTTTAAACTAAATAATGAAGGGCTATTTTACGTTTTGGAATGCGCCTGGGGATACTTTGGTAATTAAATTCAATTTTCCAATTTGTAAAATTTTTTGTAAATCTATTCATGCTGTCTTAAAGACCATTGCCCAAGGAAGTTTTACTAAAATTGGAAAAAAATTAAGAAAGATTTTAGACTAAATCCACGTTTGAATTTTAGTGATTGCTTTTACAAATTAAAACTTTCATGTTTAGGAAGTTCTGGCAAGAACCAAAGACATTTTAGGCTTTTCTGATAAAAGAATATGAACAATCACTTAATAAGGAATAAGAAAACTTAATAAGTTTGGATAAGACCTTGTTACTTTTACACTTGATATATATATATATATATATATATATATATATATATATATATATATATATATATATATATATATATATATATATATATATATATATATACGTGTCCCAGATAACATTTCCAGCATGGGGATCTCGCTTATTATAAAAGATACAGATTTGGTTAAATTAGATGAATTACTCCTAAGGATTAGTGAAATTATAGGACACTCTCCAATTTCCATGTATTTTAAGACTTATGGCAAGAAAAAAAAATGTCAAATTTCTTTTTCTTGTAATATCTTTTTTGTTATATTAGACATATAAATTTTATTTGCACTTTCTTAAGATATTTTTTATGCAGAATTTAAATATCAATTTGGATTTTTTTTGCACTTTCTATTTTTTAGTTTCAACCCCTAAATTAAATTTTTCTTATGGAACGACAAGTCGGCTTTGAAATAATTGATCGTGTTTTTTTATCCTCTTTACAATGATATAGCACATGTACTATCTATTTTTAAAACAACAAAGAAAATTTAAAAAAATGTATTTTATTAAAGACTAACAATAAGTAGGCCGTTAAACATGAGAAAACGACGAATAATATATAACAACAAGAGTTAAGCAGGTAATATTATTGGAGATAATATCCAATTATAAAAGATGTTCAAACAATTGACCATTCTGTTCTAAACATAATTGTGCCCTGCGTAATGTCGACGTAATTGCTCTGCGTAGTTTTTGGCGTTTAATGCTACCAAATGCTGCAAGAACAGCTTCACGAAGATCATCGGCATTTTCAAATGTTTGCACGTACACTCAATTTTTACGTAGCCCCAAAGGAAAAAGTCCAAGGGCGTTCAGTCTGGAGATCTGAGTGGCCATAAAATCGGCCCTCGATTACCAATCCATGAATTTGGAAACCGATTATTAAGATATTCGCTGATGACGTTTGAATTGTGAGGTGGGCGCCATCTTGTTGGAAGCAGATATTAATATTCTCAATCAGTGGTAAATCATCAAGTTTATTTTCTAAATCAGTTTGTAGTAAATTCAAATAGCTTTCACTATTTAATGTTACGTTAAAAATATGGGCCCAATAAGTTTAGCGCCTAAAATGCGACACCAGACGTTAAAACCAAATCTCACTTGATGCCGACTTTCCTTAACAACGTGAGGATTTTCACGGTCCCAAAAGTAAACATTGTGTCGATTGAAAAGGCCATTATTTGTAAATCTGCTTTCGTCAGACCACAAAATCGTAGCTGGAAAATTATCGTTATTCTCACATTGATTAACATACCATTGGCAAAATTGTAATCTTCTCCCTGATCTCCATCTCTAAGCCCCTGCAGAATGGTGTACTTATACGGATGATACCTGTGACGTTTTAAAATTCTTTGTGATATAGTTTTCGAAATACTAGTGTTATGTTCAATTTCTGTAACAGTTGTTGCAGGATTTTCAATAACTGATTGTAATACATTTAGTTCTGCATCTTCATTCCGTAATTTCAATTTCTAGTAGGTTTTGAAAATGAATCATATTCTTTCAAATTAATTACCAAATTTCTGTACGTATGAGCAATGGGCTGCCTTCTTTCAGGATACAGCCTCAAGTACATCCGTTCAGCTTCTATACTGTTTTTATGAGACAAGATGTAACAACTCAACATATCAAACTTTTCAGTATTAGTAAATAAAGCCATGTTTGACACAAAAATATTCTGGAACGAATAATTTTTAAGTGACATTAAATTCGATTGTGTTTTTATGTTTCACGGCCTGCTTATTATTAGTCTTTAATAAAATACATGTTTAAATTTTCTTTGTTGTTTTTAAAAATAGATAGTACATGTGCTATATCATTGTAAAGAGGATAAAAAAACACGATCAATTATTTCAAAGCCGACTTGTTGTTCCATAAGAAAAATTTAATTTAGGGGTTGAAACTAAAAAATAGAAAGTGCAAAAAAATTAAAATTGATATTTAAATTCTGCATAAAAATATCTTAAGAAAGTGCAAATAAAATTTATAAGTATGTCTAATATAACAAAAGATATTACAAGAAAAGAAATTTGACATTTTATTTTCTTGCCATATATATATATATATATATATATATATATATATATATATATATATATATATATATACATACATATATGATATATTAGGTATGCAATTTGTAGACGTCTAAAAGATCATGGAAATATTTTTATTGCATAGTATATGTTTTAAGTAAACGTAAAATAAATATTATACACGTTCGTACGATACAGTGCCTCATACAGAGCTTTATTTATCACTGCAGTAGTCGCCTCCCAGACAAACTTGATGGGTGACGGATTACTATTGTAATCCGTAACAAAATAAGCCCATTTAACAACTTAATTCTAAAAGTTTTTATTTAAGAAAGTAATACAGTTTATGACAGCTTCACATTAATATAACTAAGTTAATTCATTATTAATGCAAACAAAGCAAACACTTTTTAGTGGTCTGGACAATCCCATTTGTTACATTTATGGCATGTTTTTCTAGTGCTAAACTAGTTATTTCGTGATCGTAAATATGGCAGCGGCCCAATTTTGCTGTTTTTGGCTCTGGGTTGAATTTCCTGTTCAATTTTGAACAACAATCTTTCACGTCGTTTTATTTCATTAGAATTGTCTCCGAATAAATTCGTTTTGGTACAGCTGGTTTTGTTAGTTCGAGGAGAGATTTTTAAAAAAGTCTTTTCGAGGCAATTTGATCCCTTTGTTGTTTTTTTATAAATAATGATTGCATTCTCAGGAAGTATTTAGCTATGAAAAAATACTGTCAGAGGCCATCTACGAAATTTCTGACACGTTGTATAAGTTACACATTTTAAAGAGACCAACTCCACATTTTGTGTTGTTGCAGGCTGTTATTATTCAGGTTTATTTTTTTTTCGCATGTAGTCTGATCTATTGTATTGTCAAAATGCATTGATGAAATGGCTAGGACTACTTTTTTTTTTTTTTGATACGTATGAAACAAATGTGTAATTTTTTTAAGCCTAACATTGAACTATTTAGTTCTCGAGTTTTGCATGGTAAAAATTGTAGGGTAGTTCACGCTTATTTTCTTTCAACGTACCTATGATGTTAATTTTTTCTAAAAGTTTTCTTACCAAAGAAATTGAACTAAACCAATTATCGGCCGTAGTATTTCTATTTGTTACAACTGGCTCCACTAATCTCAAAACTGCATCTTCAGGTTTATTTCTTATCTTGTAGGATCCTTCTGGTTGCGTTCTAAGTACACTTCTAGGTTACGTAAACTTTTTATATGCACCAACTAGCGCAAAAATCTAGATCCCAAATTTCGATGGTTTCGAGGATATACTTCCAGAAAGAGCATTTTCCTCGAAAAGCAATCAACTGCTCATCGGTAGTCAAATAGTCCATTACTGAATAGCTATTCTGGCGGTTTTGACTAGCTTCTAAAACAATTCCGTATTGGGGCCATTTTATCAATAGCTTTTCTGACCTCCTGATCTCGATATCATCAAACCGTAGACAGCGCATCAGAAACCGAAACCTTTTTGACTCACCGTAACATAAATTGTGTCAATTCCGATCCTCTACTATTGCCCACATATCAAGAATATTCAATCTGCCTGATTTTAGTGTCCCAGCTATCAATAATATAACAATCAAGGATTGGATTTCACATTCATCTGTGTGTTTGGCATCGCGACCACGAGAAAATTTAATTTTATTTTATCAATATAAATATTTGTATGCTTAGTTATACATTGAATAATATCAGTATCAATCATGCATTCAAAACATTACAAGTAGCTGATTGCATATTTAGCATTACCTTTCGGTGCAGGTTTCTCAAAAGTCTTCTGAATGCTTCGAAAATGTGAAGTTGATGCTAACACATTTTTACTCCATTTGTCACCCCATCTTTACCAGTAAAAAATCTGTTGATTTAACCTATTCACTTTGCACTGAAATTTTGTCATCATTTTCTTGTTCATCAACTTCTAAATCGTGCTATTCTACAATATCTGGCTCATTCATCATCATCCGATAGGTGTCGTAGGAATTCGTCACCGCTAAGCTCTTCGTCAAGCCACTGCAACATTTGTTCATCCTCATTCTTAGAAGATGAATCTACAATGAAAACAATTTTCAATAAAATAGTAAAACTAAAAAAATAATATTTTACAGATATAAAATTGTCACATTAGCGGTCGCACGGAGTACAACAGTAATCCGTTGTTGATTTCTTTGAAAAAGCATGAACTTTCAATCAGAAAAAATCCGATAAACACCATATTTTGCAATAATCTTTACTTATAGTTTTTAGGAAGGTACTGAAATATAAGAGCTCGTCAGTGCTACCAATTTTAAGCAATGAAATATTTTGTAGGGTTGGATTACAATAGTAACCCACGCGACTACTGAAATGTTAAAAATTGAAATTAAATAGTATTGGTATCAGGAACAAGGTTTATCAAATCTTGTAAAACACGATACTAAATTATTGAATAATTTGCTTTGAGTAAAATGAAATAATTATGTATAAATTTGTATCAAAACGTTAGTAGATAAGTCACAGATGCTCAATAAGTTAATTTATGGTTTTTACCGTGACCAGATGGAAGATCGATTGTCAATAAGTAAATTTTATGCATTTTCCGTGACCGTATGAATTTTGTCTAAGAGATGTCCAAATTTTATTTATGCACAATTTTCTTGGAAAAGCATTACAAAGCTACATTATTTTATACTTGTCTCGTGATCATATGAATTTTAACTAAGAAATGTCAAATAATAATAATATATGAGCCAATTTTGTTGAAAGAACGTCCCAAAGCTTTGTACTGATGCCCAATAAGTAAACTTACTGCATCTTCCGTGACCATGTGGATTTTGGCCAAAAAATGTTAAAGTCGTTATTTATGCACCAATTTAATTTAAAATCGTTCAAAAGCATGGCCTCATTGCCCAATAACTCAATTTAATTCATTTTAGGTAACCATGTAGATTTTTCCCAAGGGATGTCAAAATCGTTATTTATGCACCAATTGTTTTGCAAAAACGCACTGATGCATTGGATTGATACCAAGTGCGTAAATTTTATGTACTTTTTGTGACCATACGAATTTTGGATAAGAGATGACAATCGTTATTTATGCAACAATTTTGTTAAAAATGTTCCAGGGCATTGTCAATTCCTAATAAGTAAATTTAATGCATTTTCCGTTTTGTCAAGAGACGCCACGATCGTTATGTATGCACCAATATCTTTAGAAACATTTCTGAAGACCCAATAAGTGAATTTGATGTATTTTCTGTGACCATGTAGATTTTGGCCATGAGATGTAAATGTCGTTAAGATGTGAAAATTATTATTTATAAACCAATTTTGTTTTCCAAAGTTCCAAATCATTGTATCGATATCCAATTTATAACATTTTGGCCCAGAAATGTCAAACTCGTTATTTATGCTCCAATTTAATTGGAAAACTCAAAGCACTAGTTTTGTTGGAAAAGCATCCATAAATGCTCAATAAGTAAATTTGTTGTATTTTCTGCAACCATATGGATTTTGGCCAAGAAAGGTCAAAATTGTTATTTAACACCAACTTAATTGAAAAATCGTCCCAAAGTATTATATTTTTCGTGACCAAATGAATTTTGACTAAAAATGTACCAAATAACGTATTATGCAGTTTTCGTGACCATATGCATTGTTACAGTTTTGCATCATTGCCGACTAAGCTAGTTTAAAGAATTTTCCTTAATAACATCGATTTGGACCAAAATATGGCAAAATCTTCATTTATGTACCAATTCTGCTGGAAAGTCTCAAACAATTGTATCTATGCCCAATAAGTAAATTTAATGTAGTTTCGCGACCATATGACTTTTGGTCAACATGAGTAAAACCGTTATTTATGCACCAATTTTGTTGATATGCTTCCCAAAACACTGCATCGTTGCACAATAAGTAAATTTAAACCATTTCTCTTGACCACGTAGATTTTTACCAAAAGCCAAAATTGGTATATACGCACGAAATTCATTGAATAAATCAAACTTTATCAATTGCTCAGCATCGCTTCTTGTTTCTTCCTTAGTCATGAAATATTACTTTTCTAAAACGCATACGATTTAATTGCATTATTGTTCTAGATTCTTAATAATATACAAAGTACGGCAATTATCAACAGTAACATATTAAGTGTGTAGTGACTTACCGATAATACTGGTTAACCGGATAAATGAGCGCTTATTTCGACGAAAATTTGCACGATTGCGAGGCAGGACTGCAAATTTTCTCAAACAACAAGCTCGAATGCATCCTTAGCCAGTATTATCGAAGCAAAGGAACTATGTACGAAACATATTTTACTCGACTATTGCACAAGTTTCATAATATACCACATCGGGCCACATTCGCTAGAATACTGGTTCGCTGATTTACATCATCAGTATGCAGTACAAATCTCTACTTGTCGTACCAAATGGACGCAATCCATATTCTTCTACACGGCTTCTAAAATCTGAAATGATCTCCATAGTGTTTTCTCTCACTTGCTATGATATGATATGAAATAAGTAGCCGTTCAGAGGCATCCTTGAAATTAAATGTCCTGATATGCATCCAGTTATGCGTTCCTGAGTGCTTTTAAATAATTAATCTTGTCTCGAGCAATTTCAGTTTGTAATTACCTAGTTATGAAACATGAAGTTATCTACGCCTTTTTGTCAACACGATGACAATAAGTTTCAAGTGAAACTTATCGGTTGATTGAAATGTCAAGCTAATTTTATCTCTTAAAATATTTTTAACTTAAGTTGTAAAGTTCAATGATATGACTTAGTTTGGATTTGATAACTTAGAAACGATGCTGCTTAGAATGCAATTTTAATGGTACGTTAATTACACAATGACCTGATTAGGTTTCACTTAAATACATCAAAAGGAAAAAAATATCAAATAACCTAAAACGTTTTGCAGCTTTACAAATGAAGTTTAGTTCTCTTGTCAATCTATACTTTACTCTGCATTTGCAGGATGACCTTAAATCAACTTAGTACAAAAGCACTTTTATTGCACTATTGCAATGAACCATTATGTTTTCACACCAAAATCATGCAGAAACTGTTTGTTTTTGAATGAATGCCAAAACAAATATACGTAAGTCACATAGAACGTTTATCACTTTTATAAAATTGTATTAACATTTAGTTGCTTCACTAGGATAATCGATAGTCGTTTATTATTATGTTTGCTTCCTTTAGCATAGAAGTTGAAAGAAATTATTCTAACCACAAATTGAAATTCCTAACTTTTACTTTTTACTAAAACCTAGGTTTCATTCTTGATGCAGATAAGCCATTTCCTTAGCGCAAACGTGTTTTAATCTTTCAATCCGATTGCAAAATGTAGTACCTTTTAAATAATTCACTTACCTATTGAAGGAAAATTTTGTTTAAGAATTCTACAATTTATTCACTGAAAATACCTCATGTTGCATAAAGTAGTTAAATATTTATCTTGGAGGACATTATTCTCTTTCAGTCCAAATTTTTTTGTAAAGTTTCACATAAATTGTAATTATTCCTTAAAAGTAGCAAATTAAATGCAATATAACGTTAGTTATTTTGGTAAACAAAAGCAAACAACTTTGAATAGATTTCTAAATGTTAAAGATTAGTAATTTCCTGTCGTTAAGTTGTAGGCGAGGTAATCAAAGAAGTACCTACAAAATTTAACCAATCATATTTTCATTCTAAGCCGGATATACCTATTCTGTGCTTAATTGCTACGTTGTTACTAACGAAATTCCTTACAATAATGTACGTCTTTCTTTACATCTTCGCATTCATAACTTGTAATAGCTTAAGGTAAAGGATCAAAGTGACTTAAGACTTATTAATATATATATATATATATATATATATATATATATATATATATATATATATATATATATAATTATAATAAATTAAGATGAATATCATTAACAATTCATATGTACATTATTCTTGAGATACAGGTGTCAAGTTGAAAAAGAAATCGCGATTTCTTCAATATTTTTGACTTTCGAAATAATTTCATGAAATTTCGTATACGTTTTCAACTTTGACACCTGTATCTGAACAAAGCATTTGACACATGTACATATGAACTTTTTTATAATGATGAGTTCTAGTACTTAATTTTAGATTGTAAGATTCATGATATATATATATATATATATATATATATATATATATATATATATATATATATATATATATATATATATATATATATATAAACTCATTTTACCATAATAATATGTAATTTTTAGCTAGTCAATATATAGAAGGAACATGACACTGATAGCGATTTCGAAATATTGAGTAGATTATCTTAAACTTGATTGGCCTTCATAAGCAATTCGATCTTCACATTTATCGGAACTTTATTCCTTATTATGATAGGCATTATTATAACAAACATTGAACAAAAAACATTTCTGTATAACACTAATTTACATTTTTATAACATAACATGAAAATAATAGTAACTAGATATTTGATTAGGTATATTTCAACATAACCTAGGGTCCGTTAGGTAACCCTTAGGATAAATATACTTCAAGAACCGTTAGCACAGGAATGTATTCCTTTGTACCTACACGTAGTGTTGGGTAAGATCCATTTATTTAGGATCTAGATACAGATCCAAACACATTTTTAAAACTGATCTAGATAAAGATCCAAGATCCGTACGTAAAATGGATCTAGATAAAGATCAAAGATCCTTGAAATGGGATCTAGATCTTTTATAAAGATCCGACATTCCCAAAATTGTTTCGAGATTTTTCTAATTATTAATATTATCTTTAATTGCTAGTATTGCTACTGATGAGTAGTACTCATTCCCATGATCATTTTTCATGTAATACAAATATTAGTCCGTAAGGTTAAATTATTAAAAAATAATATATAAATATAATTTTTATAGGTTTTACTGAAAACTTACATTCATTATTTAACGCACTACAAATACGAATTACAAAATTAGTATTAGGTACACATTTACACCTGCAAGTTGCAATGTTAATTGTTAATTTAACTTAACACATAGTTATACAATTAAATAAGGACATGTATCTAAATTATTATAAGTATACATTACATAATTACATTTTATTATCTAATTTTATTTTATTTTGTTTTAAAATTAATAGCATCTCAAATATATCGTCACCTAATCTATTCCTACGAGGAGTTAAAATTAGTCCACCCATACTAAATATCCTTTCAACGAGGGCAGATGAAGGAAGTATAGAATGATATTTTAAAAGATTTCTTTTATAGCAGGGTACATATTTAACTGCTCATAGTTAGTGCTTGTGTCTTTAAAATAATTTGTGCATTCTGAATCAAATGTTGTTTGCGATTGAGTATTTATTTTTAAAAATCAAAGAATTCGCTTAAGATTGGCGGAACTTCCATTAATTCAGCTTCGTCACTCATTGTTGATCTAACTAACAATTAACAAATGTGCTTTACTTAAATTCGTATTCTTAAGAACTGAAGACAAGATTGTTGTTTTTCTATACCTCCTTTTGTTCGATTAAATTAGCAACAGGGAATTCCAGTTCCACTTAACTCAAGTACCTACTTTAATGGATGGATGACCCCATTGTCATTACTCATTAAGTCATTAGATTAGCACTTAGCTGTTATTACCTGCCTTTGTAGCTTTGGGAAACAAAACAACCGACGGAAATATTAACAAAGGAAATGAATAGTTCTATTATTGGTTATTTCGAATTTAACATGCCTCAGGCAGTAGGTAATTGTGTAAATGTGTATGTACGGATGTAACGGTCGTAACGGAGCATAACGTATTTTTTAAATATATAGCTCTGTTGCCTCAAGCCAGTTAAAAATTTCACAAAATACCCTTAAAATACATTTTAAAATCTTCTAATGGATCTTTGATTCAAGTACTAAAGATCTGTTAAAATGAGATCTAGATCCAGATACTAGATCCTAGCAGAGCAAAGTATCTAGATCCAGATCATAGATCCGGTTAGTGGATCTAGATCCTGGATCTAGATCACTTTGATCTAGATCCTACCCAACACTGCCTACACGTTAACAAAAAAACGGCTTAAAGTGAAATAGTGACGGTGATTAGGTAATTAAGGATTATGTTGGAAGCGGTATTAACCTTATTATTTTATTTCTTCAGGTATTGAGAAACCCAAAACGTTAATATATTTTCTGAATTTATAATCGTGATACATAGTGTTAATTAAATTCACAAAGTCAAACATATAAAAAGATTTAGATTTGTTTTAGTTTATATTTACCTTCATGCATTCATTACTTATTTACGCCACACACGAATAAGCAATGTTATTGAAATTAAAATTGTTACTATTACTGTACTAGGGATTAAACATATGTACAGCCTAGTACTATTTTCTTACAGGTAACTGAAAAGATTCGTTTTAGTATAACATTTACGAAAAAACTTATTTGTTGTGCAGGATTTGCACAAACTCATAATACAAATTTTATAATGCACTCAAAAGTATTTTAAAATTCGCGCGACTAAAACTATGGATCATGTGGTGTACCCTGTTGATGTGTGCATATACAGGTTTTTTACAAAATGTTATTTTAATAAACGTACAGTGGTGAATTTAAATTATGTATTCTACGTGAATATGTAGTGTTTAAAGATAAACAAACTATGTACATGTCTTTCATAGTAGATAAAGGTTTTTACACGTATATGTCAATAAGAATTGGTTTACATAGTCGAATTTGCTAGATACACATTTTGATAGGAATATTGCGATTCACGACCGTGTTCTGGTTTTGACTTCATACTCGTCTTGAAGTGGTGGAATACTATTAAGTTTTAATACTTAACTAACTGTTTGCATAGACTTCCTCTTGGATATTGTATTATCTTTGCTAATGGATTAAAATCGACCCTTAAACAATTGTCTCAATAAAATTATATTATGAAATTTTCTGGGAGATTTGTTTATCACAGCCACATGAGCAATATTTTCTCAACCAGTTTGGTCTATATATAAAGGAATATAATGTGGTAAGCGCGATATGGTGCGCAATATCAAAGACAATTTAGTTTTGTCCAGCACAATATAACCATACTTCGTGGCCAGATGATCCACTTACTTGAAAATCAATACAAGCTGTATACCAAGTTTCAAAACTATACGACGTTTTAGACCGAGCTGACATGAGTACGAAAACGAAGTCTTCCACACTATAAACAGTCTTGACAATACTATAAATTCTTGCAATGTTTTGCTAGAACTATTATCCACCCATTGACGCCATACTTTTTACGTTTTCTCAACGAAATTAATGCACAAGTTTGATATGTCTTTGTTCAAATGCAGGTAGTCGCCGCAAGCTCAGTTCTTGGTTAATGAGCTGACACGTTGGCATAGGTACTTAAATAGCCAAAATAGGTAACTAAAATTACGATGTTCACATCTCACAGCTAAAGTGGACATGGTAGCGAAAATGAATTAAATTTAGTTATTGGACATCGATGCAATACTTTGGGACTTTTCCCAAAGAAATTGGTTTACTAAGAACGAGTGTGATATCTATTGGCCAAAATATAAGTGGTTACACAAAATGCATAAAATATACTTATTGGACATCGATGCAACTTTTGGACCTAGGGTTTTTGTGTAGTAGCTAATTCAAAGCACCATATCTTGACACCTTAAACCACTCGTCATTAATTGTAAGGAAGAATAAGGCCCCGCTAGTATTAAAATATCTTAAGAAATAATTGTATATGAAAGCTAACATAATATAATTAAATTCACTGAGAGATCAAAATTACGTATTATCATACACTAAATCACAATAAATCGTGTTTGCTGCATTATATGTATGCATATATATAAAGTAACAATAGCTAGATCAATTACCTGATCAATCAATTTTCATGTATCTCATGGTCTAAAACAGTTACAAATACCAGTTAAGTACTCTAATATCCAAAGTTTGTCCTACAAAGAAAACAAACCATTACGTTTCAACAATAAATATTCGTGAGGTCAACAAACTTGTCTCCCCACTTACGTATATAAATTTTCTTATATATATATATATATATATATATATATATATATATATATATGATATATATATATATATATATATATATATATATATATATATATATATATATATATATATATATACAGGTGGCGCACCGTATACGCCACGGAGTTTCTATAGTTATATATTTTTGGTGGAACACCCTGTATATTATATGTTTTGAAGTCTATGAATAAAATTAAGGCAAGTTGCAATAGATTTCCCTATACCTAAAGCCTACCGTTTCAAGGATATTTAAGGATTTTTGAAATTACAGGCTTGAACTCAAAATTTATTTTTCTTACGTTTAATGTTATTGAAACAGCGTACCCTCTGTCAGTACTTTGCAAAAGGGTTGTTGTGTAAGACAACATGAAATTTTGTTAATAAAATATACAGGGCATTCAAAATGAAATGTCAACCTCAGGTACCTAATATTTCAAATAACTGCCTTATTTTAAATAGCACACCCTGTATTTAATTAAAAATGTGTTGTAAAATTTTATAACTTTTCAAATTATATTAGGGTTCCCTACACTAACTCGAACAGTTTTAATTTTTAACAAATGTCCGAAATGGCGTGCATGTTCATCAATACAAAGGAGTATTCTGACTTGGAAAGACCTCTTTACATTTAATAACATTTGAGGTGTTATTTATTCAAAGGCATTGCGTATTCTTGACCTTAATATCATCAGGTGTAGTCGGAGGACCGTTATAAACAATACCTTTTATGTGGCCCCATAAAAAAAAGTCATATCTGGGGTTTTTGCTGTCCAATTCTGTGGTCCTTCCCGCCCTATTCATTTATTAGTGAAAGTTCTATTGAAATATTCTCGGACTTTAAAATCTCTCGGAGCACCATCTAAATGAATCCACATCTGTCTTCATATATCTATTGGAATATCTTCTAAAAGATCAGGTAAATTATATTGCAAAAATCTTCTAAACTATTGATCGTTTAAATTTCCATTAAAAACGAGACTGTATTATGTGCGATCCCAAAATTTCGCCCCACACGTTAACAGACCTTCGGTGCTGATGATCAAGGGTGCGAACTAAATGGAGATTTTCATAACTGTAGTAATGGAAATTGTGTCTGTTGACCAACCCTGTATTATGGAACGTAGATTCGTCTGAAAATAGTACAGAGTCGCAAACATTTCATTTTCACCCACATTATCGAGGGCCCATAGGCAAAAATCAAGTCTTTGAATGAAATCATTATCAAGCAGATCCTAATGTAACAATACGGTATGGATGAAATTTGTGTCTTTAATTATTCTACCAACGCTTCGTTTGCTGAAAGCTACTTCTCGACTTATTTTATCCCGACTTGTGTAGGGATTCTCAACAAGGGCGACAATTACCCCAAACTCATTGTTTCCATTTCCTATAATGCTACCTTGCATCTTCAAGTAAGAGAACCGGAATTATTATAACAATTAAAATTTCAAGATAAATAAAAACTATTAGAGGTAGGTATAGGAAACCCTAGTATAATTTAAAAGGTTTAAAATTTTACAATAAATTTTTGTTAAATACAGGTGTGCTATTTAAAATAAGGCAGTTATTTGCAATATTAGGTACCTGAGTTGACACTTGTTTTTTATACTGTCTTACACAACAACACTTTTGCAAAGTACTAACAGAGGCTAAACTGTTTCAATAATAATAAACGTAGCAAAAATAAATTTTGAATTCAAGCCTGTAATTTCTAAAATCATTAAATATCTTTGAAACGGTAGGTTTTAGGTTATATTCGTAGATTCCAAAAACATATAATATACAGGGTGTTACATTAACAAAAATATAACTTCTATGAGGGTTTCTATACCTAACCCCAAATTTTCAACTTATTTAATAATTTAGGAATTTGTCTGTTCCTGTATCATTTGTAGATTGAAGTATAATCCCAAAATGCCTACTCTTAATGATTTTTGGCTAATGTAACACATAGTCATAGTAACTTTAATTTAAACGTTTATAAAGTTATTTCTACGCTATGTAAAACCGATCAGCTTCAATTTAAAAAATATGGTGAAACCTTAAAAATCTATAGCGATTATTAGTTAGATCTACACAATGCAACAGTTTCGCAGAGTAAGGACAGAAAGCATGTACACAATGGAAACTATCATTTTATTTATGTGGTGTGATAATTTGCTCAAAAATTACAATAAATGTCCGATATGATGACCATCTTCTTGAATACACATTGCTACCATTTTTTCATTAAACATCTTACGTTTTGCAACGTATCAGGGGCCACCGTCTCAAAAGTATCTCAGATTCTAGGTCAAGGAGGCCATTGCAATTGGACCATCTCTCCCAATCCACTTATCAGGAAACTTCCTATTTAAATATTCTTTAAGAGCACGTAAAAATGTGCTGGTGCTCCATCAATTGCAACCACATATTTTGTCGTGAAATATAATAACATGAGCATACGATGCTTCCCAGTACGCATAACATTGTGAATGCGCTGCTCGATAGTCAACATTAACTACAGCACAAGTAAAACTAAAGAACAAGTAATTTGCAAATTACTGAGATAAGTGATCAATCTAGACCAAATACTTCAAGTTTTGAAGTTTATCTAAGATAATGACAGTAAATTGTTTGCTTTACTACGATTCGATTGTTCGTTTATACAATACAAAGAAAAACTCAGATTTAATGAAAGTGAGCTGATATGAAATTTTGCAAGTTTCATTTTCTGAACAATCTTTCGTAGTGATAATTTGGCGTACTTTTCCTCAATATTGACAAATAACGGATTTTTGCTTAACTGTAAAGGCCTACTTGATTTTAACAAATCGAAAGTAAGCTAAAAATAAGTTTTAGACGAACCAAAATATGAAATTCCAATTCAAAAGTTTCTGGACCATCACACGTGTGATGGTCCCGGATGAACTCACTGGAACACACTGTATGAATGAAAATTTTATATGCATAAAAGTATTCTCCCGAATGGGATTTCAATCCATGTCCTCTGATTGACTAAACGAGCGCTTTAACAAATGAACTACAGGGAACTAGTCAATGAGATGACAGGAGTTCGAATCAATTCAGGAACCCTATATATCTATAAAATTTTCATTTTTACATTTAGGAAAAATCATGAATGCTAATTTATTAAGGTGTCCAAGGATTACTATTTAAAATTTGCGTATAGCAATTATTATTAAACAATCAGTTACATGTGTACAATCTTAGCGTATGCGGGCCACATGATAATAATACCCTTAGTAACTGTTACCAGGTAAGTTAATACTATGTCCTGTTGTTAACAAATTATAGACATATGTAAGCTTTCATTCGAGGAATCCTTTTATTTATGTAAAATTTTCATTTTTATATTTAAAAAAATCATGGATGCTAATCCATTAAAGTGTCTACGGATTGCTATTTAAAATTTAAAATAGCCATAATGTTATTATTCAACAACCTAGTTATTGTAACGAAATAATTTGTGTTTTGGATACTTGAGTTACTTTTGGTACTTTACTATAAATTTTTGTACAAGTTGTACATATTTACTCAAACTTTCTTTCTAAGAACGCTTACGTTGTTTCTGTTCATAACTTGAACCACATATTTCCAAGTAATTTTACTATCAGTCTAATATAAATTTTCGTACCTTTGGTTACTCAAATGCTATAAATTCACATTTATATATTTCATTTAAAATCTGCATTGTTGCTCCCTCTAGTGACGTATCCTAAAATATAGGTAATTAAGGGGAATTATATTACAAGCTTTTAGAAGTCCTCTCTAGATGGCGTCAGTGGAGAAATCACAATTTAGAATTTCTGGTTTTATTTAGATAAAAAGGGTGATAACAATGTATTGTGTTTAATACAACTTTAACATAAAAATTACGTCTTCTTTCTTTCCTGTGGCGTCCATTTTGCCAAGCTGAAAATTTTTTATGTCTTTTTGAAAAATTACTTATGCTATTATACGATTAAATAATCGGATATATCTTCAAAAAGCATAATTTTGCAATAAAACAATTGCTTTTCTAATTACTATTTACAAGTTTTGTTGCTCGCTTTCATGCGGTTTTAGAAAAATTTTCTTCGGAAAGATCAAGTAAGTTACAGATGAATTTCTCTAATTTGTTAGTAATAACTGAATTTCTTTCTTAGCGTTTGAAGACGTTTTAATCAAAACACGAATTATTGATACTTTCGTAAACAAAGGAAAGCTCTTCGATAGCTTCTCATTTGGCCCGTTCTATCTAAGGGGTAACGAATAAAGATTATTTACTTACTTAATGTTAATTACCTTCTCCTTTTAGCTTCAACGAATTACCTGCTACTTTTAGCTTGCACGAATCACCTTCTTCTTTTGGCTTCAACGAAGTACCTTCTACTTTTGAATTCTACGATTTAACTCCAACTGTTATCTCCATATTATCTACATGCAAGTACTATTTTGGTTTACCTTCTGAGTCAAACCGGATCGTGACAACTTATGCTTATGTCCGTGATCCGAGAGCATCGACTGAGCGTAACTACTACCTGCATATAGAAAGGTTAGATCGTTCCTTTTTCTTTTGTGTTCTCTATTGTTACATGAACGTTAATTGAATAATGATAAAGTACATCTGCTAAAAATAACGTAATCAATTAGTCAATTAAAATAATCTTCCACTTCACAATCACGTAACCTTCCTTATCAGTTCTTTTACCATTACTTTCCTTCCCTCATTTTGTTTGTAATTATAATAACGTTTAATTGTATCTGTTGTGGCTGCCATTTTTGGTGTGGTGTGCAACATCATCGTAATTTGGATGCGCACAAGTCATTACGCAGTAGCCAAACGAACCGTTAGATAAACATATGTTTTCATTACATTTGGTGTAGACATTAATTAATTAATTTTTTTCCTCTCTTGAAATTTACGCATTTATTAAATTTCCATGATATTAGATTCAATATTGTTGTAAAAGATAAAATGCTTTCTGAGCTATAAAATTTGTACTCATTATAAAAATTTATTTCTTTTGTATAAACCACCGCAAGTTGTTTGTTTTTTTAATTATCTGGTAATAATTTACTAATTAAAGACTAATTAAACAATTACTGGTTCGCAGGTGTCGAACACCAGTAGTTTACTTGCGAACGGTATTTACTATTTCTTTTTGGGATACATTTAGGTTATTTACATATATTTTTTTTGTGGTGGATTAATTGGATCCACATCCTACATTATTTAGTTTTTTTTGTGTTGAACAATAAAATATACATTTGTTTCTTTCGAACTACAGCAGTGTTGTTATTTCTATTTCCTGGTGTCCTTCCCTTTTTCTAAAATCTCCTTGTTCATTCCTTTCTGCACCACTGTCCAAGAGTCGGGACAGCGGTGAAGTTTTCTCTATATAGGGGAGCGGCTCTTGGCGCCGGCATAACTAACATCCTTTCTTCTACTACCCCGCCCTAAACCGACATTTTGAGCTAGTTCGGTGTGCTCACTATCTGGGAATGAGCAGAGAATCATTTCCTTCTTCCTTTTTCTTCCAGCTCCCCTGTTAGTCACGTAACATTATTATTATTTATTAAACAAAATGAAAAAAAAATTTAGTCTTAAATTATCAAGTAAAATGTCAACGGTTAAACATGATAAAACTATATAGAAGATGAAGTAACCAAAAAATAGACAAAATATTAAAGTTAATCGTCGAATGTACAGCTCAATCATGCGTAATTTGATCCTATGTGTTGTTATTGTTAGTGTCGGTACAATTTCGTTACGTATGTATCTCAGTTTTTAAATTTAATCAACTTTATTTACATTTTTTTAGCGGAATATTTTCCGAAATGCTCTAAAAGTGATCCTTCTATGAAGGAATGCATTTTAAAAGCAAGTACAGAGCTAAAACCATATCTTAAAGCCGGAATCAATGAAATGGGTATACCTCCATTGGATAAAATACGTTTTCCTAACGTTCATGTAAAGCACAACTCCAAAAATGGAAAATTTAACATATCGTTTACATCATTAACATTTCACAACCTCATGGATTACGTGTTAACAGATGTGGAGTACGAGAATATAACAATACCATTTCCTTTTCATTAATCTATAGTTTATAGATTTTCTCCCGCCGACTTGTTACTTAAAGCCAATTTAAATTATGAGAAATTACTCTATTCGTGTGACTTTGGTCTAAACGGTGTGGTAGCTGATTATCCAGCAATTGGAAATGCAAGCTTTGATGGATATTTGCAAAATGTAACAAGTTCATTTGTGATCAAAGCAGATACAGTACAAGAAGATGGTGTAAACCATTGTAATATCACAGATGTTCAAATAGTGTCACACATTGATGGGCTCCATGGAAACCTGGACGCCAAGACCTCTAAGCAATTTGGTAAATTTGGCAGTTTTACTTCAATCCTCTAATAATGATGTTATAGCACTATCAAATGATATAATTACCGCAGAGAAGCACGCAATGGGAAAACTAACAGTAACGGTTTTTGGTGAAATATTCGAGAAACGTATTAAAAAGTACCTTGATCGCTTATGTTTGGATGTTCCTTACAATAATTTTTTTGCAAGCAACGTTTAGTGGTACTGGATTACGTAAATATAGTATTACTAACAATTTAATCACATAAAAGTTTTAATAACTCTGCATTTATAACTGAAAATGTTAATCGTTACATTTACACATAATAACATAATTTAGCGTAAAGATAGCTGTAGCAACCAGTAAAAATAAAGCCATATATAAATAGTGCAATTTAACTTTATCAATTGTCAACCAATTGCCGATAATGCACAGTTTGGTTTCAGACTAGACACATATACAGAATTATGAGAGTCCTTTCAAGAAATTTAAAGAAATAAACATAAACCAAAAGAAAAAATTTAAAAAAACGTAGTAGGAACAAAAATCACAAAACCTACGTGATGGAGTGTGTATGTGTCTGCGTGCGTGTGTTCATGCGTGCGTGAATGTGTGTCTGGTTCAATGTGTGACTGTAGCTTTTATAGGTGTCTGTGTCTGTGTCTGTGTCTGTGTCTGTCTGTGCCTGTGTCTGTCTCTGTGTCTGTGTCTGCGTTTGCGTCTGCGTCTGTGGCTGTGGTTGTGGCTGTACCTGTGGCTGTGGCTGTATCTGTGCCTGTGTCTGTTATAACAAATAAAAAATAAAATAAATGAAATTTGTGTTGTTATATTAGAAAGGTAAATCGCTCCACGGTATAGCTCAGTGAGGTACAAATTTATAAAGCTTACTGAAATTGAGAACTCGTTCATCAGGTGTGAGGAAAGCAGAGATATGTTCATAGATATAATCAGTATTAGCATTTGTTTTATTTGGGCACCACTCAATTTCTAGGTTTAATAAATAAAATACAACAAAAATGAGAAAGGTTGTATCTCAGAACATAATAGGTAATCTGAATAAGCACTAAACATCTGTATTTATATGTATATTTAATATAGCAAAATGTCTGATTAATATCAGAATAAAATAACTAAAACGATACTTCTTGTACTGCCTTACAATCTTAAAATCACTAAATTAAACACAGTAGATAAACGTACAATCTATTGTTTATTTAGAATTCAAAATGCAATCTATTCACCATGTAGGTATTCAATAATGAAATATATGTTAACCAATGTCAACAAATTACAGTTGTGATAGGTTATGAACTCAAATGTTTTTATTTCATGAGCAGGACTCAGCTGTACCTTTCTTTTAACCGTATCAAAATAACACAAACTGATTTGTTATTAACTTAACTGCACTAAAAGGATAAGTACTTACTTGTACAAAACAAATATTTTAATCTTGTCTTAAACGAACTGTAGCTTAAGAATTTTCATTTCCAATTCCAAGACAAATATACGATAACGTAAAGGTAATTTCGCTTTGTAACTAACGTACAAATAAACGAAACATAAACGTATAGGAACGCACTATAACTTTCCAATGTCTTCAACATAAAATTAGATAAACGGTATTGGCACCAAATGTTGTTGACCCTACAACAACTGAAAGATATAATGAACGCCGATTCGAACGAAGAATATGTATAACAGCATATGTGATTGATGCAAAACAGAGGTATCTCCATTTATTTTCATAAAGATGACATTGCATCAACCTGCCATTTTAACAAAGTTAAGCTCGTGACGTCATACCCACGCCACTTAATGATACGTAAATTTACCAAAATAAAAGCTTTTCTTAAGATAAACGGTTTCCTTGTACTACCTTTGTTCTTGGTTCTTGTTTCCTATTAAATATAATATATATATAAAATGTAATTAAACGCCTTTACATATCTTATAAAAGGAAGCAAAACTTAAAAAGATAACGTCTTAAATGCACGACATGATAAACGGAAATGCATCAAGCATGCTCAACTCACGCTGCGCACAGAACTAAAATTGAATGTCTAAAATACACACAGGGACGTTCGTAATTATGTAGACTGAAGAGAAAATATTCCGATACAAAAATTCACTTATTAAACGAACCTAGAAATGCTTAAAATACTAAGGTAATGTATTTACTTATCGATAATAATGCAAATTTCGAAATTTGTTAAGGTAACGACAGACAAGAATTGGCGTTACACTGTCTCTGTCGGTGTCAGTGTCAGTGTCTGTGTCTGTATCTGTGTCTGTGTCTGTGTCTGTGTCTGTGTCTGTGTCTGTGTCTGTGTCTGTGTCTGTGCCGGTGTCTGTGTCTGTGTCTGCGTCTGGGTCTGTAGCTGTGGTTGTGGCTGTATCTGTAGCTCTGTATGTGACTGTGTCTGTGTCTGCGCCTGTGCCTGTGTCTGTGTCTGTGTCTGTGTCTGCGCTTGTGCCTGTGCCTGTGTCTGTGTCTGTGCCTGTGTCTGTGTCTGTTTCTGTGTCTGCGCCTGTGCCTGTGTCTGTGTCTGTCTGTGTCTGTGTCTGTGTCTGTGTCTGTGTCTGTGTCTGTGTCTGTGTCTGTGTATGTGTCTGTGTCTGTGTCTGTGTCTGTATCTGTGTCTGTGTCAGTGCCTGTGTCAGTGCCTGTGTCTGTGCCTGTATCTGTGTCTGTGTCTGTGTCTGTGTCTGTGTTTGTGTCTCTGTCTGCGTCAGCGTTTGTGGCTGTGGCTGTGGCTGTATCTCTGGCTGTGTCTGTCTCTGTGTCGGTATCTGTGTCTGTGTCTGTGTCTGTGTCTGTGTCTGTGTCTGTGTCTGTGCCTG
Organism: Vesta saturnalis; assembly: GCA_036346205.1. Lineage (NCBI taxonomy): Eukaryota > Metazoa > Arthropoda > Insecta > Coleoptera > Lampyridae > Vesta > Vesta saturnalis. The sequence goes on along the minus strand of JARFJB010001497.1, from coordinate 1,115,036 downwards.
TGTCTGTGCCTGTGTCTGTGTCAGTGTCCCTCTCTATGTGTCTCTGTACCTGTACCTGTACCTGTCTTGTGCCTGTGCCTGTGCCTGTGTCTGTGTCTGTGTCTGTGTCTGTGTATGTGTCTGTGTCTGTGTCTGTGTCTGTCTGTGTCTGTGTCTGTGTCTGTGTCTGTATTTGTGTCTGTGTCTGTGCCTGTGTCTCTGTCTGTGTCTGTGCCTGTGTCTGTATCTGTGTCTGTGTCTATCTGTGTCTGTGGCTGTGACTGTGTCTGTGTCTGTGTCTGTGTCTGAGTCTGTGTCTGTGTCTGTGTCTGTCTCTGTGTCTGCGTCTGTGTGTGTGTCAGTGTCTGTGTCTGTGTCTGTGTCTGTGTCTGTGTCTGTCTGTGTCTGTGTCTGTGTAGGTGCCTGTATCTGTGTCTGTGTCTGTGTCTGTGTCTGTGTCTGAGTCTGTGTCGGTGTCTGCGTCTGGTCTGCGTCTGCGTCTGCGTCTGCGTGTCTGCGTCTGGTCTGTGTCTGCGTCTGCGCCCGTGTCCGTGTCCGTGTCCATGTCCGTGTCCGTGTCGTGTCCGTGACCGTGTTTGTCCTGTGTCGGTGTCCGTATCCGTGTCCGTGTCCGTGTCCGTGTCCGTCCGTGTCGTGTCGTGTCTGTGTCTGTGTCTGTGTCCTGTGTCTGTGTTCGTGTCTGTGTCTGTGTCTGTCTGTCTGTGTCTGTCTCTGCTCTGTGTCTATGTCCGTGTCTGTGTCTGTGTCTGTGTCTGTGTCTTTGTCTGTGTCTTGTCTGTTTCTGTGTCTGTGTCTGTGTCTGTCTGTGTCTGTGTCTGTGTCTGTGTCGTGTCTGTGCTGTGTCTGTGTCTGTGTCTGTGTCTGTGTCTGTTCTGTGTCTGTGTCTGTGTCTGTGTCTGTGTCTGTGTCTGTGTCTGTGTCTGTTCTGTGTCTGTGTCTGTGTCTGTGTCTGTGTCTGTGTCTGTGTCTGTGTCTGTGTCTGTGTCTGTGTCGTGTCTGTGTCTGTGTCTGTGTCTGTGTCTGTGTCTGTGTCTGTGTCTGTGTCTGTTTCTGTGTCTGTGTCTGTGTCTGTGTCAGTGTCTGTGTCTGTGTCTGGGTCTGTGTTTGTGTCTGTGTCTCTGTCTGTGTCTGTATCTGTGTCTGTGCCTGTGTCTGTCTCTGTGTCTGTATCTGTGTCTGTGTCTGTGCCCGTGTCCGTGTCGTATCCACGCCGTGTCCGTGTCCGGTCCGTGACGGCCCGTGCCCGTGTCCGTGTCCGTGTCGGTGTCCTATCCGTGTCGTGTCCGTGTCGTGTCCGTGTCGTGTCCGTGTCCGTATCGGTGTCCGTGTCGTCCGTGTGCGTGTCCGTGTCCGTGTCGTGTCCGTGTCCGTGTCGTGTCCGCTGTCCGTGCCCGCGTCCGTGCCCGTGTCCGTGTCGTGCCCGTGTCCGTGTCCGTGTCCGTGCCCGTGTCTGTGTCCGTGTCCGTGTCTGTGTCTGTGTCTGTGTCGTGTCTGTGTCTGTGTCCGTGTCTGTGTCTGTGTCTGTGTCCGTGACGTGTCCGTGTCTGTGTCCGTGTCCGTTTGTGTCTTGTCGTGACCGCGTCGCGTCTTCGCCGTGTCGAGTCCGTGTCCGTGTCCTTGTCGGTGTCCGCCCGTGTCTTGTCCGTGGCCGTGTCTGTGTCTGTATCCGTGTCGTGTCCGCGTCGTGTCTGTGTCCGTGTCCGTGTCTTGTCCGTGTTCGTGTCGTGTCCGTGTCCGTGTCCGTTTCCGTGTCCGTGTCTGTGTCCGTGTCCGTGTCGTGTCCGTGTCCGTGTCCGTGTCCGTGTCGTCGTGTCCGTGTCCGTGTCCCTGTCCGTGTCCGTGTCGGTGTCGGTGTCCGTATCCGTGTCCGTGTGCGTGGCGGTGCCCGTGTCTGTCCGTGCCCGCGTCCGTGTCCGTGTCCTTGGCCGTGTCCGGGTCTGCGTATGGGTCTGTGACTGTTTATGCGGCTGTGTCTGTGTTTGTGTCTGTGTCTGTGTCTGAGTCTGTGTCGGTGTCTGCGTCTGCGACTGCGTCTGCGTCTGCGTCTGCGTCTGCGTCTGCGTCTGCGTCTGCGTCTGCGTCTGCGTCTGCGTCTGCGTCTGCGTCTGCGTCTGCGTCCGTGTCCGTGTCCGTGTCTGTCCATGTCCGTGTCCGTGTCGGTGTCCGTGTCCGTGTTTGGGTCCGTGTCGAGTCGGTGTCGTATCGGTGTCCGTGTCCGTGTCCGTGTCCGTGTCCGTGTCCGTGTCGGCGCCCGTGTCGGTGTCGGTGTCGTGTCTGTGTCTGTGCCTGTCTTGTGTCTGTGTCTGTGTGTGTCGGTGTCTGTGTCTGTGTCTGTGTCCGTGTCTGTGTCTGTCTCTGTCTCTGTGTCTATGTCCGTGTCCGTGTCTGTATCTGTGTCTGTGTCAGTGTCTGTGTCTGTGTCTGTATCTGTGTCTGCGTCTGTGTCTGCGTCTGTGTCTGTGTCTATGTCTGTGTCTGTGTCTGTGTCTGTGTCTGTGTCGGTGCCTGTGTCTGTGTCTGTGTCTGTGTCTGTGCTGCGTCTGTGTCTGTGTCCGTGTCTGTGTCTGTGTCTGTGTCTGTGTGTGTGCTGTGTCTGTGTCTGTGTCTGTGTCTGTGTCTGTGTCTGTGTCTGTATGTGTGTCTGTGTCTGTGCCTGTGTCTGTGTCTGCGTCTGTGTCTGTGTCTTTGTCAGTGTCTGTGTCTGTGTCTGTGTCTGCGTCTGTGTCTGTGTCTGTGCCTGTGTGTGCGCCTGTATCTGCGTCTGTGTCTGTGTCTGTCTCTGTGTCAGTATCTGTGTCTGTGTCTGTGCCCGTGTCCGTGTCGTGTCACGCCCGTGTCCGTGTCCGTGTCCGTGTCGGGTCCGTGCCCGTGTCCGTGTCCGTGTCGTGTCCGTATCCGTGTCCGTGTCCTCCGTGTCCGTGTCCGTGTCCGTGTCCGTATCGGTGTCCGTGTCCGTGTCCGTGTCCGTGTGCGTGTCCGTGTCCGTGTCCGTGTCCGTGTCCTTGGCGTGTCGTGCGTATGGTCTGTGACTGTTTATGCTGTGTCTGTGTCTGTGTGTCTGTCTGTGTCTGAGTCTGTGTCGTGTCTGCGTCTGCGACTGCGTCTGCGTCTGCGTCTGTGCGTCTGCGTCTGCGTCTGCGTCTGCGTCTGCGTCTGCGTCTGCGTCCGTGTCCGTGTCCGTGTCCGATGTCCATGTCCGTGTCCGTGTCGGTGTCCGTGTCCGTGTTTGTCCGTGTCCGAGTCGGTGTCCGTATCGGTGTCCGTGTCCGTGTCCGTGTCCGTGTCCGTGTCGGCGCCCGTGTCGTGTCGGTGTCGTGTCTGTGTCTGTGCCGTCTCTGTGTCTGTGTCTGTGTGTGTCGGTGTCTGTGTCTGTGTCTGTGTCCGTGTCTGTGTCTGTCTCTGTCTCTGTGTCTATGTCCGTGTCCGTGTCTGTATCTGTGTCTGTGTCAGTGTCTGTGTCTTTGTCTGTATCTGTGTCTGTTTCTGTGTCTGTGTCTGTGTCTGTGTCTGTGTCTGTGTCTGTGTCTGTGTCTGTGTCTGTGTCTGTGTCTGTGTCTGTGTCTGTGTCTGTGTCTGTGCTGTCGTGTCTGTGTCGTGTCTGTGTCTGTGTCTGTGTCTGTGTCTGTGTCTGTGTCTGTGTCTGTGTCTGTGTCTGTGTCTGTGTCTGTGTCTGTGTTGTGTCTGTGTCTGTGTCTGTGTCTGTGTCTGTGTCTGTGTCTGTGTTCTGTCAGTGTCTGTGTCTGTGTCTGTGTCTGTCTGTGTCTGTGTCTGTGTCTGTGTCTGTGTCTGTATCTGTGTCTGTGTCTGTGTCTGTCTCTGTGTCTGTTCTGTGTCTGTGTCTGTGTCCGTGTCGTGTCGTGTCCACGCCCGTGTCTCTGTGTCCGTGTCGGTCCGTGCCCGTGTCGTGTCGTGTCGTGTCCGTATCCGTGTCGTGTCCGTCCGTGTCCGTGTCCGTGTCCGTGTCGTATCGGTGTCCGTGTCTGTGTCCGTGTCCGTGTCCGTGTCCGTGTCCGTCGTCCTGTGTCTGTGTCTGTGTCCGTGTCTGTGTGTCGTGTCAGTGTCTGTGTCTGTGTCGTGTCCGTGTCGTGCCCGTGTCTGTGTGCTGTGTCTGTGTCGTCTGTGTCTGTGTCCGTGTCTGTCGTCTGTGTCCTGTGTCTGTGTCTGTGTCTGTGTCGCTGTCCGTGTCCGTGTCCGTGTCGTCCGTGTCTGTGTCGTGTGTGTCTGTGTCCGTTCCGTGTCGTGTCCGTGTGTCGTGTCGTGTCTGTGTCCGTGTCGTGTCCGTGTCTGTCCGTGTCGTGTGTGTCGTCCTGTGTCCGTGTCGTGTCTGTGCGTGTGTCTCGTGTCTGCGTGTCTGTGCTGTTTATCTGTGTCTGTGTTTGTGTCTGTGTCTGTGTCTGAGTCTGTGTCGTGTCTGGTCTGGTGCGTCTGCGTTCGTCTGTGGTCTCGTCTGGTCTGGTCTGTGTCTGTGTCTGCGTCCGTGTCTGTGTCTGTTGTCTGTGTCGTGTCGTGTCTGTGTCTGTGTTTGGTCCGTGTCTGTGTCGTGTCCGTCTGTGTCGTGTCCGTGTCTGTCGTCCGTGTCTTGTCCGTGTCGTGTTGTGTCGTGTCTGTGTCTGTCCGTGTCTGTGTCTGTGTCTGGTGTCGGTGTCGTGTCTGTGTCTGTGTCCGTGTCCTGTTCTGTGTCTGTGTCCGTGTCGTATCTGTGTCTGTGTAGTGTCTGTGTCTTGTCTGTTGCTGTGTCTGTTCTGTGTCTGTGTTCGTGTCTGTGTCTGTGTGTGTTGTTGTGTCTGTGTGTGTCTGTGTCTGTCTGTGTCTGTGTTCTGTGTCTGTGTCTGTGTCGTGTCTGTGTCTGTGTTCTGTGTCTGTGTCTGTCTGTCTGTGTCTGTGTGTCTGTGTCTGTGTCTGTGTCTGTGTGCTGTGTGCTGTGTCTGTGTCTGTGTGTCTGTGTGTCTGTGTCTGTGTCTGTGTCTGTGTCTGTGTCTGTGTCTGTCTGTGTCGTGTCTGTGTGTGCTGTGTGTCTGTCTGTGTCTGTGTGTCTGTTGTGTCTGTCGTGTCTGTGTCTGTTCGTGTCTGTCTGTGTGTCTGTGTCTGTGTCGTGTGTCTGTTCGTGTCTGTCGTGTCTGTCGTGTGTGTCGTGTCGTGTCGTGTCGTGTCGTGTCTGTGTGTCTGTCGTGTCTGTGTCTGTCGTGTCGTGTCGTGTCTGTCGTGTCGTGTCGTGTCTGTCTGTCCGTGTGTCTGTGTGTCTGTGTCGTCTGTGTCGTGTCTGTGTGTCTGTGTGTCTGTGTGTCTGTGTGTCTGTGTCTGTGTCTGTGTCGTGTCCTGTGTCGTCTGTCGTGTGTCTGTGTGTCTGTGTCGTGTCTGTGTCGTGTCTGTTTGTGTCTGTGTCGTGTCTGTGTCGTGTCGCTGTGTCTGTGTCGTGTCGTGTGTCTGTGTGTCTGTCGTGTCTGTGTCTGTGTGGTCTGTGCTGTCTGTGTGTGTCTGTGTCTGTGTCTGTGTCTGTCTGTGTCGTTTGTTTGTTCTGTGTCGTTTCTGTCTGTGTCCGGGTCTGTGTCCGTGTCCGTGCCGCGTGCGTCTGTGTCCGTGTGTGTCCTGTCCTGTCTGTGTCCGTGTCGGTCGGTGCCGTGTGTGTCGTGTCGTGCCGGTCGTGTCCGTGTCTGCGTATGTCTGTGACTGTTATCTGTGTCTGTGTTTGTGTGTGTCTGTGTCAGTCTGTTCGTGTCTGGTCGTGTCTGCGTCCGTTGGTCTGTCTGGTGCGTCCGTGTCCGTGTTGTCCGTGTCCGTGTCTGTCAGTCGTGTCTGTCTGTCCTGTCCGTGTTCCGTGTCGGTCTGTCCGTTCGTGTCCGTGTCGTGTCCGTGTCCTGTCCGTGCGTGTTGTGTGTCTGTGTCGTGTCGTGTCGTGTTGTGTGTCGTGTCGTGTCGTGTCTGTCGTGTGTGTCCGTTGTGTCTGTCGTGTCCGGTCGTTCGTCTGTGTATGTCTGTGTCTGTTTATGGCTGTTCTGTGTCTGTCTGTTTGTGTCTGTGTCGTGTGTGTCTGTTGTGTTGTGTGTGTTGTGTTTGTCTGTGTGTCTGTGCCGTGTGTCTGTGTCCGTGTCTGTGTGTCTGTTTTCTGTGTGCTGTGTCTGTCTGTCTGTGTCTGTGTCTGTTGTGTTGTCGTTGTGTGTCTGTGTGTCTGTGTGTCTGTGTGTCTGTGTGTCTGTGTCGTGTGTCGTGTTGTGTCTGTGTCTCTGTGTCTGTGTGTCTGTGTGTGCTGTGTCTGTGTGTCTGTGTGTCTGTGCTGTGTTGTGTCTGTGTTTGTGTCTGTGTCTGTGTGTCTGTGTCTTGTTTGTGTCTGTGTCTGTGTCGTGTGTCTGTGCTGTGTCTGTGTGTCTGTGTCGTGTGTGTCCTGTGTGTGTCTGTTCTGCTGTGTCTGTGTCTGTGTGTCTGTGTGTCTGTGTCTGTGTCTGTGTGTCTGTGTGTCTGTGTGTCTGTGTCTGTGTGTCTGTGTGTCTGTGTGTCTCTGTGTCTGTGCTGTGTCTGTGTGTCTGTGTCGTGTGTCTGTGTCTGTGTGTCGTGTGTCTGTGTGTCTGTGTGTCTGTGTGTGTGTCTCTGTGTCTGTGTGTCTGTGTGTCTGTGTGTGTCTGTGTCTGTGTGTCTGTGTCTGTGTGTCTGTGTGTCTGTGTCTGTGTCTGTGTGTCTGTGTCTGTGTGTCTGTGTGTCTGTGTGTCTGTGTGTGTCTGTGTGTGTCTGTGTGTCTGGTGTCTTGTTGCTGTGTGCTGTGTGTCTGTGTGTCTGTGTGTCTGTGTCTGTGTCTGTGTTGTGTCTGTGTGTCTGTGTCTGTGTGTCTGTGTGTCTGTGTGTCTGAGTGTCTGTGTTCTGTTTCTGTGTGTCTGTTTTTTTTTTTTTTTTTTTTTTTTTTTTTTTGTCTGTGTCTGTGTGTCTGTGTTGTGTCTGTGTGTCTGTGTGTCTGTGTTGTTGTGTGTTTGTGTGTCTGTGTCCTGTGTGTCTGTGTGTCTTGTTGTGTTCTGTGTGTCCTGTGTGTCTGTGTGTCTGTGTTCTGTGTGTCTGTGTTGTGCTGTGTCTGTGTGTCTCGTTCTGTGTGTCTGTGTGTCTGTGTGTCTGTGTGTCTGTGTCTGTGTGTCTGTTGTCTGTGTGTCTGTGTGTCGTGTGTCTGTGTGTTGTGTCTGTGTGTCTGTGTGCTGTGTCCTGTGTGTCTGTGGTCTGTGTCTGTGTGTCTGTGTGTCTGTGTTCTGTGTCTGTGTGTCTGTGTTCTGTGTGTCTGTGTTTGTGTGTGTGTCTGTGTGTCTGTGTTGTGTTCTGTGTTCTGTGTGTCTGGGTCTGTGTCTTGTTGTTTACTGTGTGTCTGTGTGTCTGTGTGTCTGTGTGTCTGTGTGCCTGTGTGTCCGTGTGTCTGTGCGTCTGTGTGTAGTGTGTCTGTGTGTCTGTGTGTCTGTGTGTCTGTGTGTCTGTGTGTCTGTGTGTCTGTGTGTCTGTGTGTCTGTGTCTGTCTGTGTCTGTGTGTCTGTGTGTCTGTGTCTGTGTGTCTGTGTGTCTGTGTGTCTGTGTGTCTGTGTGTCTGTGTGTCTGAGTGTCTGTGTGTCTGTATTCTGTGTGTCTGTGTGCCTGTGTGCCTGTGTGTCTGTCTGTCTGTGTGTCTGTGTATCTGTGTGTCTGTGTGTCTGTGTCTGTGTGCCTGTGTCTGTGTGTCTGTGTGTCTGTGTTGCTGTGTGTCTGTGTGTCTGTGTGTCTGTGTCTGTGTCTGTGTGTTTGTGTCTGTGTGTCTGTGTGTCTGTGTGTCTGTGTGTCTGTGTGTCTGTGTGTCTGTGTGTCTGTGTTTGCGTGTCTGTGTGTCTGTGTGTCTGTGTGTCTGTGTGTCTGTGTGCCTGTGTCCTGTGTGTCAATCTGTCTGTGTGTCTGTGTGTCTGTTTGTCTGTGTGTCTGTGTCTGCGTATCTGTGTAACTGTGTGTCTCTGTGTCTGTGTGTCTGTGTCTGTGTCTGTGTGTATGTGTGTCTGTGTGTCTGTGTGCCTGTGTGCCTGTGTGTCTGTGTGTCTGTGTCTGTGTGTCTGTGTGTCTGTGTTCTGTGTCTGTGTGTGTGTCTGTGTGTTTGTGTGTCTGTGTGTCTGTGTGTCTGTGTGTCTGTGAGTCTGTGTGTCTGTGTGTCTGTGTGTCTTGTGTCTGGTGTCTATGTGTCTGTGTGTCTGTTTGACTGTGTCTGTGTGTCTGTGTGTCTGTGTGTCTGTGTGTCTGTGTGTCTGTAGTATAGCTGTGGAACTCTGGCCTCTTTTCACTTACATTAGGTATTTAAACTTGCCCTGCTTCGAGTCTCATAAAATTATTAAATCAGAAGGTCAAGGTCATCACATTCTCTACGTCCAAGTACATGATATTTCAAGGTCGTCGATTCAAGGCCACGTTGTAGGAAGGTTTGTAACCCTGCTAAGTCTCTTCTAGGTCACCGAAAGCCACGTGGTAGGTTGGTAACTGTGCTTCTCAAGGTCACCGATACAAGGCCACATGGTAGAAAGGTTGGTAACACTGCATCTTCAGTTCACTTCAAGGTCAATCTCATTACCAAACTTTATCATACACACCTCGCTTAGGCCGTTCAATTGCTTATCTTCGAGGTCATCCATGCACGTACGCGTTCAATGTCGAAACATCCATTTACATGGTTTTCAGGGTCAAACATTGCATCAAAGTAAATTCTGAAGGTCATTGTAGTAACTAGGTTTGAAAAAGGCACTATAAGCTACTAGATTGTTTTCAATGACGCTGTACAGGTTGTCCGCTTCAAGCTAACGTGGAAATGGTCACTGTCATTGTTTTAACGTAACACACCTTCAAGAGGATTTCAAGGTTAAGTGATCAACCTTCTCGTTTGTCAAAGTACACACAATTGAGAGGATGTATACCAAGAACTAAGGTCCATTATCAATCAAATTTTTATTGTTTTCACAGTCAGCATCAGTTCATAAGTTCAGTGACACCTACCTTAAGCCCTGAATTATCAGATTGTTGTCTATGTTAACAAGTTTCAAGGTCATCAAGCAATTCTTGTAGGTTTACTTTTAGCCAGGCCCCCAGTGCACTCAAGTGGTTCCCAAATACAGATAGACGTTCCCAAAACAGGTAGCCGTTTCCTAAAACAGGTAGCCGTTTCCAAAACAGGGGTCCGTTTCCAAAACAGATAGCTGTTTCGCAAACCGTTTCCCCATTTCAAGGTCACACCTGTAAGAAAAACAAAAGCGGTTCATTGTTCTATCATGATTCCTAAAGTAGATTGTTATCCAGCTATCCCAACCATTTCCTGCTCAATTCTAGGAAATCAATCAAGAACAAAGGCGGTCCATTGTTCTAACAACGCTTCAAAGTCTATGCTTAAATTTTCAAGGTCACATGATAAATGAACAAAGACGATCCATTGTTCCGTTATAGTTTCTAAAAATAGATTGTTATCTAAATACACTTTAATTCTGAGAAATCAACTTCAAGAACAAAGGCAATCCATTGTTCAAGACGACGCTTCAAGTCTATGTTTATAATTTGCAGGTCACACCTCTGATAAAAGAACAAAGGCGATTCATTGTTTTGGCTGAGTCATAGCTTCTGAAATGCTGAGAAATCAACTTTCAAGAACAAAGACGATGCATTGTTCAGACTGATTCAAGGTCATCTAACAAGTAAAATATTTTTATAAAACTTATAATTTATTAACCACAATATTCATCTATATACAGATAAGAAATCGATTTAAGTAAATATACATATTATGGGAAGTTTGATGTACTTAACATTTTGTAATACCTTTGCTGGATCATATCTATTTTATTTATTATTTGTTTTCACATTCAACTGATTTTCGTTTAATGTGTCACAACACATCATCATCTTTCCTAATAGGTATTTCATCGCTTTATTATTGTATACTAGCCATACATTCAGCTTCCTTAAAGTCTTCATATCAGGATCCTTTTACTTTGAGACATTGTTCAAGACTTATTACAAACCTACGCAAACTCTGAGGTGTTGTCTATGCATGCATCAAGGTGATCAAGCAATGTTTACTATGGTAACGCTTCCAGTGCCCACAAGTGGTTCCGTTCCCAAAACAGGTAGACGTTTCCTAAAACAGGGTCCGTTTCCCATAACAGGAGTCCGTTTTCCAAAACAGATGGCTGTTTCGCAACCGTTTCGCCCCATTTCAAGGTCACACGAGAGAACAAAGCGATTCATTGTTCTAGTCGAGTTATAAAAATAGATTGTTATCTAAATACATCTCAATTCTGAGAAATCCAGGACAAAGGCGATCCATTGTTCAAGCCGATGCTTCAAGGATATATAAGTCGCAATGAGATCAGTCGGTTAGTAAGTTGTTAAACATGCAGGGTTAAACCAAAGCACCTATTGCAAACTCTATAAAAATGCATGTGACCTAGAGATGATGAAAAATATAAAGTTATTAATGTCACAGTAATCAATACGAAGTATGGTGAACGTATAGTGTTACAAACAGAGGAGTTTAAATGTGTTTTACCTCAGCGCTTTTACGAGTATTTCAAAGAAGAAGAAAATCGAATTGAGGAATTTAAAACGATGCTAAATACAAAGGATATATTCATGAGTAGTCTGGTGCAGTCGGAAAACGATAAACATAACATTAATTCAGTTGTGGAAAAGTCATGCAAGCAGCAATAAGATCACTCCTGGAACGATGTTTACTGCCGGATACTTCATACCGCTGTAGTAACAATATGATGATTAAAAAATAAAGTGTTGTGGATATGGTGTTCTTTTTCAAGAGACGTAGATATCACCAGCAACCTCCATCATTTGCTTTAAATTTCAAGGTCACGCCATATTACAATTCAGAGAAATAATTTTCAAGGTCCCAATCCTGTCCTATCTTATCCATATTTTAACCCCGAATGCAACTGGTGCATCTATATAAAGAGAGTGCATGAATAATTTTACGGTAAACCTAAAGTGCCGTGAAGATCAATTAGATATTAGTTAAAGTTATAAATGGATGCCTGACACTTACATAAAAGGGAAACTTATGCGTCGAATTGTGAGGTTTAATTAAACTACACACATGCGTTCTTTGAAATTGTATTTTCAAAGTTGTGCTTAGTTTTGCGAGTACTCATAAGTAGTTACGGGGTCACCCTACAGTGACGAAGATTGTAGTAGTTCATATACAGGGCAAAACATGTATTTACACCTAAAGAGCTAGCAATATACAATGGAAATCAAGCTGCCCATTTTGTGTTCTAGCCACCATTTCCTTGGCATGTCTTTCAACAACAAGACATCTGGTTAATCAATAATCATCACTGCATCAAATGGGGATCTGGATATACCTCTACACATCTCTTTCCACATATACTTCGTGAACTAATATCGGTAGCAGATGATGTGTACGTTAAAGGGCGAGAAAAATCCGATTACATTCGAAAAATGTTGAGGCAGTCAGTTATAGAAATTGAAGAGCAACCAGCTTTACCCAAAATGAAAACAACTTGTTTCTTTCATACACAAACCACCTGTAATTGTGCTCTATACAATAACTATGTAAGACAATATCAGTAAAAGGTTTATGAAATGTGTGTGCTGATAGGGGTTACAAGTAAAGTGGAAAAGTTTGTAATATTTACAATAAAATGCTGTTATTTTAAGCGTATTATTTCATGTAAAAGCGCTTTGATGTATACTATTTCTATCGTTATACCCCACCCTATCCATCTAGGTCAACAATTTTAGCATTCCTTGAAGGTTAAATTCTTGGAAATAGTAAATAAGCGTTCCCATTGCTCAATTCTAACAATAGAATCAGTTCATGGAAACAAGAGGGTTGTTGTCTATGCTAAACGTATATCAAGGTTGCTGTATATGCTTACAGTATCTGGTTGGAAATATTTAAGGTCTCAAATCAATTTAATAGTGAAGACCATTATGTCCTACAGGCTATCCCGATCTTACCCGACCTCATCCGATCGAAATGTAGTCGAGTCAAGGTGTTAAATCACCAATTCTGAACGAGTCATGGAAACAAGAAGAATGATGGGGTTGTTGTCTATGCTAATATCAAGGTTATTCACTAAAGTGTAATAAAAAGCGTGGGTTCATACTATGGTCCTAACCGCCAGGATGAGGTAGTTTCCCCAAATACAGACAACCGTTTCCCAAAACAGGGGAGCCGTCATTCAACACAGGTAACCCTTTCCCCCTACATAGTCAAGTAGCTCATTAATCGTGTCTGAGGCTAAATTTAACTAGGTCAAAACATAAACATGGAGTCTGGTCGTGGGGGGTTAAAGTTTTAGAAATCCCAATTTGTGGAAATAGGAAGGTTGCATCCAAGTACAATTCTTAGAAATCTGAAAGCAGGTACTGATAGAACTCATTTTATATTATAGAAAAAGCTAAGCCGCTTAAATCACCAATTTTGGGGGTATTTTTATAGGTCAAGGGGTAGGGGGTAGTTTCTATAAATCCCCTTAAATCACCTATTTTAGGGGTAAAGGGTAGCTTTTCTAATAGGCTTATCATCTTGGGATGCTTTAGATAAATTCTGACCCCGAGAGAAATGATGTTTTGATGAATTCTGCGTCGCTTTTGAGAAGAAGAATGACTATTTATGATTGAAAAAAGCTGGAATAAGAAGTAGTGTTGGAAACCATGATTGAGTGTTAGGGTTTAAAACTCCTCATTGTGTGTGCAAGAATCAGGGCGAAAGTAGTAGTATGTAAGGTAGAAAGTACAGAAAAAGCAGTAAGTGTGGAAGAGCGAAAGAAGAGGTTGGAGACGTTAATAAAGAAAGTAAAAGAAGTGAAACTCGATTTGGAGTTTTATATTCTAAAAACAAAGTTAATGATGAAGCTGCGTATTAGCAATATGTAAAAATAGTGTAGTAAAGCATGAAATTTTGGAAAGTATAATGTTGGAAACGCAGGAGTTTAAATGCATATTACCTCAGTGCTTTTACAAGTATTTTAAATAAGAAAATTTAAGACGCTGCTAAGGGTGTGTTGTTATAAGTGTCTCACAATTATATGTATTAGGTTTATGTAACTGTATAATTAAAAATGAAGATTTTAATTGTTGTGAGTATGTTGTTCTTTTAAGTTAAAGAGACGTAGACAGTAAAATAACTTCAATAAGCTTTTGCAGTGCTAGTTTTCGGTATTCTCTTCTCCAACCCATAATGGTTCCTTATTGGATCTGCATATCTTTGTTTGGGCGCGGTTCGATAAACCTGAATTTTATCTGATATCGACCTTTATCGAAACACTGAATTATGTAATCTCCCATAAGGAAATGGAAACCCTGACGTACGATAGAACAGGCTTTAAAGAGGTGAAATTGGCCTATATACAACGTATAAAAGAAGAGTTATTGGAAAAGATCAATGACAGCACTTTCAGTATAGAAATGGAGTTATATAGATTTAAATTTGTGTACTACGTCTACATAAAATCTAAACCCTAAATAAATAAAAGCAATTTACTGGTTTTAATGCAGATCGTTATTGTTTTTAATCATTAAATGGCGTTTATGCATAAGTGAACTAAAATTTCTTTTATTAGTAAAACGTTATAATGAAAAATACAATAACCTTCCTTTGTATAAAGGAGATTTAAATTGATTTTTTACAAAAACTTAAAAAATTGTTTGGACGTTTCAAACGTCGGATCCATTTCCAGCGTCCCAAAAACATAAATTTCATCCCTTTTTATTCCTAAATTGACTATCCTTGAACTTAAAAGAGCAAACAGAGACAGCTAGCAGCATAGATATGGAGTTAATTTGATGTACTAATGTTTCGGTAATTTTGATATAAAAGGTTGTAAATGATCCCTAAAGAAATAAGAAAATCGATTTACTTATAGTTTTAATGTATGCAGATCTCTAGACAAGGAGACTTGACTGTCTTATATAAATGAATGGTTTTTATTGTGTTAGGCGTTAGAATACGTTTTCATTGCTTTAAAGGCTTGAATTTATATGTAATTTTTAGAAAATATACCTTAACAATTAAGCTTTTTAAATTGAGGTCCCCCATTCGTATTTTGATAACGTGCTAGTTATCGTATGCAATATATAGATTGTTACGTGTTTAAACGGGTAGCTGGAAGAAAAAGGAAGAAGGAAATGTATCTCTGCTCATTCGCAGCTAGTGAGCACACCGAACTAGCTCAAAAGTGTCGGTTAGGGCGGGGTGAGAGAAGAAGGATGTTGGATGTGCCAGCGCCAAAAGCCGCCCCCTTAGATAGAGCGTTGTGAGTATAGGTATTAATTATATTTGTGGAAACGTGATTATTTTGGATAATTTCAAAGGGTAAGAATTTGCCAGTATATTAGTTGATTGTTCTATTATGAGATAATGGCTTGTTGTCAACATTATTTAGTTATAATAATTAATTGTATTTTAGTTGTGCTTATTATGGATAAAACAGTAGAGCGTTTATTGAGACTGTTTGATGAGGTTGATTCAGATGAAATTTCAGACGACAGAAAGTATTATATGCCGAAAGTGGTGATAGTGGCGATGATTCAGATTCGGATGTAGGTAGTACAGTAGCGGAGCAACAAGTTAGGAACGAGGAGTCAAATGGTGAAGATGAGGTTGATGATGTGGTTGATAACCGAGCTCAGGTAATTGATTTTATTTGACAAGGTAAAACACTGAGCGTCGCGGAGACGCTTTAATTTTTTTGTTTGGTACTATAATACTGATAAACCACATTGATCAGCGTTTGCGATATCATATCATATTGCTGTATCTACGCAAAGTCTTTGTATTTTACTGTCGTTTTTACTGAAATTCGACTGTTTGTAGGCTGAACAAAATACCAATTGGTTAAACAACACCGAAGAGATTGATATATTTCCATTTGAAGGTGTTCCTGGAGTAAATATTCAAATTGTAGATGTTACACCATTGCCATATTTAAGAAGATATGGATACAGATATTATGGACTTATTGATATACTGACAAATAACTATGGAAAAGAATTGACTGAAGCTTGGTCCAAAACTAGACACTCTAGAACTACGAAGTTTAAACCTGTTGACATGGACGAAATGAATAAGATTATTGGACTCTGTCTATTACAGGGACAACTGGAACCTCACAATATTCGAGCTTTATTTAGTTTTGATCCATTAAATTATCATCCCATTTTTCCAGCAACAATGAGTGGTAGACGTTTAATAAATCAGATGAGCCTGAGGGAGACCGCTTGCATAAGGTAAGAAGTCTAATACAAAAATGTCTCAAAAACTTTCAAGACTGTTATTATCCATCCAAAGAGTTGTCGTTAGATGAATCTTTATTATTGTTTCGAGGACGATTATTGTTCAGAACATACATGAAAACAAGAAAACAAAATACGGATTAAATTCTCCGAACTGTGTTCCCCAGACGGTTATGTTTGCAATTTTGAGATACGACGAGGTGAAAAAGAACCTGGTGAAAATACTAGTATAATAAAGTCCTTAATATTGAGACTAATGGAGCCATATTTACAAAAGGCCATCATCTGTTCATGGACAACTGTTATAACAGTGTTTCATTAGCTGTTGAACTGTTACAAAGAAATGCACATGTAACTGGGACATTAAGGAAAATAGGTTGGTAATCCTGAAGAAATTACCAAAAGAAGCTGAAAAAGGGGAACATGTATGGCAACGTCAATCAAAAGTCTATTGTCACTATTGAAAGACAAAAGGGAAGTTCTTGCACTTACTACTGCCCATCATCCTAAATTGGAGAAAACAAAAACAGATATGGTCAGGAGCTTGTCAAGCTAATAAAATTATAGACTATAATCAATATATGTCAGGTGTTGATAGAGGAGATCAGATGGTCTCCTACTACCCATCTCCACGAAAACAATATATTGGTATAAAAAATTATTTTTCATTTATTAGACATCTCTGTATGGAATCCATTTTTATATATAAGAAATTAACTCAGAATAACACGACAAAATTTATTGATTTTAGACAGCAGCTCATAAAATCGTTACTAGTTGTTGATCCTAGAATAAAAGACCGTCGCCTGCTTATGAAAGTACCACCTGGAATAGCTTCGTCATCAACTAAAACAGTGAATAACAGTGCAAATTCAGGACCTTCTCAACAGTTTCAGGAAAGTGTTCCTGTCCACCAGAGTATAAACGAAAAAGTACTTCTTGCGATGCAAACAGTGTTCAAACAATCAAATACGAAAGGAAACTTACTTGCGGTGCAAGATCTGCCTTGATAAACCTGCTCATTGCCCAGGTGTTTGCTTTGAGTCATGGCATCAATAATATTGTAACCCATTTTTCAAAGTGCTTTTTTGTTTTCTACTATGGTTTATTATATAAATACATTATTTTGATTTGAAATTCGCCTATGTTCATTCAACTTGTCTCAAATTTAACTGACGGTCACAACCGTCGTGTCCATGCAAAACGTAAATTTCTGCCCGCAAGGACATCGACGGCATTGGCCGTCAGTCAAATTGACAGCTCTTTCGATTTAATTAGCCAATTAACATTCCCCCTAAAATATTTTACAAAAATGTTTAGTAAATAAGTTCAGGAAGAATGTGATTAGTCTTAGACATTTTCGAAAACGGCCGTGTCCGTCAATGTGTTAAAAACAAAAAATTCTAAATTGTGATTTCTCCACTAACGCCATCTAGAGAGGACTTCTAAAAGCTTGTAATATAGTTCACCTTCATTACCTATATTTTAGGATACGTCACTAGAGGGAGTAACAATGCAGATTTTAAATGAAATATTTAAATGTGAATTTGTAACGTTTGAATAATCAAAGGTACGAAAATTTACATCATGCCAATAGTAAAATTATTTAGAAATATTATGTAGTTCAGGTTATGAACAGAAACAACGTAAGCATTCTAGAAAGAAGGTTTGAGTAAACGTGTACAGAAATTTATAGTATAAATTTAAGTAACAAAGTAACTTAAATATACCAAACCCCAAATTATTTCGTTACAAGATTTAAAGACAAGTGTTGCTTACATAACATTTGTAAACATAAAACGCTTTCAATTAAATGTAAATATCAAATCTACTTCATTGAATTAGATAATTTTCTTTAAAGCTTACAGAAAGGTTTCATATACATTAAAAGAGTAACCTTTTACTGTGCATTCGTTTAATCAACGTTTTTTGCTGTGGCTAGCGTTGTATGTACATTTCCTCATGAACAATACGATGCCTTCATATGCCTGCTTTTTCAATTCAGTGCAAGAAGTTGTGCGTGATGATCCGCTCGTTACCGATATAAACGAATTTAACGCGGTTAAAATCTACCGCGGAAAATGGTGGTTTCAAGAGGCTGAGAGTTCGAGTTCTGCAAATTCAGGCACTTTAAATAATTTTCCCAATTTGATTTTTGTTTCTTAGTAGTACCACCCCCAAATTTGGTCAAGCGAGGACCCTCAACGTGGCAGGTTGACGCATCAAAATGTGCTATACCGTTTAAGTGTTTTGTAGCTAGTGGCGGTATACGTTTTATGTGTGGTAAAGCAGTGCTTTGGCTAGGGTGCGTCAAAATAAATACACTAAATGTGCTAAAAAGTTTATCTATTTTTAACTAGTGTTTTACAGGATAGATGAAATTGTTTTGGGGCATGTGTTCAAAGTGCTGGATAGGATGTTGAAGTCGATAGTATAGGAAAAGGTTTAATGAAATACCCATTGACTGTAAACAACTAAAACTGGTAAATTCAGTTTTCAAAATCTTTCTTTCAATTTTATGTTAAGTGTAATTTTCATATGTTTGAAGTGAATTATTATCTTTACCAATGGTAATGTACTTTTTCCCGAATACAATACCAATTAATGGGTAGCGTATTTAATTTCTCAAATGTTGCTGAATATAACATATTTTCTTTAAACACTTACACATGCACATCACACATCCATTAAATTAATTTAACCTTTACATCATTGACTCGTTAAGACTACTACAAGTCTGTCATTCATTTGTATCATTCCACATTCCGAACTAATATTAATTAATAAAAATAATAATAATTATAGTCCCCTTTGTGTGCTATAATTGCAGTAGGAAAGCATCCTTTTAAGACTATTAAAATTCTTTCATTTGTATCATTCCTCATTCCGAATTCATATAATTAATAATGATTAATAATAGGTTGATAATATAATTCCTATTAACTATAATCCCCCTAACCGATAATTGAAACATATTAACTTTTGTAGATTACCCTCTACTTATTTTAAAAGCGTTCCTTGACTGTTTCAGTTTTATGAGATAACATTTTAGTAATGGTAAGTTGCTTTCAAGCTTAAGAATATTTTCATTCATTACTAATATATCATTCAACTAACCTAATCATACAGGTAGGACAGTTTATGTCTTAGTTACTGTCCTGGTATGCTTTTGGTGCCTTAGTTACATACCGATAATGTAATATATAGAATTTTACTTGTTATTGAAATAAAATATATTTAACTACTTCTGAAAGCTTTTATTTATCACATCTGCTACATGCAAAAATTTGTAAAAAGTAGATACACTAGGTGGGATCATAAAATTAAGAGTAAGATTAATTTACTTAATTTACCAGTTTTAAGTAAGGTTCTACCTAAGCAAGTGTCACACAGATCATGCTAAATGTTAGCTGTTGATGTAGTAAGGTGATATCAACATAAGGTCAAAGAAACGTAAGGTAGATAAAGAGCTGTACTTTGTGTTTTTGTAAAGGAATGTGTATAACAACGTACGTTTATATTAATAAAAAAAATCATCTTGGAAATGTTTACTCTACATTATTTATCCTAACTACATACATATCTCTAGACCATCAATAAAATTTCACAACCTTTTTACTTATAAATTGGAGATTAAATGAGATCTAATAATAATTCCGTTAAGAATGTGAGACTAATTTAAAACAATGAAAACCCATTCGAACGCCTAAAAATAATAAAAACCATTTATTTAAAATTACATATGCATGCGAGCTTTTTGTATTCCCTTTAAATGAAAGAAAACTTCTTATAAAGCTTACTAATAATGAAAGGCCATTTACAGACACAAAAAGAAAATTCTTTGTCTAGCGTTCTACATACATTAAAACCAATAAATTTTTTTTTTATTAATGTAGGGATCATTAAAACATTTTATACAAACGTTATTTAAGCAACATTACAATTCTTATGTCTTTTTTGAACTCAATTCGCATTTTGACATCGTGCTGGTTATCATATACACTGTACAGATTTAAAATAGACATAAGAAAGTAAACCTTTTATGTTACTTTAAACAATGGAAAACCACTATAACGCTTTACTAATCAAAGAAACTTTAGTTAACATATGCACAAATGTGATTTATTGATATAAAAACAATCCGATTCTTTGTCTAGCGTTCTGCATACATTAAAACTGTAACTAAATCGATTTTATTATTTCATTAGGGATCATTTACAACCTTTTACATAAAAATTACCGAAATATTAGTACATCAAATTAACTCCATTTCTATGCTGCAAGCTGTCATTGTTTGCTCTTTTAAGTCCAAGGATAGTCAATTCAGGAATAAAAAAGGGCTGAAATTTATGTTTTTTGGGACGCTGGACATGAATCCGAGGTTTGAAACGTCCAAACAATTTTTTAGGTTTTTGCAAAAAATCAATTTAAATCTCCTTTATACAAAGGAAGGTTATTGTATTTTTCATTATAACGCTTTACTAATAAAAGAAATTTTAGTTCTCATATGCATAAACGCCATTTAATGATTAAAAACAATAACGATCTGCATTAAAACCAGTAAATTGCTTTTCATTTATTTAGGGTTTAGATCTTATATAGACGTAGTACACCAAATTTAAATATATATATATATATATATATATATATATATATATATATATATATATATATATATATATATATATATATATATATATATATATATATATATAACTCCCTTTCTATACTGAAAGTGCTGTCATTGATCTTTCCCAATAAACCTTTTTTTATACGTTGTATATAGGCCAATTTCACCTCTTTAAAGCCCGTTCCAACGTACGTCAGGGGTTCCATTTCCTTATGGGAGATTACAATTCCCTAATTCAGTGTTTCGATAAAGGTCGATATCAGATAAAGTTCACGTTTATCGAACCGCGCCCAAACAAAGATATGCAGAGCCAATAAGGAACCATTATGGGTTGGAGAAGAGAATACCGAAAACTAGCATTACAAAAGCTTATTGAAGTTATTTTACTGTCTACGTATCTTTAACTTAAAAGAACAACATATTCACAACACTTAAAGTCTTTATTTTTTAATTATACAGTTACTTAAATCTAATACATATAATTGTGAGATACTTATAACAGTACACCCTTAGCAGCGTCTTAAATTTTCTTCTTCTTTAAAATACTTGTGAAAGCGCTGAGGTAATATGCATTTAAACTCATCCGTTTCCAACATTATACTACCCAAATTTTCATGCTTTACTACACTATTTTTACATATTGCTAATACGCAGTTTCATCATTTTTGTTTTCAGTATATAACACTCCAAATCGAGTTTTATTTCTTTTACTTGCTTTATTAACGTCTCCAACCTCTTCTTTCGCTCTTCCACACTTACTGCTTTTTCTGCACTTTCTATCTTACATACTACTACTTTCGTCCTGATTCTTGCACACACAATGAGGACTTTTAAACCCTAACACTCAATCATGGTTTCCAACACTACTTCTTATTCCAGCTTTTTTCAAACATAAATAGTCATTCTTCTTCTCAAAAGCGACGCAGAATTCATCAAAACATCATTTTCTCGGGGTCAGAATTTATCTAAAGCATCCCAAGATAAGTCTATTGGAAAAGCTACCCCTTACCCCTAAAGTAGGTGATTTAAGGGGATTTATAGAAACTACCCCCTACCCCTTGACCCATAAAAAATACCCCAAAATAGGTGATTTAAGCGGCTTAGCTTTTTCTATAATTTAAAATGAGTTCTATCAGTACCTACTTTCAGATTTCTATGAATTGTACTTTGATGCAACCTTCCTATTTCCACGAATTGGGATTTTTAAAACTTTAACCCCCCACGACCAGATTCCATGTTTAGGTTTTGACCTAGTTAAATTTAGCCTCAGACACGATTAATGAGCTACCTGACTCTGCAGGGAAGGGGTCACCTGTGTTGGGAAACGGTTGTCTGTATTTGGGGAAACTACCTCACCCTGGCGGTTAGGACCATTGTATGAGCCCACGCATTTTATTACAATTTACTCAATAACCTTGATATTAGCATAGACAACAACCCCATCATTCTTCTTGTTTCGATGACTCGTTTAGAATTGGCGATTTAACACATTGACTCGACTACATTTCGATCGGATGAGGTCGGGTAAGATCGGGATAGCCTGTAGGACATATGGTCTTGACAATTAAATTGCTTGGAGACCTTAAAAATTTCCAACCAGATACTGTAAGTATATACAGCAACCTTGATATACGTTTAGCATAGGCAACAACCCTATTGCTTCCATGAACTGATTCTATTGTTAGAATTGAGCAATGGGAACGCTTATTTACTATTTCCAAGAATTTAACCGTCAAGGAATGCTAAAATTGTTGACCTAGATGGATAGGGTGGGGTATAACCATAGAAATAGTAAGCATCAGAGCGCTTTTACATGAAATAATACACTTAAAATAATAGCATTTTATTGTAAATATTACAAACTTTTCCACTTTACTTGTAACCCCTATCAGCACACACATTTCATAAACCTTTTACTGATATTGTCTTACATAGTTATTGTATAAAGCACAATTACAGGCGGTTTGTGTATGAAAGAAACAAGTTGTTTTCATTTTGGGTAAAGCTGGTTGCTCTTCAATTTCTATGACTGACTGTCTCAACATTTTTCGAATGTAATCGACTTTTTCTCGCCCTTTAACGTATACATCATCTGTTACCGATATTAGGTTCACGAAGTATATGGAAAGAGATGTGTACAGGTATATCCAGATCCCTATTTGATGCAGTGATGATTACTTGATTAACCAGATGTCTTGTTGTTGAAAGACGTGCCAATGAAATGGTGGTTTGAACACAAAATGGGCAGCTTGATTTCCATTGTATATTGTAGGTCTTTGGGTGTAAATAATACATGTTTTGCCCTGTATATGAACTACTGCAATCTTCGTCACTGTAGCGTAACTACTTGTGAGTATTCGCATAACATGTGCACAATTTTGAAAATACAATTTCAGAGAACGCATGTGTGTAGTTTAATTGAACCACACAATTCGACGCATAAGTTTCCCTTTCATGCAAGTGTCAGACACCTATTTATAACTTTAACTAATATCTAATTGATCTTCACGGCACTTTAGGTTTACCGTAACATTATTCATGCACTCTCCTTATATATATCATGCACCAGTTGCATTCGAGGTTAAAACATGGATAAGATCGGACAGGATTGGAACCTTGAAAATTGTTTCTCTGAATTGTAATGTGGCGTGACCTTGAAATTTAAAGCAAATGATGGAGGTAGCTGGTGATATCTACGTCTCTTGAAAAAGAACACCATATCCACAATACTTTATTTTTTAATCATCATATTGTTACTACAGCGGTATGAAGTATCCGGCAGTAAACATCGTTCCAGGAGTGATCTTATTGCTGCTTGCATGACTTTTCCACAACTGAACTACGACTAAACACTATTTTCGAAATGGTTGGATGCACTAAATGTTATGTTTATCGTTTTTCCGACTGCACCCAGACTACTCATGAATATATCCTTTGTATTTAGCATCGTTTTAAATTCCTCAATTCTATTTTCTTCTTCTTTGAAATACTCGTAAAAGCGATAAAAGGTAAAACACATTTAAACTCCTCTGTTTGTAACACTATACGTTCACCATACTTCGTATTGATTAGTGAGACATTAATAACTTTATATTTTTTCGATATCTCTAGGTCGCATGCATTTTTATAGAGTTTGCAATGAGTGCTTTGGTTTAACCCTCCATGTTTAACAACTTACTAACCGACTGATCTCACTGCGACTTATATACCCTTGAAGCATCGGCTTTGTTCTTGATTTCTCAGAATTTAGACGTATTTAGATAACAATCTATTTTTAGAAGTTATAACGGAACAATGGATCGTCTTTGTTCATTTCTCAGAGGCGTGACCTTGAAAATTATAAGCATAGACTTTGAAGCGATGGTTAGAACAATGGATCGCCTTTGTTCTTGATTTCTCAAAATTGAGTTGTATTTAGATAACAATCTATTTTTATAACTCGACCAGAACAATGAATCGCTTTTGTTCTTTTATAAGAGATGTGACCTTGAAAATTGTAAGCATAGACTTTGAACCGTCGGCTTGAACAATGCATCGTCTTTGTTCTTCATTTCCTGGAATTTAGGTGGGGGTAGTTGGATAACAATCTATTTTTATAACTCGACTAGAACAATGAATCGCTTTTCTTCTCTCGTGTGACCTTGAAATGGGGGCGAAACGGTTGCGAAACAGCCATCTGTTTTGGAAAACGGACTCCCTGTTATGGGAAACGGACCCCTGTTTTAGGAAACGTCTACCTGTTTTGGGGAACGGAACCATTAGAGGGCACTTGGGAGGCGTTACCATAGTAAACATTGCTTGATCACCTTGAAGCATGCATAGACAACACCTCAGGGCTTGCGTAGGTTTGTAATAAGTCTCGAACAATGTTTCAATGTAAAAGGATCCTGATATAAAGACTTTAAGGGAAGCTGAATGTATGGCTAGTATACAATATAACGAAGCGATGAAAATACCTATTAGGAAAGATGATGATGTGTTGTGGACCGCATTAAACGAAAAATCAGTTGAATGAAATTGAATGTGAAAAACAAATAATAAATAAAATAGACATGATCCAGCAAAGGTATTACAAAGTGTTAAGTACATCAAACTTCCCATAATAATATGTATATTTACTTAAATCGATTTCTTATCTGTATATAGATGAATATTGTGGTTAATAAATTATAAGTTTTATAAAAAATATTTTACTTGTTAGATGACCTTGAAGGATCAGTCTGAACAATGCATCGTCTTTGTTCTAGAAACTTGATTTCTTAGCATTTCAGAAGCCTAAACAATGAATCGCCTTTGTTCTTTTATCAGAGGTGTGACCTCGCAAATTATAAGCATAGGCCTAGAAGCGTCGTCTTGAACAATGGATTGCCTTTGTTCTTGAAAGTCGATTTCTCAGAATTGAAGTGTATTTAGAAAACAATCTATTTTCAGAAATTATAACGGAACAATGGATCGTCTTTGTTCATTTATCATGTGACTTTGAAAATTGTAAGCATAGGCTTTGAAGCGTTGGTTAGAACAATGGACCGCCTTTGTTCTTGAAAATTGATTTCCAGAATTGAGCCTAAAATGGTTGGGATAGCTGGATAACAATCTATTTTTAGGTATCATGACAGAACAATGAATCGCCTTTGTTCTCTTCTTAGAGGTGTTACCTTGAAATGGGGGGAAACGGTTGCGAAACAGCTAGCTGTTTTGGGAAACGGAGCCCCTGTTTTAGGAAACGGCTACCTGTTTTTAGGAAACGGCTACCTGTTTTGGGGAACGTCTATCTGTATTTGGGGAACCACTTGAGTGCACTGGTGGGCGTGGGCAAAGCAAACTTCCAAGAATTGCTTGATGACCTTGAAACATGCTTAACATAGACAACAATCTGTATGATAATTCAGGGCTGAGGTAGGTGTCAATGAACTTCCTGGAACTGATGGGGGCGTGACCGTGAAAAGAATAAAAATTTGATTTATAATGGACCTTGAGTTCTTGGTGCATCCTCCTCCTCTCAATTGTGTATGACTTTGATAAAGGTTGATCACTTAACCTTGAAATCCTCTTGAAGCGGGGTGTGTGTACGTTAAGAACAATGACAGTGACCATTTCCACGTTACCTTGAAGCGGACAACCTGTACGGGAGCATCACCTTGAAAACCAATCTAGTAACTTATAGTGCCTTTTTCAAACCTAGTTACTTCAATGACCTTCAGGAATATAAATTGATGAGGGCAATTTGTGACCCTGAAAAACCATGTAAATGGATGCTTCGACCTTGAAGCGGGGCGCGCGTACGTGCATGGATGACTTTGAAGATAAGCAATGTAAACGACTTTGAAGCGAGGTGTGTGTACGATAAGAATCTTGGCAATGAGAGTGACCTTGATGTGGGGGCCTGAAGAGACAGTGTTACCAACCTTTCCTGCCACGTGGCCTTGAAGAGGTGACCTTGAAGAGACAGGGTTACCAACCTTTCCTATCATGTGGACTTGAATCGGTGACCTTGAGGAAGCAAGGTTACCAACCTACCACTTGGCCTTCGGTAACCTTGAAGAGACTTAGTAGGGTTATAAACCTTTCCTACAACGTGGCCTTGAATCGATGACCTTGAAAAACTATGTATTTGCACGTAGCGAATGTGATGACTTTGACATTCTGATTTAATTGTTTTTATAAGACTCGAAGCAGGGCAAGTTTAGATATCCTAATGTAAGTGACAAAGTGGCCAAGAAGTTCCATAACTATACTACTATGTAAGTGACAAAGTGGCCCAGAAGTTCCGTAACTATACTACTTGTGTCTATGTGTGTCTGTGAGTCTGCATGTCTGTGTGTCTGTGTGTCTGTGTGTCTGTGTGTCTGTGTGTCTGTGTGTCTGTGTGTCTGTGTGTCTGTGTGTCTGTGTGTCTGTGTGTCTGTGTGTCTGTGTGTCTGTGTCTGTGTGTCTGTGTGTCTGTGTGTCTGTGTGTCTGTGTGTCTGTGTGTCTGTGTGTCTGTGTGTCTGTGTGTCTGTGTGTCTGTGTGTCTGTGTGTCTGTGTGTCTGTGTGTCTGTGTGTCTGTGTGTCTGTGTGTCTGTGTGTCTGTGTGTCTGTGTCTGTGTGTCTGTGTGTCTGTGTGTCTGTGTGTCTGTGTGTCTGTGTGTCTGTGTGTCTGTGTGTCTGTGTGTCTGTGTGTCTGTGTGTTTCTGTGTGTCTGTGTGTCTGTGTGTCTGTGTGTCTGTGTGTCTCTGTGTCGGTGCGTCTGTGTGCCCGTGTGTCTATATGTCTGTGCGTCTGTGTGTCCGTGTGTCTGTGTGCCTGTGTGTGTACGGGTGTCTGTGGGCCTATGTGCCTGTGTGACTGTGTGTCTGTGTATCTATGTGTCTGTGTGTCTGTGTGTCTGTGTGTCTGTGTGTCTGTGTGTCTGTGTGTCTGTGTGTCTGTGTGTCTGTGTGTCTGTGTGTCTGTGTGTCGTGTGTCCGTGTGTCCGTGTGTCCGTGTGTCCGTGTGTCTGTGTGTCTGTGTGTCTGTGTGTCTGTGTGTCTGTGTGTCTGTGTGTCTGTGTGTCTGTGTGTCTGTGTGTCTGTGTGTCTGTGTGTCTGTGTGTCTGTGTGTCTGTGTGTCTGTGTGTCTGTGTGTCTGTGTGTCTGTGTGTCTGTGTGTCTGTGTGTCTTTATTAAATAACCGCTAACTATACAAATAATTTTAAACATCTAGCAACCATAATACGTTACTGTATATAAATTGTGATCCGTAATTCCGGGTAACTTGTGAACCTCCATATTCTGAATTTACGCCAACTAAGTGCAACCAATTTAATTTTAAGAAATTTATAAAACGTGTCTTACCATATTGATGTCAAATCGTAAAAAAAAAACGATTTGACATCAAGATAGTAAGACACGTTTTATAAATTTCTAAAATAAGTTGTTCATAGTTGAAATTCAGAATGTTCAAAGTTGCAATTACACATGGTAATTCACAATAACTAGTGGTTTTGATTTTACCTATTAACGTAGTTAAATTTAAAAGTTACACTATAAATGTACTATTTTAACTCTTGACATTTATTTTATGACGTATAATACTGTTTAAGATTATGTATGTTGTTTATATGTCCCATTTTGTATATAAAGAGAACAAAATTTCTAATGAAGGGAATACCAAGTGATCAATTAATATTCCCGAAATGAAAAATGATCAAAACTGTTAAATCAGTAATACATGTTTCAACTATAAATGCTGTAGTTATTTTTTAACATTACCTCCTGATTATACAAACTGTGATAACCATGAAACCATCACAAATCTAAACGTTACAAATTTATACAGTTCATGAAATTAACTATTAAATATAAAAGTATAATCAAGTTTAAAAATAACATCCGCCATTATTAATATCGAGATAACATGGTTTCTAAATTCTAATGACCAATCTTGTTTTACAAGAGTGTTAATAATATTATGAACACGCTTGTAACAATTTATATACAGTAACGTATTATAGTTGCTAGATGTTTAAAATTATTTGTATAGTTAGCGGTTATTTAATTTTTTATGTAATTGTATTGAAATTTGAGAGTACATGTTGAGACGTTTTTTAAAATTAAGATTTTGATACAGTTTTCTTGGTTTTTGTTAGATAGCCTGAAGATGGTCGATGATTATTAATTAATATTAATTAATTATTACAATAAAATTATTAGTGGAAGGCTTAACGTTTATTGTTTATTATTTTTTAATATTGGTTAAATAAGTATCCTCTATTGAAAAATGGATTTATATACTATTGTCCTTTTCATTTGACAGACTCTTCTGTGTGTCATTAATTGTTGTAAACGTTTAATCAGGCTGTTCTGTAAGTAGCAATAATCTACCAATGTCAGTAATTTTAGCTTCTTGAAGATGATTTTAAATAAATCGAAACGTAGGAGTGTTACTAGAAAATGATTTATTTTAACTGAATGTTTCGAACCATTTTATGCCAAAACAACTCACAACTCACTCTATATATTATATATATATATATATATATATATATATATATATATATATATATATATATATATATATATATATAATATATATATATATATAAAATATAATAATATATATATATATATATATATATATATATATATATATATATATATATATATATATATATATTATATTATGCTATATATACTAGTAAGTTTTAGTTAACATCATTTTAAAAAACGTTAAGATCACGTAGCCTTAAAATCGTTTGTAACTACAATTGTCATTTAAGACGTGTAAAACACATTACAAAAAGTTTCTTTAACTAAATCACGATGCCTCGAGTGCGAAGACACCAAAATCTTCGGTAGTTAAGTGAGTTTGATAGGGGTTGGATTATTGGCTTACGAGAGGCTGGTTTGTCTATGAGAGATATGACCGATAGAACGCAACGGAGTATAAACAATGTGACAGTCTGTATTTTGATGGATAACGTGCTCCACAGTTATCCTGAAGGACTAACTTCACTTTAATTCGTATTAGTCAAGTATACTTGTAATAAGAAGAGAGTTAGGTAATTTTAATAATTATATTAACTACTCTACACCTTTATAAATAATTTAGCAAAATAAAAATGTTACACTTGAGCTATATACATGTTCAAATTTACATTCAATTTATTGAGTAAAGTGATGTTGATAGTAAGAGGAACATATTTTTCCTGTCACTTGAAAATACAATTTTGAATCTAGAAAGGGTGAAAATGGGACACACTAAATAGGATTGCTAAATACTGTGGTAAGGGATGCGAATTGTGATTGGTTAGATTTGAAAAAATAGGAGCCGTGGGAGTGACTACATTAGTGCTGAAGTAATTTCCGGATTATCCGAGGTTGTATTTATTTTAATGATTTAGAAACTAATAAGGGATTCAATTGCTAGAAGTTTAAATTCTTTGTGAGTAGAAGGATTTATGACATTCAACAAATAACCTGTGTAAAAAGGATGGATTTACCATAAAAGGTTATTACATTTTACAAAATTGAAAAAACAACTAGGTCGTGAACAATAGAAACTTATTACGTTTACTACTACTTAGGGCTACAGACAAACATAAAGGTATTAAATATGAAATTACTGAGAAAATGAAATCCTTTAAAAATGGATAAGATAGAGTAAACATGTCATCATGAATAATTAACGAATTCTAACGAAAAATATTATAATTAATAAACCTAAAATAAAGTACTTGTAAAAGTAATCACAAACAGTCTGTGTTCGGGAATAGAACCAAGAGGACCGTACACAAAAAGCGAAAGGTGCAGGACGTCCTCGAAGAACCACAATAGCTGATAATCACCGTCTTAGAGTATTGGCTGTACGAGACCGCTTCTTGTCTACATGTGCGATTGTGGACCAGTGGTTTGTAGAACATGAAAGGGCGATTAGGATGCGAAATGTTCATCGCCGGATAAGAACCTTTGGACTCTGTCCATACCGTCCCCATTTTGTGCTACCACTGACTCCTAGACACCGACGTGATCGTCGAGCAAGAATGGAATTCAATTGTCTTCAATGTTTGGGCATGTATGACGGTCGTGCAAGAGTGAGAAGGCGGTGTGGTAAAAATAAAGATCCCCATTTTTTTTGTGGACAGGCATGTGCATCATACAGTTGGAGTTATGGTATGGGGGGGGGGTAGGCTATTGCCATTGGAAGTGGATCACCTATGGTCTTATTTAGAGGTAACATAACCGCTGCGCGCTACATCCAGGGGATCGTAGAACCCCATACAGTAAATTATGTTGAGACCATACCCAACAACACATTACAACAAGGCAACGCACGACCTCATGTTGCTAGGGCTTCTTTGGCTGATCTTGAGGCCAATCAAGTTGATTTGTTGCCTTCGACACCAAGATCTCGCGATCTTTCACCCATCCAGTACGTCTGGGATATTATGGGAAGAAGATTACTCAATTTACCCCAACCCCACAAACTCTAGTAGCTCTGCATCATGAGTTACAGATAGCATGGGATGAGATACCTCAGGAGGAAATCGATCACCTCATTAGAAGTATTCCGAAACGTGTTAATGAGTGCATAAGACGTCGTGGTGGCGCAACACATTATTAAGTTTTTTGAAAAAGTTAACAGTTCGTTTACTAGTCCAACTCGAATACACTTGTATATAAAATTGTTCAAATATATATATATATATATATATATATATATATATATACAGTGTACCAACCAAGATGCAAAGTTCGATAACTCCTTTGGTTTCATAGATATCAAAAGTTCTCAAACAAAAGTAGAGGAAGTAACAGTGCATTATTTAAAATTATTTTCAACTATACAGGATGTTCCAAAATTCAGATATGAATCTAACTATTTTTTAATTTAATTGAATCATTTTCAAATTCAGAAAGGCCACATTTTTCGATTTTTTGAATGCCGGAGTTGAATACATTATACAGGGTATTTGGAAAGATATGGATTGTTTTGTGTTAGAATTGTACTCATTTCAATGTCCTATAGTACAATACACTCTGTAGAGATAAATTATCTGTTCGCCAGTTGTTTTTCAGAATATTGTCTAATATCGTTACCCACCATTATTCATTTAGCTACTTGGAGTTTGTGTACAGGGTGGATCCAAACTCGGATGTGTCATTTTCTTCCTTAACTCAAATGGAAGACCCTGTATCTTTTACCACTATTAAAGTTCTCTGGTACTCCTCTTTAATTTTTGTCAGATGTTCCCTGTATCTAACGTGAGTAGTTCTCGAGATATTTCCAGATATTTGATGAATTTGATACAAAATCTAGGATTGTGATGTTTATCTGGTCGTCATGGTGTTTGACAGATAAATTTGACAAATTTACTGCTGTTCGAGAAGGATTTGTCCTGCAAATGTGTCGAAACAATACAAATAAATCTATCTAGTGCACCATCTAACTACTTGATAATAATACAAAAACTTCGTGATAATTACTTTCAAACAGCGAATTGCAATGAATATCTCGATAACTACTCACATTAGGTAAAGGGAACCTCTGACAAAAATTACAGAGGAGTACCAGCGGACTTTGATAGTGATAGAAAATAAAGAGTGTTCCATTTGAGTTAAGGAAGAAAATGACATCCGGGTTTTGAGCCACCCTGTATACAAACCCCAAGTAGCTAAATGAATAATGGTGGGTAACGGTACTAGACAATATGCTGAAAAACAACTGGCCAACAGATAATTCATTTCTACAGAGTGTATTGTTCTACAGGGTATTGAAATGAGTAAAAATTTCAACACAAAACAATCCATATCTTTACAAATACCCTGTATAATGTATTCAACCCCGACATTAAAAAAGTCGAAAAAATGTAAGCTCTCTGAATTTGAAATAATATACAGGGGTTCTCATTAAAAAAACATAAGTTAGATTCATATATGAATTTTGGAACATCCTGTATAGTTCAAAATAATTTTAAATAATGCACTGTGACTTCCTCTACCATTTTTGTTTGAGAAGTTTTTTGATATTTATGAAACCAAAGGAGTTATCGAACTTTGCATCTTGGTTGGTACACTCTGTACATATGCAGTTGATTTTTAAGTCGATGCTTTTTTTTAAACTGTGTATAGAACTAATTAAAATAAACAACTTTTTCAAATAACATTTTTTAATTAACTCAAAAATAAAAGAGATATTTCGTTTGAAAGGAATAAGCAGTCAAGTTCTATTTCAAATGAGATGTTCAATGTTGTCACCATTCTGTTCTACACAACGCTGTGCGCGATGTAATCACTGTTCGGTGACAGCGCGTAATAACGAAATTCGTTTGATTTTAATTGTTGCTGCTGCCTGTTCTATGCGTCCAATTAATTCTTCCCGCGTGTTTACCGGTGTTTTAAAAACTAACGCTTTCATGTAACCCTACAGAAAGAAATCGCATGGTATAAGGTCTGGTGAGCGAGGTGGCCACGCAACTGGCCCATTGCGACCAATCCACCTGTTTGGAAAAGTATAATCCAAGAACTCCCGCACTTCTCGTCTAAAATGAGGAGGTGCTCCGTCTTGTAGAAGCCACATGTTTTGCCTTATATCCAATAGCAATTCTTCCAGCGGATTAGGTAGATGATTTTCCAAAAAATTCAGATAATTCACGCCCGTGAAACGATCTGGCAAGATGTGCGCACCAATGAGTATTCCATTTACAATTCCAGCCCAAACACTTACGGAAAATCTTTGTTGAAAACTTGATCTCCGTATAGCATGGGGATTTTCAAATGACCAAACATGAGTATTGCGGAAATTGTTGATTACATTTCTGGTGAATATTGCCTCGTTCACGCACAAAATTTTTCTTGTAAAATTCAAATGGTTGCTTTGTTTTGTAAAAGCCATGCACAGAACTCAACTATACGGGGATGGTCTTGAGGAAGCAGCGCGTGTACACGTTGACCGTGAAATGGCTACAACTGATTTTTCCGCAATGTTTTCCACACCTTTGTTTGCCTTACACCGACCTCACGTGCAATTTCTCTAGTACTTATCGATAGATCTTCCTCAACAATATTCAAAATTTGTTCTTCATTCTGCATATTCACAGGTTGTCTCGGTTTTCCTACATGCTCTCCACGATATTCTCTTAAATAACCAGTATCCCTTGCCCTCTGCACGAGATTTATAAAACTACGGGATATCGGATGCACTCTTAATGGAAAGCGTTCTGCATACAGCCTTGCGGCTGCAGCGGCACTTTGACGACACTCCCCATAAATCAACAGCATGTCCACGAGTTCATTATTTTAATACACTTGAGCCATTCTTTATTTTTCAATAATCACAAACTGACTGAAATCTAACACGCGATTAACTGACAACAAATTGACAAATTGATGCTTGACATAAAAAGTGTAAACAGAAACGAAACAAAATTAACAGCCGTCTTATCACAGAGATTGTTTGCAGTTCCATAACAACCCGAATATGCGTGGTGAGGATATAAACACCGGTAAACACGCGGGAATAATTAATTGGGCGCATAGAACAGGCAGCAGCAACAATTACAGCAAAACGAAAAAATGTTATTTGAAAAAGTTGTTTATTTTAATTAGTTCTATACACGGTTAAAAAAAAAGCATAAACTTAAAAATTACCCTGTATGTATATGTATATATATATATATATATATATATATATATATATATATATATATATATATATATATATATATATATATATATATATATATATATATATATATATATACTGGGTTCCATATTAGACTATACAATTTAAAAACTTTCTAATCAAAGTAAATTAACTTTTAATGGACTAATATGTAGCTTATTCTGTGGGATTTATGACTAAAGTAAATAACAATTCAAGTTTTAAACATCAAGGAGGCGCCTGTCTATAAACAACGACTTAAGTGTTTCTGTCAAATATGCGTTATACGCAAACCATATAATTGCTCCAGTTTAACAATTTTCATTGCATTATGAATTATTCGATTCAAGAGCGTGTGTTTTCTGTGGAAGTCTATATTAGAACTGGTTCATTTGAAGAAGTTCGGCGTGCATTTCGACGGCAGTTTGGAAACAATAATAGGGGCGATGCACCAACACGCTTTACAATTGCGGCGTGGGTTCGTCATTGGCGTGAAAATGACTCTGTGCAAAACATTAAAAAACCTGGACGTCGAAGAACGGTGCGTACGCTTCAAAATATTGAACGAGTGAGAGCTGCCTTTACAAGAAGTCCTAAGAGATCGGCTAATCGGCAATCACTTGCCCTAGGAATATCTAAGGGAAGTCTCCACAGAATTCTGCATAAAGATATAAAATTTCACCCTATAAATATCAAATGGCGAATAACCTCAGTGATCTAGACAAAGGAGCGAGGGTGACATTTTGTGAAGAATTTTTACATCAGCATCGTGGAGAAATTCATAATTTGCTAATGAGCGACGAAGCAAATTTTCATTTGGACGGTGTTGTTAACAAGCAAAACTTTAGATACTGGGGAGTAGAAAATCCTCACGAACTGTTTACCAAAAACCTCCACAGTCCAAAAGTCGTTGTTTGGTGCGGTGTAGCATCATTTGGAATTATCGGTCCTTATTTTTTTGAGGATGAAAATAACCGTTCTGTTACAGTTAATTCCGAACGCTACATAAACATGTTGCAAACGTTTCTTATCCCAGAACTAATTAGACGAGGACTAAATGGCGCCATATTATTCCAGCAAGATGGAGCAACGGCTCAGCCAGAAACACTATGAGAATTTTGCGAGATTTTTGACGGCCGTACAATTTCCCGATTTGAAATTTGAATTGGCCCCGAGATCTCCTGATTTAACGGCCCCGATTTTTTTCTCTGGGGATACCTAAAGCAAAAGTTTTGCAAATCGTCCGCAACAATTCCGGAGCTGAAGGAGCAGATTCGAAATGAAATTGCAGGAATAAATGGAGATTTGCTTCGCCGAGTGATGATAAATTTTGAACTTAGAATTCAAAAATGCATTGAAGTCGAAGGAGGGCATTTGGAAGACATGATCTTTAAAACTTGAATTGTTATTTACTTTAGTCATAAATCCCAAAGAATAAGCTACATATTAGTTCATTAAAAGTTAATTTACTTTGATTAGAAAGTTTATATTCGACTTTTAAATTGTATAGTCTAATAATGGAGAACCCTGTATATATACAGCGTTTCCACGAAAGTTCTTTACAAATGGAATTTTTTGTTATTAATTATTGGACAAAAAAATCTTTTTTGTCAAAAAGTTCTGCTTAGTTCAAAACTACTAAAACACCAAAGAAAACTGTTTTTGACCTAAACCTATACGGGGGAAATCAAAAAGTTTTATTTTACTAAGAATAAACATTATCCATAATAATCAAAATAGTACACAAATATTTAACTAATCAATTTTTATTAACAAAAATAATTATTTTTAAGTAAATGAATTATTCAGAACAATAAATCAGAATTCAATATTGAAAATTAGATTTAAACGTGGTCTTCAACTCTCTTTGGGATCAGTATGATTTTCATGCGTCCTGCAGTAGCTTGGGGAAATAAAAGAATGTTAGTAAATGTCAAGTAAATTGATATCTCACAAATCGGTTATTGAAAACAAAATGCCTACAAAATTAAGTTTAGAAGAAAAAATAGAATTAGTGTTAATTGTTGGTGATAATTACAAAACGTACAGAGAAGCTATAGTGATATTCAATAACAGGCACCCGGAGAATCCTATTTCACATGTATCTGTGAGAAATGTCATTGTTAAATTTAAAATGACTGGGTCTGTTAATAATAACTTCAGGAGAAACCATGTGCGAAGAGTTAATCACGAAGAAAATCAGTTACAAATCATGCAAGCCGTTGTGGAAAAACCAAGAACTTCCTTAAAACAGATTTCGCAAATGTTACCAAATAATGTAGGCAAATTAACAATTTCGAAAATTTTAAGATCTAATAAATTTCATGCTTACAAACCAAAATTTGTTAATACTCTCAAAGATAGGGATTTTATATCTCGATTAAATTTTTGTGCCTGGTTTCAAGGAATGTTAGAAGACGATCCGTTTTTGCAAGAAAATACTTTTCACTGATGAAGCAACGTTCACATCTAACGGAGTTATGTGTTCCCAAAATACTCGTTGGTGGAGTTCTGAAAATCCCAACTTTGTGGTTGAATGCCGTGATCAGTATTCATTCAAGACCAATGTATGGGCTGGCATTTTTAATAATCAAATAATTGGACCTTATTTTTTTCGACATAACCTCACTTCGGAGACATATTACCAATTCCTGAATAATCAAATTTTTGATGTTCTGCATGCAATTCCTTTGCATATTCGATCCACTTTATGGTATCAGCATGACGGGGCCCCATGCCATAGCTCCAGAATTATAAACGAATACCTGGACACATCATTTCAAGGACGCTGGATTGGAAGATATTCTGCAAACCCTTGGCCAGCCAGATCACCCGATTTGACACCCCTCGACTATTTCTTGTGGGGCTATCTCAAAGAAAGGGTATACTCTGAAAGACCTTTTCAAGATATGGACCATTTGGAAAGGATTGTCGCTGAAAAAATGAACCAAATTCCTGCGCAATGATCAGAAATTCAGTGAAGGATTTTGGAAAAAGAGCTGTTCTTTGTATGGAAAAAGATGGAGGACATGTTGAATTCTGAATAATTGATTTACTTTAAACTAATTTTTTTTAATATAAATAGATTAGTTACCTAGTTTTAGTATAATTTTGGTTCTTATGGATAATATGTATTCTTAGTAAAATAAAACTTTTTGATTTCCCCTGTATAGGTTTAGATCGAAAAAGTTTTCTGTTTTAGTAGTTTTGAACTACAGAACTTTTTGACAAATAATTTTTTGTCCAATAATTAATAAAAATTTCATTTGTAAAGAACTTTCGTAGAAACTGCTGTATATATATATATATATATATATATATATATATATATATATATATATATATATATATATATATATATATATATATATATATATATATATATATATATATATATATATAACAGTGCGTTCAATATAATCGGACGCACTAATAACTCTTTGTATTGCGTTTCACAAGAAAGTGTTTAAATAGTTTTTTATTCATTTACAAATACTCTATTAAGTGCTTGGTTTAGATAATTTTTTAAGCTTCCGGTTTGACCGGAAGCGTACAAAATTTTGTTTTTTTAAATAACACTGTATATATATTTTTGCATTTTTGCATTGCTTATTTTTTTCTAAATACATACGTATAAAATTCTTATAGGGTTTTATAAAAAAAATTAGAGAAAAATGCCATCGAAAGTTTTCCAATTTTTTCAACGTACCTATGTATGTTAATCTTTCTCTAAAAAACTAACCAAACCAGTTATCGGCCGTAATATTTCTATTTGTTCCCACAACTGGCTCCACTAATCTCAAAACTACA
This sequence comes from Vesta saturnalis, assembly GCA_036346205.1. Taxonomy (NCBI): domain Eukaryota; kingdom Metazoa; phylum Arthropoda; class Insecta; order Coleoptera; family Lampyridae; genus Vesta; species Vesta saturnalis. The sequence goes on along the minus strand of JARFJB010001497.1, from coordinate 1,078,241 downwards.
TCTTCAGGTTTATTACTTAGCTTGTAGGATCCTTCTGGTTGCGTTCCTAAGTACACTTCTAGGTTATGTGTAAACATATTATATGCACCAACTAGCGCAAAAATCTTGATCCCATATTTCGATGGTTTTTAGGGGATATACTGCCGGAAAGAGCATTTTCCTCGAAAAGTAATCAACTGCTCGTCGATAGTCAAAGAGTCCATTGCTGAATAGTTATTCTGGCAGTTTCTGACTAGCTTGTTACGTGTTTATCGTGAATAACGTGTATTTTCGATAACTTTCGTTACTTTACTTAATGAATGAACTAATGAACTAATTAGTTACATCTAAATATTAATATTTCCTTATTCGTTGGTGGAATGTTTTAATTTCGTACCTCAAAATTATTTTCGCACCTCTACAGTTAAACTAATTTATTTAACGTACACATCTTTTTATTCCTTTAGAGATATAAATTTGGTATTTAAACAATTTGCGCCATCTCTAAGATTTAGGGTCATTTAATAGAGTTTGAAAAGGAATCTTGTTTTTAAAAGACAATTAGATATCTGTAAAATTTATTTATCAAAAATTTGGGTTTAACATTCTTATCTAGTTTGAATAGTTTTGACAGGTTTGCAATATTGCTTTTGTTAGGGCGTTGTTTCTGATCTTTCTTTGCTTAACACGCCATTTTCCGATGGGGAGGTTGATCTTCAAGAAAAATGTTTCCTTCCGTTTATAAGATGTTTAAGCATCGTTTCTTTGGAAAATTTTTAATATAATGTAATGGTTTTTCGTATAAAACTTTACTGACGCTTTATAAGCGGATCTTATTGAAATTCTCAATCTTCATATCCTCGGGCACTTTCGCAAGATTAATTAAATTTATAACATAAGTCTATTGAAGCGAATTCATCGCTATCGGCTCTAAACATCTAAAAAAGAGCGCCTTGATACCGGCGATTACATGGGCGTAGTCATTGGCAGGGCAACTGCTGGAAGATCAAAATAAATTAAATAATTTTTAAATTTTAATAAACAAAAAATTAAATCTAAAATATACATATTTTTCTGTTCTGCATATTTTTTTTGTTATCTGTTATTAGTTTAATTGAAGTATAATTAAAATCTCAAAGTTTTGTTTTCATTTGCCTTTTCTTTTTATCCTAAAATTTTACATTTTGAACGACCATGGACCATGGTTTGCCCCCCTTGTTATAAATCCTGGCTACGCCCTTGCCGGCGAAATAAACAGCTATTCTTTGTTCATATAAGTAACTAGCAAATTGGAATCCACTACAGATCACCTTCGTACATATTCATACTGGAATTCTGGCTCTTAGCTACTGATTAGCTGTCTTGGTTTCACAAAGTAACTACCACCTTCGAAACACGAAGGGCATTTACAGTTTGGTAATTCTCCATCAAAGGTCAGAATTCTTTATTATTCAATATACACAGGACTTGTGTAATGAACAGTGTATTTCTAAAATCCGTACAACATAGTTAGGTTACATTTGGTGTTTAACCTTATTTACTTACTTGCAACAAAATTTATAATTTACAATCCCTGTTATAACATTCTTTTGCTGGAGGCTAAAGGGGTTGAATAATCTAGAGTTTGATTTGTTCAATTTGTAATTAATTTCTGCATACAAAAAGAGGAAAAAAAACACACCTATTATTCACTGGGACGTTGACCTACTTAGTTCACTACCTTCAAACGGTAGTTGCGCGTTGAAGCTCCTGTTTTTAAAATACATTATACAGGGTGGAACAGATATCGAGGTCATATGAATTACAGTCATTGTTTGAAACCGTATATATATTTATATTCAAATTTAGAATTTCTGTAACTTTTCTGTACTTTGTCTTTCATTAATATTAATTATTTGTCATTACGGATAATTTTGTTCAGAGCAAGTTTTGCTGTAATAAAAATTTCTGTACTATTGAATGTCTTGCTGCAATTCTATGCCTTGCACTGAACAGACTATCCAGATATTTCTATTTAATACCACTTCTTAATGGTTTTAATAAAATTAAAGAAACCGAAATCAAAATCATTGGGGATTTAAATTCTATTTTGTGAAACGTAGGCAAGCCGTTTCAAAAATTAAGCACTACTATTTTCATTGTGGATCTATTTTAGATCGCACTTTATGGGTTACCTTCGCCCTTTCGGCTTCGATTTGTAAGTACTTACAACCGTCGGGAGCGGCAAAGTTTTTTTTTTTTACGTTTAGGGTTCGATTAATGAACTGAATATATTTAGTTTTTTTTCTTTGTGGGCATCTGCGACGGCTCACCACTTGCCATCGTCAGGGCTGAATTATAATTATTTTGTTAGTTAAGATTGTTATGTATACTTTGGGGGAAAATTAGCATATTATCATTATTGTTTACGTTCGATATTTCTTCGACAATTACTAATGTGAGTTTAAATTAAATTAAATATACGTTTACTTTTTGGTTGTTTGGGTAAAAGTTTTTTTTCTCTTTTAAATTGTTTCCTTTTTTTGAAAGAGCACTACCTGTTTCAGGTTTTACAGGGCCTCCCCTACTCTACTCCTCTTTTTCCTTTTTCTTTCCTTTTATCCCTTTCCTGAATAAAACCTGTGGCGCCTATCCTTTAGTGGCTATCTAACCACGTCAACAAGAGTGTAGCAAACCTCCAAAACCCACGCATCCAAGTGCTCTGCGGCCAAACGACCGTACGCATGAGTCTAGTCGAGTGCACTTTCAAAAAAAAAAAGAAAATGTTTCCATGCTGGTTAGACATGTAGCAAGCTTCTTAAACAATTTCGGTATTGGGGCCATTTTATCAATAGCTTTTCTGACATCCCGATCTCTGATATCATCAAACCGTAGGCAGCGCATCAGAAACCGAATTCTTTGTTGACTCATCATAACATACATTGCGTCAAACATGCATTCAAAACATTGCAAGTAGCTAGTTGCATATTTAGCATTACCTTTCGGTGCAGGTTTCTTAAAAGTCTTCTGAATACTTCGAAAACGTGAAGTTGATGCTCACACATTTTTACTCCATTTTGTCACCCCATCTTTACCAGTAAAAATTCTGTTGATTCACTTTGTTCACTTTGTACTGAAATTTCGTCATCATTTTCTTGTTCATCAACTTCTAAACCTAAATATCTGGCTCCCATTCATCATCATCCGATAAGTGTCCTAGGAATTCGTCACCACTAAGCTCTTCGTTAAGCCACTGCAAAATTTGTTCATCACTCATTGTTAGACGAATCTACAATGAAAACAATTTACAATAAAAAAAGTAAAAACTAAAAAAAAAAAAATATTTTACAGATATTAGAAAATTGTCACATTAGCGGTCGCACGGAGTACAACAGTAATCTGTTGATTTCTTTGAAAAATCATGAACTTTCAATCGCAAAAAAAATCCGATAAACACCATATTTTGCAATAATTTTTACTGATAGTTTTTAGAAAGGTACTGAAAAATAAGAGCTCGTCAGTGCTACCAATTTTAAGCAGTGAAATATTTTGTAGGGTTGGATTACAATAATAATCCGCGCGACTACCGCAATGTTAAAAAATTGAAACTAAATAGTATTGGTACCACGAACAAGGTGTATCAAATCCTGTAAAACAAAATACTAAATTAAAAATTATTGAATAATTTGCTTTGAGTAAAAATGAAATAATTATGTATAAATTTGTATAAAAACGTCACTAGATATATCACAGATGCTCAATAAGTTAATTTATGTTTTTTTACCGTGACCAGATAGAGGATCGATTCTCAATAAGTAAATTTTATGCATTTTTTGTGACCGTATGAATTTTGACTAAGAGACGTCCAAATTCTTATTTATGCACAATTTTCTTGGAAAAGCATTCCAAAGCTACCTTATTTTATTTTTTTATTTTTTATTGTCTCGTGATCATATGAATGTTAACTGACAAAATGCCAAATGCCAAATAATAATAATTTATGCGCCAATTTTGTTGAAAGAACGTCCCAAAGCTTTGTACTGATGCTCAATAAGTAAATTTACTATGTCCAATAGGTAAACTTACTGCATCTTACGTGACCATATGGATTTTGGCCAAGAAACGTTAAAGTCGTTATTTATTTACCAATTTAATTTAAAAATCGTCCAAAAGCATTGCCTCATTGACCAATAACTCAATTTCATTCATTTTAGTTAACCATGTAGATTTTGCCCAATAGATGTCAAAATCGTTATTTATGCACCAATTGTTTTGCAAAAAACGCACTGATGCCTTGGATTGATACCCAGTGCGTAAATTTTATATACTTTTTGTGACCATATGAATTTTGTCTAAGAGATGACAATCGTTATTTATGCAACAATTTTGTTAAAAAATGTTCCAGGCATTGTATCAATTCCTAATAAGTAAGTTTAATGCATTTTCCGTTTCGACAAGAGATGTCAAGATCGTTATTTATGCACCAATATCTTTAGAAGCACTTCTGAAGGCACAATAAGTGAATTTGATGTATTTTCTGTGACAATGTAGATTTTGGCCAAGAAATGTGAATGTCGTTAAGATGTGAAAATTATCATTTATAAACCAATTTTGTTTTCCAAAGTTCCAAAGCATTGTATCGATGTCCAATTTATTACATTTTCGTTAAATAAATTATGACCAAGAAATGACAAACTCGTTATTTATGCTCCAATTTCATTGGAAAACTCCTCAGAGCACTAGTTTTGTTAGAAAAGCATCCCATAGATGTCAAATAATTAAATTTGTTGCATTTTCTGCAACCATATGCATTTTGACTAAGAGAAATCGTTATATATATATATATATATATATATATATATATATATATATATATATATATATATATATATATATATATATATAGTATACTAGTTTTATTTGGCATCCAACAGTGTGGCATGATTGCCGTCTAATCTAGTTTAAAGCATTTTCCTTAATAACATCGATTTGGACCAAAATATGGCAAAATCTTCATTTATGTACCAATTTTTCTGGAAAGTCTCAAAGAATTGCATCTGTGCCCAATAAGCAAATTTAATGTATTTTCCGTGACCGCATGAATTTTGGTCAACATGAGTAAAAATCGCTATTTATGCACCAAAGCATTGCATCGTTGCACAATAAGTAAATTTGAAGCATTTATCTTGACCACGTAGATTTTTACCAAAAGTCAAAATTGGTATATCCGCACGAAATTCATTGAATAAAACAAATTTTATCAATTGTTCAGCATCGCTTCTTGTTTCTTCCCTTAATCATGAAATATTACTTCCCTAAAATGCATAAGATTTAATTGCGTTACTGTTCTAGATCTTTAATAATATATATATATATATATATATATATATATATATATATATATATATATATATATATATACCAGTTTTATTTGGCATCCAACAGTGTTGCATGATTGCCGTCTAAGCTAGTTTAAAGCAGTTTCCTTAATAACATCGATTTGGACCAAAATATGACAAAATCTTCATTTATGCACCAATTTTTCTGGAAAGTCTCAAAGAATTGCATCTGTGCCTAATAAGTAAATTTAATGTATTTTCCGTAACCGTATGAATTTTGGTCAACATGAGTAAGAATCGCTATTTATGCACCAAAGAATTGCATCGTTGCACAATAAGTAAATTTGAAGCATTTATCTTGACCACGTAGATTTTTACCAAAAGTCAAAATTGGTATATCCGCACGAAATTCATTGAATAAAACAAATGTTATCAATTGTTCAGCATCGCTTCTTGTTTCTTCCCTTAATCATGAAATATTACTTCCTAAAATACATAAGATTTAATTGGGTTATTGTTCTAGATCTTTAATAATATACAAAGTACGGCAACTATCAGCAGTAACATATTAAGTGTGCAGTGACTTACCGATACTACTGGCTAACCGGATAAATGAGCGCTTATTTCGACGAAAATTGGCACGACTGCGAGACAGGACTGCAAATTTTCTCAAACAACAAACTCGAATGCATCCTTAACCAGTATTATCGAAGCAAAGGAACTATGTACGAAATATATTTTACTCGACTATTGCACAAGTTTCATTATATACCATATCGGACCACCTTCGCTACGAATACTCGGTTCACTGGTTTACATAATCAGTATGCAGTACAAATCTCTACTTCTACACGGCTTCTAAACTCTGGAATGATCTCCTAGTTCCTGTTTTCCTTTCACTTATGATATGAATTAAATAGCCGTTCAGAGGCATCTCCTGATATGCATCCTCTTATGCGTTCGTGAGTGGTTTTAATTTATTAATCTTGTCTCTCGAGCAATTTCAGTTTGTAATTACCTAGTTATGAAACATGTAGTTATCTGCGCCATTTGTTAACACGATGACGATAAGTTTCAAGTAAAACTTATCGGCTAATTGAAATGTCAAGCTAATTACTCTGCAGCATTTTATCTCTTAAAAATATTTTTAACTTAAAGTGGCAAAGTTCAAAGATATGACTTAGTTTGGATTTGATAACTTAGAAACGATTTCGACTGCTTAGAATGGAATTTTATTGGTACGTTAATTACACAATGACCTGATTAGGTTTCACTTAATTACGTCAGAAGGAAAAAAAATATTAAATAACCTAAAACGTTTTGCATCTTTACAAATGAAGTTTAGTTCTCTTGTCAATCTATATTTTACTCTGCACTTGCAGGATGACCTTTTAAATCAACTTAGTACAAAAGCACTTCTATTGCACTATTATGTTTTTCATTATGTTTTCACACCAAAAATCATGCAAAAACTGTTTGTTTTTTGAATGATTGGCAAAACAAACATACGTAAGTCACATTGAACGTTTATCACTTTTATAAAATTACATTAACATTTAGTTGCTTCACTAGGATGATCGATAGTCGTTTATTATTATGTTTGCTTCCTTTAGCATAGAAGTTGAAAGAAATTATTCTAACCACAAATTGAAATTCCTAACTTTTACTTTTACACTTTTTACTAAAAACCTAGGTTTCATTCTTGATGCAGATAAGCCATTTCCTTAGCGCAAACGTGTTTTAATCTTTCAATCCGATTGCAAAATCTAGTACCTTTTTAAATAATTCACTTACCTATTGAAGGCAAATTTTGTTTAAGAATTCTACAATTTATTCACTGAAATTTGCTTGGAGTATGTAAAATACCCTCATGTTGCATAATGTATTTAAATATTTATCCTGGAGTCCAAATTTTTTTTTGTAAAGTTTCACATGTGTTTTAATTATTCCTTACAAATACCAAATTAAGTGCGATATAACTTTAGATATTTTGGTAAACAAAAGCAAACAACTTTGAATAGATTTCTGAAAATGTTACAGATTAGTAATTTCCTGTCGTTAAGTAGTGGACGAGGTAATCAATGAAGTACCTACAAATGAAATTTAACCAATTATATTTTCATTATATATATATATATATATATATATATATATATATATATATATATATATATATATATATAAACAAATTTTACCATAATAATATGTTTCTTTTAGCTAGTCAATATTTACAAGAGAACATGACACTGATAACGATTTCGAAATATCGGGCAGATTATCTTAATTTTCATTGGCCTTCATAAGCAATTCGATGTTCACATTTATCGGAACTTTATTCCTTATTATGATAGGTATTATAAGAATAATTGAAAAAAAATATATCTGTATAACACTAATTAAAATTTTTTATAACGTAACATGAAAATAATAGTAACTAGATATTTGATTAGGTATATTTCAACATAACCTAGGTAACCCTTAGGACAAGTATACTTAAAGAACCGTTAGGCACAGGAATGTTTTCCTCAAAGTGAAATAATGACGGTGATTAGGTAATTAACACGTACAGTGCCGCAATGGAAATAACACACAAACGACCCGAATGCCCACCAGCATTTTTATTGAATTTCGATTGCTTTTATGATAATTGTTCACATTTTGTTATGAAAACATAATTGAAAAAACTATTGTTAAAAACACAATTTATTTTGTCGGACAGCGTTTGTCCCCGCAGAAGTGGCTCACACTAGTCCAGGAGCCGTGGGAACATGCGCAGTAGACGTTTTCCTGTCTAGACGTGCATTCTACGTAGAGTAACAGTGCTAACGGCATGGTAATGTGACTTGTTATTTACACTAGTAATAGTGTCGTAGTTGTGTTTGTTGCCGTTCCTATGTAATCTATAAACTATTCGGTTATAAGGTGATTTGTGCATTCTACATAAAGCAGCAGTGTTATTGTCTACAAATTGCTTGGCAAATATAAGTTGCAAAATGGCAAATTACGAGAAAGGATTAGAAAAACTGAACAAGTTGTGGGAAGAAGTTTTGTCCGCTGACGAATCCGATTTTTCACCTGATGTTAGTGAGTAGAACCTCAGATAGCTCTAGTTCAGAGCCCGATATTCCAGTAATGCCCAAGAAAAGAGCTAAAATTTCAAAATTATACGGTACCAAAAAACACGGAGCATGCTTTTCAAAGGCAAGACTCCACAAGCCAAAAAGATTGCATGAACCACAGCCATCTACCTCAGCTTGTAGAAACACTAGTGAAACAATTGATGACTCGACAACTTTTCCGAAAGGTAGTGGCGTATCCAGCTTTGCACAAAATATTGACGAGATAATTGAGGAAGTAATTGCGCAAAACATCGACTATGAAGATGATGAAAATGAAATTATCGGTGAACAAGATGTGATGATGAATGAAATAACATGGGGAGAAATGACTGGTAGTAACTTGAAAAATATTACTTTTACTCTAGATGGTACAGGAATTCATCCGAAATTTATGACAATTATCAAAAACACCATATGATTTTTATAAAATGCTAATCACCGACGAAATATTTCAACTTTTGTCGACGAGACCAATCGCTATGCAGAGCAGGAAGAAACACACAAGGTGCATCGATGCGATCACGGATTCACACCTGAAACAAACCAACCAGGACGAGATGGAAACATTTTTAGGCTGCCTTATGTGGCTAGGTTTATTGCAAATGCCATCACTACGTTCTTATTGGACGAAGAGTTTTTTATATGAGAACTCACTAAAAAGCTTTATGTCAAATTTTATTAAGAACTTGGCATTTTGCAGACAACGAAAATGCTAATCCCAACGATAGATTGTATAACATTTCTCCATTGCTGGAAAAGCTAAAGAAGTCTTTTCAAGCTCCAATAACCCCAGGTGAATTCATATGTATTGACGAAACACTTGTCCCTTTCAAGGGCAAATTGAAATTTAAACAGTATATTTCGAACAAGAGATTCAAATTTGGCATAAAACTCTTCAAATTATGTTTAGAAAATGGTTACCTATATGATTTCAAAGTCTACTGCGGTCAGGAGAAAGACATGACTGAAGAGTGTACAGTTCCATCTACAGTCGTGCTGAGTTTGGCACAAAATTTATTGAATAGTGGGCGAACAGTGGTTGTGGATAACTATTATACATCAGTCGAACTAGCCCACAAATTACTTCAAGCTAATCACATATCATTGGAACTCTCCGTTCTAATCGTAAAATAATCCAAAAAGTTGTTCAAGAAAACTGAAACGAGGAGAAATAATAGCACAAGAAAGCAATACAGGTATTGTAGAGGAAAAATGGAAAGATAAGAGAGACATACTGATGCTAAATACAAAACACGCTTCAGAAATGGTGACAATTCAAAAAGATCTGTCGAGATTCAAAGCCAAGAACTATTTTGGAATATAATAAACATAAGGGATACATCGATATTTCAGGTAAACATTTGACTTTTATATTATTTTTCGATAATAATTTCGAACACTTTTAGATCAGATGAAATCTTACAACTCATCCCTCCTCGAGGTGTTAAATGGTATCGCAAACTTGCAACCGAACTCGTGATTGGGGCTGGAATTGTAAATGCATATCTGATTCACCAGAAAGTCACAAATGATAAAATGACAATAACACAATTTCGTGAAGAAGTAATAAAAGGTAATCTAGCATATCAGTATTTTGAATGTCTGAAAATATATTTTCAGGTCTCTTGAAGCGTAACACAGAATTGAATATGAATAAACCAGACGATGATACGAATACAAATCATATACTGTCTGACACGGGAAAAAGACGATCATGTTCCTTATGTTACTCCAAAATTGCTGAAGATTCCGGCAGAAAAGTAGCTAAAATAAGACTCCGAAAACGAAACTTTCATGCGGCAAATGTTCTAAATATTACTGTTTATCGTGTTTCTTTGAAACCCATTCAGCCAAGGTGCAATAAAAATTTAACCCTTTATATTCGTGTTTTAGTTCGCTTGATCAAAAGTTGATATAAAAAAAAAATGGTCAGCACTTAACCCAACTATGTAACAATATTGCTGAATGCATTTTTCAACGTTCTATGCAAGTTTTAATGCGATTCATCGCATATACGCTATCTGACGCGGGTAATACTAACATTGGAACTGAGGGACAAGGTTTGTACCCCACGGGCACAATGACTGGAAAAATTGATCTCGAATGGGGGACAGCATTTGTCCCCCACGGCACTGTACGTGTTAAGGATTATGTTGGAAGCGGTATTAACCTTATTATTTTATTTTTTCAGGTATTGAGAAACCCAAAACGTTAATATATTTTCTGAATTTGTAATCGTGATACACAGTGTTAATTAAATTCACAAAATCAAACATATAAAAAGATTTAGATTTGTTTTAGTTTATATTTACCTTCATGCATTAATTAAGTATTTACGTCACACACGAATAAGCAATGTTATTGAAATTAAAATTATGTTTCTATAATTGTACTAGGATTAAACATAGGTACAGCCTAGTACTATTTTCTTACAGGTAACTGAAAAGATTCGTTTTAGTGTAATATTGACGAAAAAAAACTTATTTGTTGTGCAGGATTTGCACAAACTCATAATACAAATTTTATGATGCACTCAAAAGTATTTTAAAAGTCGCGTGACTAAAACTATGGATCATGTGGTGTACCCTGTTGATGTCTGCATATACAGGTTTTTTTTACAAAATGTGATTTTAATAACCGTACAGTGGTGAATTTAAATTATGTATTCTACGTGAATATGTAGTGGTTAAAAGATAAACAAACTATGTTCATATATCTTTCATAGTAGATAAAGGTTTTTACACTTATATGTCAATAAGAATTGGTTTACATAGTAGAATTTGCCAGATACACATTTTTATAGGAATATTGCGATTCACGACCGTGTTATGGTTTTAGCAATTTCATACTCGTCTTGAAGTGTGTGGAATACGATTAAGTTGTACTAGTTAACTAACTGTTTACATAGACTTCCTCTTGGATATTGTATTATCTTTGCTAATGGATTAAAATCGACCCTTAAATAGTTGTCTCAATAAAATTATATTATTTGAAATTTTCCGGGGAGATTTGTTTATCGCAACCACATGACCAATATTTTTCTCAACCAGTTTGGTCTATATATAAAGGAATACAATGTGGTAAGCGCGAAATGGTGCGCAATACCAAAAGCAATTTAGTTTTTGTCCATCACAATATAACCTTACTTCGTGGCTAGATGATCTACGTACTTGAAAATCAATACAAGCTGTATACCAAGTTTCAAAACTATACGACGTTCTTAGACCGAGCTGACGTGAGTACGAAAAACGAAGTCTTCCATGCTAGAAACAGTCTTGACAATACTATAAATTCTCGCAATGTTTTTGCGAAAACTATTATCCACCCCATTGACGCCATACTTTTTTACGTTTTCTCAACGAAATTAATGCACAAGTTTGATATATCTGTGTTCAAATGCAGGTAGTCGCCGCAAATTTAGTTTGCATATGTACTTAAATAGCCAAAATAACTAACTAAAATAACGATGATTATAAGTTTATTTTTTATTTTATTTTATACGTTCTACATACATAAAGACAAATTTTGCATCGATTGGGGCTTGAACCTTGATGTCGCAGTTGGTTACCGCGGTACTCTAGCAAAGTACAGGTCGTAGGTTCGAATCCTACTCTAGGAAAACTTTTTATTTATGTATGAAAATGTAAACTTTCACCATTAACACTCATAATAAAATACTTATCTTTTTGGGATTTTTTAATGGTGTACTTTAAATTATACAATCTAAACGTTTCGATAACACTCACAGTTATCTTCGTCAGTAGTAATGTTTGTTAAAAATTGTTAAAGATGTAGTAAACAATTTTGTCAAATTTGAAAAATTAAAACATAAACATAAGCCTGCTATTAGTATAACAGTTTGGGAAACATAAAGCCAACTATAAAATTTTTAGTAGAGAATAACTAGGCCATAAAATTTGGCTGGCAAATTTCATTGTTAGCTTTCGTCGTAGAGAGTGTTCTGGTTTGTCATCTTTGAGGCAGTTTAATAATATTTTATGACCTAGTTATTCTTTACTAAAATTTTATAGTTGGCTTTATCAAACTGTTATACTAATAGCAGGCTTATGTTTATGTTTTAATTTTCAAATTTGACAAAATTGTTTATACATCTTTAACAATTTTTAACAAACATTACTACTAACGAAGATAACTGTAAGTGTTATCGAAACGTTTAGATTGTATAATTTAAAGTACACCATTAAAAAATCCCAAAAAGATAAGTATTTTATTTTTTATTTATGTATTTAATAAAATTAACAATAATTTTTAATAAAATAACGATGTTCACATCTCACAGCTAAAGTGCACATGGTCGCGAAAAATGCATTAAATTTACTTATTGGACATCGAGCAATGCTTTGGGACTTCTCCCAAAGAAATTGGTGCACTAAAAACGAGTGTGATATCTATTGGCCAAAATATGAGAGGTCACACAAAATGCATAAAATTTACTTACTGGATATCGATGAAACTTTTGACCTAGGGTGCATAAATAACGATTTTGGTATTTACTGGGGAATATATAAACGAGGTAATGCATTTAGCCACACAAGGTTTTCTGATTTTGTGTTGGTTTTGTGTAGAAGCTAATTCAAAGCACCATATCTTGACACCTTAAACCACTCGTCATTAATTATAAAGACGAATAAGAGGCCGCTGGTATTAGAAATTTCTTAAGAAATAATTGTATGGAAGCTAATATAAAATAATTAAATTCATTGAGAGATCAAAAATTACGTATTATCATGCACTAAATAACGATAAATCGTGTTTGCTGCGTTATATGTATGCGTACATATAAATAAAGTAACGATAGCTAAATCAATTACCTGATCCCTCAATTTTTATGTATCTCATAGCCTAAAACCGTTACAAATACCGGTTAAATACTTTAATATCCAAAGTTTGCCCTACAAAGAAAACAAAGAATTACGCTTCAACTATAAATATTCGTGAGGTCAACAAACTGGTCTCCCCCACCTACATATATAAATTTTCTTATATATTGGCGCCTAACTGTCGCACACACACACACACGCACACGCACACGCACACGCACACGCACACGCACACACACACCACACACACACACACACACACACACCACACGCACACGACACACACACACCACACCACCACACACACACACACACCACACACACACACGCACGCACACGCACACCGCACGCACACGCACGCGCACGACCACGACACTGCACACACACGACACGCACACCACACACACACGCACACGACACGCACACGACACACGCACACACACAGATACTACACACACACACACAGACACACACACACAACAACACATCACATCAACTATACACATCAAACAATACATACTAACACATACAACACACATAACACAACATAACAACACATTTCACACACACACTACACACACACACACATACAATGATATACAAACAGGTGTCTTAAACTCTTCAACAAAATAAAATTTTTTTCGAAAATCTTCATAACGGTTTATTAAAATAATTCAAAATTTTAGGTGGTATTTGTAATAAAGGTCTTTCATAATTACAAGTTTATTTCGATAGATTATGTAACCCAGTGGCGGAGAAGCAGAGTTGTCATTAGTTTTTTTTAAAAAACCTGTGGACCACTGACGTTTCTCCTTATTTAGAGAAAATTTTTTAATTGCGTTATCATTTTTTAGTAATTTGGTGAAAATGGTTTCTTTGATAAAATGTACCAATTGCGAGTTATTTGCTATTTTGTGCGAAGCTATATACGCATTTATTAAGTTGAGCAAATGAAACTCAATTTTTTTTATTTTACCAAACCCAATTTTCAACGCTTTCCAGACAACCGAAAAAAATAGATTTTAAGCAATTCCCTTTGTTAACGGGTTAATATTATTTACTAACAATAAAATAATGCACAATCTGCAACAGCTGTTCACACTAATATCCTTGAACCTCAATGCACTTTTGACATATAATTAGATTATTAACGTGTGATTCTGACAACAATAGCGAGAACGCTAACGATAACGATAACATAACGATAACGATAACGATAACGATAACGATAACGATAACGATAACGATAACGATAACGATAACGATAACGATAACGGTAACGATAACGATAACGATAACGATAACGATAACGATAACGATAACGATAACGATAACGATAACGATAACGATAACGACGATAACGATAACGACGATAACGATAACGATAACGATAACGATAACGATAACGATAACGATAACGATAACGATAACGATAACGATAACGATAACGATAACGATAACGATAACGATAACGATAACGATAACCATAACGATAACGAAAACGAAACGATAACGATAACGATAACGATAACGATAACGATAACGACAATGACGATAACGATAACGATAACGATAACGATAACGATAACGATAACGATAACGATAACGATAACGATAACGATAACGATAACGATAACGATAACGATAACGATAACGATAACGATAACGATAACGATAACGATAACGATAACGATAACGATAACGATAACGATAACGATAACGATAACGATAACGATAACGATAACGATAACGATAACGATAACGATAACGATAACGATAACGATAACGATAACGATAACGATAACGATAACGATAACGATAACGATAACGATAACGATAACGATAACGATAACGATAACGATAACGATAACGATAACGATAACGATAACGATAACGATAACGATAACGATAACGATAACGATAACGATAACGATAACGATAACGATAACGATAACGATAACGATAACGATAACGATAACGATAACGATAACGATAACGATAACGATAACGATAACGATAACGATAACGATAACGATAACGATAACGATAACGATAACGGCAAAGATAACAATAACGATAACGATAACGATAACGATAGCGATAACGATAACGAAAAAGATAACGATAACGATAACGATAACGATAACGATAACGATAACGATAACGATAACGATAACGATAACGATAACGATAACGATAACGATAACGATAACAATAGTGATAGCGATAACGATAACGACTACGACGACAACGACAACGACAACGACAACGACAACGACAACGACAACAACGACAACGATAACGACAACGACAACGACAACGACAACCACAACGACAACGACAACGACAACGACAACCACAACGACAACGAATGGTGAATGGTGCTCCACCGCACTATGGAAGGCAAATGTGTGAGTGGCTTGATGAAAATTATAACGGAAGATGAATCGGTCGGTTGCCATCAAAATCTGATTTAAAAATAAAATTACCTTGCGAAGGAACAATCAGGTGGCCACCACGATCACCTGATTAAAATCCTTTGGATTATTTTATATGGGATATATAGAGAAGAAATTTGTAATACCACCGTGCAAACACGGAAAGAATCACAGCAGTGAATAGAAGGAAACTGTGATATACTAGGACAGAGTAATGTCACAATACAATTACATATTAATGATCTAATTAGAAGATGTCAAAAGTTCATTGAAAGATATCAGTTTGAACAGCTGTAGTAAATTGTGCATTGTTTCATTGTGGTTAAATGATATTAAGCCGTTAACGAAGGGAATTCCTCAAAATGTATTTTTTATCGGTTGCTTCGAAAAGGTTGAAAATTTGAATTTGGTAAAATAAAAAATTGAGTTTAAATTGTTTCATTCGCACAAAATAGCAAATAACTCGAAACTGGTACATTTTATCAAAAAACTACCTTTATACCAAATTACTTAAAAATGACCACACCATTCAACCATTTTCTCTAAATGAGAAAAAAGGTCAGTGGCGTACAAGCTTCATTTAGAAAAAGGTAGTGACAACCCTGTTTCTCCGCCACTGGCTTACATAAGCTATCGAAATAAACTTAAAGTAATGGAACACCCTTATTAGAAATACCACCTAAAATTATTTTAATAAACCGTAATGAAGATATTTAAAAAAAATTTTATTTTTATGGAAAGTTTAAGACCCTTGTATCTTGAAAACGAAGCCTTCAAAGAATATTGTTTATATGGCAAACTATTGTTACTTTTCAATAAGAAATCCGCTCCTGAAGTAAGGCGTATTAAAGTGAAATCACCGAAATAGTATATATATATATATATATATATATATATATATATATATATATATATATATATTATATATATATATATATATATATATATATATATATATATATATATATATATATATATATCAGGTCCGAAACGCTTCGTTTAAGACCTACAGGGTGTGAAATAATTTTATTTTCCTCGGTTTTATGGCGATATTTTGCGAAAAAATTTGAATATGGTCCAAAGTAACGTTTGTTTGCATTTTTATTTTAACTTTGAATTTAAGAACGAAAATGAAGAAATAAATAATAAAACTAAAAAAATAAATGTTACAACATGATGACCATTTGCTTCGATACATAATCTCACTCGTTTTGATAATGAGCGGCGAATCCCTGTGGTATGCTAAAGGTTAATTGGCCTTAACTTTTTTACCACCCGGTATATTGACGTTCTGTTTGAATTAGTTTGTTCCCTTTCCAGTTCTAAGCAAAAAAGGTATACTTGGTCGATGCCTCTCAGATCAACCGAGGAAAATAAAAGTTTTTCACACCCTGTAGGTCCTAAACGGAACGTTTCCAGACTTGGGTTTATATGAACTTTTTTTCTTATTTTTGGGTCTAAAATCACTACGCAAGGTGTGTCCGTAGAGTTTCTGGACACCCCGTATATATATATATATATATATATATATATATATATATATATATATATATATATATATATATAAACAGGATCACAAAAATATCCCATCCATCATTAAGACAAAAAAACTTAGATTTACTGTTTATATTACTAAAAGATAATTCGTATTCTGAATCTATGTTAAAGAAACTGCTATACTCTACTTCTAACATTGAAGACCAAGACAATATCAGCAATAATAGTCTTCTTTTACGTAATAATGAACCATTGGATGACGAAGAGGTGGAAACTGAAATAAAAAAGTACAGTTCAATATCTTACATTAGTACTCTTACTCCTAAAATTAATAAAATTCTCAAACTAGATAAGAACATCATCATAACCCCTAAAAACATTAAAAGAGTTAACAATCTATTCAGTCAGCTTAAAGATAAGACCACCATTTTAGATAAAACAAATGTTATATATAAGATCCTTTGTAGTAATTGTAACCAATCATATATCGGCATGACTTCGAGGAATCTTAGATATAGACTTACATCACACCGCAGTGACATGAGTCAGAAAAGATGCTTGTGCTTTGTCACAACACGTACATTCCACTAGACACAGCCCTGATTTCGACAAAGTGCAAGTCTTGACCTCTGAATCAAATTTATTCAAAAGAAAGTTTTTAGAAATGGCCCATATACGCTGTACAGACTATGTAATGAATAAGAGAAGTGACACTCAAAATTTAAACATAATTTATTCTAACATACTTTATCTAGATAAACACAGAAATCATAGGATGAACTATTAACGGATTAACCCTTAGTGGCAGAAGGGGATTTATTTTGTGTGGATTTTACCATTTTGTTTAGTGTAGAAGAGTTATCACGAATAACTAACTCTATTTGGTATTGATCTCCAGAATGTCCCACATAGAAGTAAGAGTCCTATGTAATAATAGACATTCAAATAATCTTAAATAATCCTATTCATAACACTTTTACACTTACCACACAATCACATTCAACATGTTAATCTACTTATACATTGATTTCATAACAATTTTCTTTGTTTTTCCTATAACTATGACAATAATTAAAATTTTTTTTGTCAAAGTCAAAAAATTGATTTTGACATCTAATTCAAATTTAAATTGAAATATCTTCTTTCAATGCTGCTTCAATGTTTTTAACTGTATCCACGATCGTAAGTTACTATCTCATTTTAATTTATATGTATTATTAACGCATAACTTCTTGTAGATTGGTTGACAAAGGTAATAAATTTACCGAAAGCTTCCCTTTGAACAAAGGATCTTTTCTTTATTTTAAACTAGCCCCACAACCTTGGCTGCTACCCACTAAATTTTTCTTATTGTTCTTTAACTTAATCAGCCACGATTAACAACCTTTAATATATATATATATATATATATATATATATATATATATATATATATATATATATATATATATATATATATATATATATATATAATACATATAAGCTTAATCACGGCCGACGCCACGGGGTTCTACTACGGCGGAGGGGCATATAATCGTTAATTTCTAATACAGTGATATTATTTAAATCAATATGAGCAGCATATTAAAAACAAAACAAAACAAAACAAAAACAGCAGCATATTTAAATATACAGCGTGCTCCAAAAAAAGTGGCATACCAAAGTTATGTTTTTTTAAATGACAGACCCCGTATACTATTGCATGTTCGAATTTAACATAAGAAAAGTAGCACTTTCATAAGGGTTCGATATACCTACATACAGAGTGTTTCAAGTTATATCAATTTTAGGAGAAATTAAATATCTCCTAATAAAATTAACTCCAACAAACTTACTCTTAGCTTTAACTGATTTTTTTCAGTTAAATTAGTAGAACATTCATACGGAAATATTCGGCTTATTTGAATGGAACACCATGCATTTTATACGCTTATCGTTTAGCTTAATTAATTACCTCTCTACTTCTATAAGGGTTTCCTACACGTAACCCCCCAAATTTTCAACTTATTTAATAATTTATGGAATTTGTCTGTTCCTGCATCATTTGAAGATTGAAATATACTCCCAAAATACCTACTCTTAATGATTTTTGGCTAATGTAACACATATTGATAGTAATTTTAATTTAAACGTTTATATAGTTATTTCTACACTATGTAAAACTGATCAGCTTCAATTTAAAAAAATAAGGTGAAACGTTAAGAAATCTATAGCGATTATTAGTTAAATCTACACAATGCAACAGTTTCACAGAGTAAGGACAGAATACATGTACACAATGGAAACTAAAATGTTATTTATGTGGTGTGATAATTTGCTCAAAAAATTACAATAAATGTCAGATATGATGTCCATCTTCTTGAATACACATTGTTACTATTTCTTCCAACAAAGATTTTACGTTTTGCAACGTATCAGGGGTGACCGTGTCAAAACAATTTCTGATTCTAGATCTAGGTGGCTATTGCAAATGGTCCATCTCTCCCAATCCACTTATCAGGAAACTTCCTGTTTAAATATTCTCTAAGAGCACGTGAGAAATGTGCTGGTGCTCCATTTAATTGAAATTACACATTTTGTCTAATATTTAAAGGAATACTTCCTAAATGTTCCCAAAAGTTTCTCTTTCAAAATCTAACGAATTTTTTACCATTTAGATCGCCATTCAAAAAACACGGGCCAATAACATGACTGCCAACAATTCCACCATACGCATTAACACTCCATCGATTTTCACGATCAACAGTATTAAATAAACAAAATAGCAATCGTTAGTGATCGTCTCCAGCTTCTAATTTATGAATGAATGAGGGTTTAAATGGTATAATTTTATTTTGTTTAAGAATTCTTTATATGTGCGATTTACTTATTGATAATTCAGTAGACCACTTTCTCAATTTCTCATTTTTTATTCAGATCTTGCAGACTTCAAGTTTCTGTGAACTTTTTCACAAGTTTTTTACTCCATTGACAGAAATTGCCACCATTGGAAATCGATCGTGAAATGTAATAACATGAGAATAAGATGCTTCCTCAAGTACGCATAACATTGTGAGTGCGCTGTTCGATAGTCAACATTAACTACAGAACAAGTAAAATCTAAAAAACAAGTAATTTGCAAATTACTGAGATAAGTGATCAATCTAGAACAAATACTTCAAGTTTTGAAGTTTATCTAAGATAATGACAGTCAATTGTTTGCTTTACTACGATGCGATTGTTCGTTTATATAATACAAAGAAAAAACTTAATTTAATGAAAGTGAGCTGATATGAAATTTTGCAAGCTTTATTTTCTGAACAACTTTTCGTAGTGACACTTTGGCGTACTTTTTCTCAATATTGACAAATAACGGATTTTTGTTTAATTGTAAAGGCCTACTTGATTTTAACGAATCGAAGGTAAACTAAAAATAAGTTTTAGACGAACCAAAATATGAAATTCTAATTCAAAAATTTTTGGACCATAACATGTTGTGAACTCAATCCGGGGACACACTGTATGAATGAAAATTTTATATGCATAAAAGTATTCTCCCGAATGGGACTTCAATCCATGTCCTCTCATTTACTAAACGAGCGCTTTACCAAATGAACTACAGGGGACTAGTCAATGAGATGACAGGAGTTCGAATCCCATTCGGGGAACCCTATATATCTATAAAATTTTCATTTTTACATTTAGAAAAAATCATGAATGCTAATTTATTAAGGTGTCCAAGGATTACTATTTAAAATTTGCGTATAGCAATTATTATTAAACAATCAGTTACATGTGTACAATCTTAGCATATGCGGGCCACATGATAATAACACCCTTAGTAACTGTTACCAGGTAAGTTGATACAATATCCTGTTGTTAACAAATTATAGACATATATAAGCTTTCATTCGGGGATCTTTTTATGTATATAAAATTTTCATTTCTATTTTTAAAAAAATCATGGATGCTAATCCATTAAAGTGTACGGGTTGCTATTTAAAATTTAAAATAGCCATATCTAATGTTATATTCAACAACCTAGTTATTGTTTATTAAACAAAATGAAAAAAAAATTTAGTCTTAAATTATCAAGTAAAATGTCAACGGTTAAATATGATAAAACTATATAGAAGATGAAGTAACCAAAAAATAGACAAAATATTAAAGTTAATCGTCGAATGTACAGCTCAATCATGCGTAATTTGATCATATGTGTTGTCATTGTTAGTGTCGGTACAATTTCGTTACGTATGTATCTCAGTTTTTAAATTTAATCAACTTTCTTTACATTTTCTGTAGCGGAATATTTTCCGAAATGCTCTAAAAGTGATCCTTCTATGAAGGAATGCATTTTAAATGCAAGTACAGAGCTAAAACCATATCTTAAAGCCGGAATCAAGGAAATGGGTATACCTCCATTGGATAAAATACGTTTTCCTAACGTTCATCTAAAGCACAACTCCAAACATGGAAAATTTAACATATCGTTTACATCATTAACATTTCACAACCTCATGGATTACGTGTTAACTGATGTGGAGTACGGGTATATAACAATACCATTTCCTTTTCAGTAATTTAAGGATTGTAGATTTTCTCCCGCCGATTTGTTACTCAAAGCCAATTTAAATTATGAGAGATTACTATATTCGTGTGACTTTGGTCTGAACGGCGTGATAGCTGATTATCCAGTAATTGGAAATGCAAGCTTTGATGGGTATTTGCAAAATGTAACAAGTTCATTTGTGATAAAGGTAGATACAGTACAAGAAGATGGCGTAAACCATTGTAATATCACAGATGTTCAAATAGTGTTACACAGTGATGGGCTCCATGGAGACCTGAACGCCAAGACCTCTAAGCAATATGGTAAATTTGTCAGTTTTACTAAATCCTCTAATAATGATGTTATAGCGCTATCAAATGATGTAATTACCGCAGAGTCCCAGCCATTTGGAAAACTAACAGGAACGGTTTTTGGTGAAATATTCGAGAAGCGCATTAAATATTACCTTAATCGCTTATGTTTGGATGTTCCTTACAATAATTTTTTTGCAAGCAACGTTTAGTGGTACTGGATTACGTAAATATAGTATTACTATGAATTTAACGACACAAAAGTTTTAATAACTCTGCATTTATAACTGATAACGTTAATAGTTACATTTAATACAGATAACTTATCGTAAAGATAACTGTAGCAACCAGTAAAAATAAAGCCATATATAAATAGAGTAATTTAACTTAATCAATCGTCAACCAATTGTCGATAATGCACAGGTGTGAACTCTGGTTATTGCAGCACAACAGGAAAGATTGGTTTCAGGCTAGACACATGTAGAACATTATGAGAGTACTTTCAGGAAATTAAAAAAATTAAACATAAACCAAAAGAAAAAAAAACATTTAAAAAAACGAAGTAGCAACAAAAATCACAAAACCTACATGATGGAGTGTGTATGTGTGGGCGTGAGTGCCTTCATGCGTGCGCGAATGTGTCTGGTTTAAAGTGTGTCTGTGGTTCTGTCTGTCTAAATCTGCGTCTGTGTCTGTGTCTGTGTCTGTGTCTGTGTCTGTGTCTGTGTCTGTGTCTGTGTCTGTGTCTGTGTCTGTGTCTGTGTCTGTGTCTGTGCCTGTGTCTGTGTCTGTGTCTGTGTCTGTGTCTGTGTCTGTGTCTGTGTCTGTCTGTGTCTGTGTCTGTGTCTGTGTCTGTGTCTGTGTCTGTGTCTGTGTCTGTGTCTGTGTCTGTGTCTGTGTCTGTGTCTGTGTCTGTGTCTGTGTCTGTGTCTGTGTCTGTGTCTGTGTCTGTGTCTGTGTCTGTGTCTGTGTCTGTGTCTGTGTCTGTGTCTGTGTCTTGTGTCTGTGTCTGTGTCTGTGTCTGTGTCTGTGTCTGTGTCTGTGTCTGTGTCTGTGTCTGTGTCTGTGTCTGTGTCTGTGTCTGTGTCTGTGTCTGTGTCTGTGTCTGTGTCTGTGTCTGTGTCTGTGTCTGTGTCTTGTCTGTGTGTGTGTGTGTGTCTGTGTCTGTGTCTGTGTCTGTGTCTGTGTCTGTGTCTGTGTCTGTGTCTGTGTCTGTGTCTGTGTCTGTGTCTGTGTGTGTGTGTGTGTGTGTGTGTGTGTGTGTGTGTGTGTGTGTGTGTGTGTGTGCTGTGGTGTGTGTGTGTGTGTGTGTGTGTGTGTGTGTGTGATTGTATGTTTGAGTGTATGTGTGTCTGTATCTGTGTTCCTGTTTGTCTGTGGGCCTGTTTGTATGTGGGCCTGTTTGTATGTGTGTCTGTGTCTGTGTGTCTGTATATCTGCGTTTCTGTGTGTCTGTGTGTCTGTGTGTCTGTGTGTCTGTGTGTTGTGTGTCTGTGTGTCAGTGTGTCCGTGTGTCCGTGTGTCCGTGTGTCCGTGTGTCCGTGTGTCCGTGTGTCCGTGTGTCTGTGTGTCTGTGTGTCTGTGTGTCTGTGTGTCTGTGTGTCTGTGTGTCTGTGTGTCTGTGTGTCTGTGTGTCTGTGTGTCCGTGTGTCCTGTGTCTGTGTGTCTTGTGTCTGTGGTCTGCGTGTCTGGTGTCTGCGTGTCTGGTGTCTGCGTGTCTGCGTGTCTGCGTGTCTGCGTGTCTGTGTGTCTGTGTGTCTGTGTGTCTGTGTGTCTGTGTGTCTGTGTGTCTGTGTGTCTGTGTGTCTGTGTGTCTGTGTGTCTGTGTGTCTGTGTGTCTGTGTCTGTGTGTCTGTGTGTCTGTGGTCTGTGTGTCTGTGTGTCCGTGTGTCCGTGTGTGCTGTGTGTCTGTGTGCTGTGTGTCTGTGTGTCTGTGTGTCTGTGTGTGTGTGTCTGTGTGTGTGTGTGTCGTGGTGTGTGTGTGTGTCGTGTGTCGTGTGTCCGTGTGCTGTGTGTTGTGTGTCTGTGTGTCTGTGTGTCTGAGTGTCTGTGTGCTCTGTCTGCTGTCTGTGTGTGTCTGTGGTCTGTGTCTGTGTGTCTGAGTGTCTGTGTGTCTGAGTGTCTGTGTGTCTGTGTGTCTGTGTCTGTGTCTGTGTGTCTGTGTCGTGTGTGTCTGTGTGTCTGTGTTCTGTGTCTGTGTGTCTGTGTGTCTGTGTGTCGTGTGTCTGTGGTCTGTGTGTCTGTGTGTCTGTGTCTGTGTGTCTGTGTGTCTGTGTGTCGTGTGTGTCTGTGTGTCTGTGTGTCTGTGTGCTGTGTGTCTGTGTGTCTGTGTGTCTGTGTGTCTGTGTGTCTGTGTGTCTGTGTGTCTGTGTGTCTGTGTGTCTGTGTGTCTTGTGTCGTGTCTGTGTGTCTGTGTGTCTGTGTGTCTGTGTGTCTGTGTGCCTGTGTGTCTGTGTGTCTGTGTGTCTTGTGTCTGTGTGTCTGTCTGTGTGTCTGTGTGTCTGTGTGTCTGTGTGTCTGTGTCTGTGTGTCTGTGTGCTGTGTGTCTGTGTGTCTGTGTTCTGTGTGTCTGTGTGTCTGTGTGTCTGTGTGTCTGTGTCTGTGTGTCTGTGTGTCTGTGTCTGTGTCTGTGTGTCTGTGTGTCTGTGTGTCTGTGTGTCTGTGTCTGTGTCTGGTGTCTGTGTGTGTGTGTCTGTGTGTCTGTGTGTCTGTGTGTCTGTGTGTCTGTGTCGTGTCTGTGTGTCTGTGTGTCTGTGTGTCTGTGTGTCTGGTGTCTGTGTCTGTGTGTCTGTGTGTCTGTGTGTCTGTGTGTCTGTGTCTGTGTGTCTGGTGTCTGGTGTCTGTGTCTGGTGTCTGGTGTCTGGTGTCTGTGTGTCTGTGTGTCTGTGTGTCTGTGTGTCTGGTGTCTGGTGTCTGGTGTCTGGTGTCTGTGTGTCTGGTGTGTCTGTGTCTGTGTGTCCGTGATGTCTGTGTGTCTGGTGTCTGTGTGTCTGTGTGTCTGTGTGTGTCTGTGTGTCTGTGTGTCTGGTGTCTGTCGTGTCCTTGTGTGTCGTGTGTCTGTGTGTCTGTGTGTCGTGTGTCGTGTCGTGTGTCGTGTGTCGTGTGTCGTGTGTCTGTGTGTCTTGTGTCTGTGTCTGTGTGTCTGGTGTCTGTGTTCTTGTGTCTGTCTGTGTCTGTGATCTGTGTCTGTGTCTGTGTGTCTGTGTGCTCTGTGTGTCTGTGTGTCTGTCTGTGTCTGTGTGTCTGTTGTGTGTCTGTGTGTCTGTGTGTCTGTGTCTGTGTGTCTGTGTCTGTGTCTGTGTGTCTGGTGTCTGTGTCTGTGTGTCTGTGTGTCTGTGTCTGTGTCTGTGTCTGTGTCTGGTGTCTGTGGTCTGTGTGTCTGTGTCTGTCCGTGTGTCTGTGCTGTGTGTCTGTGTCTGTCTGTCTGTGTGTCTGTGTCTGTGTCTGTGTGTCTGTGTGTCTGTGTCTGCTGTGTCTGTGTGTGCTGTGTGTCTGTGTGTCTGTGTGTGTATGTGTCGTGTTCTGCGTGTCTGTTGTCTGTGTGTCTGTGTGTCTGTGTTTGTTCTGTGTCTGTGTGTCTGTGTCTGTGTCTGTGTGTCTGTGTGTCTGTGTGTCTGTGTGCTGGTGTCTGTGTCTGTGTGCTGTGTGTCTGTGTGTCTGTGTTCTGTGTGCTGTGTGTCTGTGTCTGTGTCTGTGTGTCTGTGTGTCTG